>VXBA01003442.1:684562-702849 GCA_013399895.1 Serilophus lunatus | reverse complement strand
GGGGGCAGTCAGAGGGTAGTACAGAGTGTTTTCATAGCATAGGCAGTGGAAAATGTCCCTTTTAACAGTATTCCATTTTTTAAAAAAGATGTGTAAAAATGCCTGGGCCTTATTTTTAACGTTTTTCATCATTCTGGTCCTGCTTTGTATAAAGCACTTAAGCCCATGCTGTATGTTAAATACATAGGCAGTACTATGAACTTAAATTTCATTTCATTACATTTAAGCACATGCTTAAATGATTTGCTGGACTGAGGCCAGAATGCTTGATGAATCAAAATGAAATACAGCTATGTCTGTTCTTCCTACTTAAACAAACAAGCATTAAATGAAATACAATAAAACAACATTCCCAGAGAAATCTTGTGCCACAGACAGAACTGCTGCATTGTTGTACTAGCAATTTGCCTAATACTCAGTATCTGCACTATTCATACAAGTGTGATGCAGTAGTAAAATAGATAAGTATTACGATTTTATCCTCATGTTATGTTTGGCATAATTTTGTAGAGGAAGAAAGTAAAATTAAACTACATAAGAAAAGCTGAAAATGTAATTCTAAGTTGCTTGACTCTTAACTAACTAACTAACTAACTAACTTACTAGTGGCCAGGCAGAAAGGGACCTGGGGGTGCTGGTCCACAGCCAACTGACTGAACATGTGCCAGCAGTGTGCTCAGGTGGCCAAGAAGGCCAATGGCATCCTGGCCTGTATCAGGAATAGTGTGGCCAGCCAGGAGCAGGGAAGCGATTCTTCGCCTGTACTCAGCACTGATTAGACCACACCTTGAGTGCTGTCTCCAGTTCTGGGAAGGACATTGAGGTGCTGGAGTGTGTCTAAAGAAGGGCAACAAGGATGGTGAAGGGACTGGAGCACAAGTCCTGTGAAGAGCAGCTGTGTGAGTTTAGGTTGTTTAGCATGGAGAACAGGAGGCTCAGGGAAGACCTTATCACTCTCTACAACTACCTGGAAGGAGATTATAGCCAGGTAAGGGTCGGTCTCTTCTCCCAGGCAACCAGCAGTAGGACAAGAGGACACAGTCTTAAGCTGCACCAGGCAAGGTTTAGGCTGGACATTAAGAGGAAGTTCTTTACAGAGAAAGTGATTGGGCATTGGAATGGGCTGCTCAAGGACGTGGTGGAGTCACATTCCCTGGAGGTATTTAAGAAGAGACTGGATGTGACTCTTAGTGCCATAGTTTAGTTGATGAGGTGGTGTTAGGTCAAAGGTTGGACTTGATGATCTCAGAGGTCTTTTACAACTTAACTGATTCTGTAATGATATTGCAGTCTTTACAGCAGAAGTGAAATCTTGAAAAAAGTCTGGACTAACTTCCATCAGTGCATGGTGTGCTTTCTAGGACATGCAAAGTGAGACTTACTTCACAGAGCTACAGATGCTTCATCAAGGCTAGAGAGTTAATGCCTACTTCTTGCATAAACTGTAAAATGAGAATAATGCTAGTTTTTAGATATTACAAGGGAAATCTGTTGAAAAAATATCCCGTCTGTTTCCTATTCTAAGTTGAGCCTAGTCAGTATATCTTGATTTTTATTGTGCTTTGTTACTAGTAGCATTACACGCAAAGTATTGACAAACCAGGGTGAGTAGAAAGATTGTAAAAGAAGGAATAACAATTGGACAATAAGAAAAATAACACCAAATACCTGTGCACGGACCACTGAAACAGCAGGAATATTTTTTACTTCATTGGATTAAGAATCAGGACCTAAACTGCTGTGAGCTGTTTCTTTGGGGAAAGCAGTTTCACTATTGTTCTCTACCTAAATAGGCAATGCAGTGCAGGGTTTACCAAAAACGTTTACATGTACATCCCCACACCCAAGCAGAACCATATTTTTAGGACCTTTCAAACTAGGCTTTAGGCTGCTAGTAAATCCATGATATTCCACTGGCTGTGTTGGAGTCATGAATACTCTTCCATAGATAAGCTTCCTTGGTATTTCAGACTGCCCAGTGCTCCACAGCGTTCTGTTCCCTGCTGTGCTGAGGTGGACAGGTAAGGTGAAAGGACCAAGTGACTTGTACAGAGCTATTAAAAAATAAGATGTCATGGCTTCAACATAGAAGATGTTGTTCCCAATCCTGTGCCCAAACTTTCCCTCCTCCTATCTTCTTGTTTTTCTTCCCCAATTTTCTTTCAGGGAAACAAAATAGCTTTAAAAACCTTTTTCAGACTATGACCCATCCTGAATTTTCTGCACTAAAGTTGCAACTTTCCCAGTAATCTCTTCAGTTGTTCAGCTGAGATGTGAAATTCAGACATATTTCCATGGACGCAGCCCTGGATACAAAAGTCTTCTTGTGTTGGTGCAGAGAGCGTGATTGGGCCCTAACAGAAAGGTCTGGTTTGTACATTTTCAGAAATGCAGGATTTTTTGGTTTGCTTTGGACTTCTCAATCTCATTTCTTTTTTCTTTCTCTTGGTAATGTTATTGTACTACAAACAGTTAGACCTGCAGAAATTAAGAATGTCATTAGAAAAATTAAATAGGGAAAGACCAACTAAGCCTGTCCCAGTTCCCACCAAAGCTCTATTGATTTAGCCTTTGGATCCATCAGATTATGTATAAACTAGCAAGGGAAAGAGGTCCAGGGCAGTAACATTGGCAGTGGCCTGAGATTGTCCCCACAGTTACATGGCCAACACTCATTCTTGCAGAGCTTTGACAGGGACAGTGACCTGGGACAACTGGGATAGAGAGCATTCCCAGTAAGGAGGCTGGATGTGACCACCTAGTGATCAAAGGTAAGGGGATGTAGCTTCATCAATGCAAACAGCTATGCATAACTGTATATAATACACCATGTCATTCTAGTTTTTGACTTAGGTCCAGAGATAGCTCACTGAAATTACTGTAATAAATATTACCAAAATTTTTCATGCTCTAATCGACAAAGGGTCTTTCAATTTCAGTCTTTAAGATACTTTTACAGCGACCACACTCACCCAAATTTAGAGGTCTTTTAACAGAGCTTTTGTTTTTATAACAGCTAACTTAATTAATTGCAGCTCATACTCATGTGTGGTGCCAAGAAGAGTTTTTCCAAGGTCAGAGGGTGTCTCCTGCTGTCCTGGCATTTGAATGTTTCTACTGATCCCAGCTGACATACAGAGCCATGTATGAAATCCAGCCTATTCTGCCTTTTAGCTCTGTTTTTTTGCCCCTGCATTGCTCCAGAAATGTCTTCCTCATTCTTTTTGGTTCTTTTATGCAACAAGAATGCAGCCAGATGAGGCTGTAACATCTTACCTTCTTCCGTCTTTTTTTTTTTTTTTTCAGAAATGGGTCTCAGACGTAAAATGAACATCTAGTCAATGAATTACTTGCCTAATTGAAAGATTCTATGCAGTGACCTGTGCATGGTATCTCTTAATTAGCACCTCTTTCTGCACATAGTGAAGTTTCTTCAATTCAGAATATTCCTAAGAGCATTACTACATTTTATAAATCATGATTATAATAAATATTCATTGCACATATATTATATAAAACTCAAAAGCTCCAGCTCTCACTCGGGTCTTCATAGGACTACATATGACATATTACCAATAGAGATGACATACCTGGCATTTGGAAATATTTTTCTGAATTACTTCCCCCCATCCCTTAGGAGTAAACTCATGTCATCTTGCATACACACATGTGCACACTCGTGCAGGAAAGGAATAGATAATTCCATATGGTTCTTTATCATCACGCAAGGACATTTGTACTTTATGACATACAATTCATTTAGAAATGCTTGGTAACTCAATATAGTTATACAAGGACACAAATTTCTGCTGGGGAACCAATTCCCAAGAGGTTCTGAGGAAAGCATGAATGTTTCTTGGTTGTGTAATAAGAACTAATTGCTCCTAAAAGCTGTGAGATATTCCACAGAGAACTTGTATAAGAAGAGACATTGGTCTCAAAGGCATAATTTTGCACAGAGAAAGGGCTACGTTAGGGAAAGGCCTGTGTTGTAAGAATCTGTGTTTTCGGAAGACAGAAAGAAGAGACAGAGGACATGACTGTATTATAGGCAAGTGCTGCTTTTCTCTCTAAAGTTTCCCCAAAGTCAGACCTGCTGTCTGAATGGTGAGTGGGGTTTGTCATCAGAGTGCAATGACATAGGAAAATACTTCAGTGTGGTGGGAAATTATTTCAGTAAATTAGTGTTGGACTTAATAGAAGAGGATGGGGGGTTTTATTTGTGTATAGAGATTGCTGCTGTATTTTTCCAAGTTTACGACTGTGTCCACTCCTCTTATAAAGATTTCCTTGTTTGCGCACAGCTGTAGAGATCTTACAAGTAGGATAATTTCTTCCAGCTGCAAGTGCATGAGAGGCTGCTTTGGCTTTCACCAGGTGAGCAGCCTCAGGACAGCTCAGTTACTTGTCCAGAGGGTTTCAAGGTGCATTAAATTCATGCCTCGTTTTGGTAGCATGTAGGAGAATGGTTACATTTGGAAGCAGAATCAGGCTGGAGATTTTGGTGTAAAATTGAGAGGACTGTCCCCAGAAGGGGGACAGAAACCCCTCCATCTCCCAGGGTGATGAGGTACAAACTGAAGTCCAACCTCTGGCACACAGACCTAGGGAAGTGTTGGAATCACCATTCCTGGAAGTGTTCAGAAAACATGTGGCACTTGGGGACATGGTTTAGAGGTGAACATGGTAGTGCTGGGTCAACAGTTGGATTTGATGACCTTAGAGGTCTTTCCCGACCATAACTACTCTATGATTCTACATGATGGAGGTCTAAAATTGTGACAGGGGAGGCTCAACAAATGTCCACTGACATCCAGCTGCCATTATTTGAACGCACTTGTCTCCTTTACTGTCAAACTTGCCCCTCCGCCTGGATGGCTGTGGAGGCAGGACCAAAATTTTCCTTTTAATGTATTTTAGGGGGCACACATTTATTTTTTTTTCCGGGGGGCGGTGGTGGGGAGGTTGAGTTGGGTGGCAGCGGTCGCTCTCCCTCCGCGGCGCCGCCGGCGGGATTTCCAGCCCATTGTTCCGGCGTTGCCGCGGCGACGGGAGCAGCTGCCGGCGGCCGGGCCTTGGCCGGCGGCCCCGGGCGGGCGCTGCGGGCCGTGTTTACCAACACCGGGCACATGGCTCCCGCCAGCGGCACAGAGACCCTCCCTCCGCGGAGCCAGCCGCACCTCCGTGCCCATGGGCACGCTGGAGAGCTTCGGGCTTCACCCTGCGGGGGTCCCTGCTGTCTTTCGGGGTGTCACACACCCCTCAGTGCGGCCGGGGCGGCGGGCGTCCCACGGCCACGATATCGTTTAATGTGCGCTTTTAGTGGCGTGTTGTTTCTCTAGCGGGTTTACAGCAGGAGGTTGCTGCTGGGCTGACCTTGCTTCCTCCGTTCGGGGTAATGAATGTTGCTATTTAAACGCTCTGCCTCCACAGCCCCTGTGCTTCAGGTTTTTCAAAGAGTAGTGGAGTACCCAGGGGAAGCCCTTTGTTGCCTGGCTGTGAAACCTGAATACGGACTCTTCTCCTGGAAGCTTGAGAGGTGGGAAATAACAGCTGAGAACAGATTTATGGGTTGTAAGTTTGCCTAAATCATGTCACAGAGATAGAAAAATGGATCAGATCCTGAGCTGTGTAAATCAGTGTAATTCCATGCAACAATGATGCTTACACTATCCCAGAAACTGGCCATTGCTGCTTAAAATGCAGACGAGCATCATCCAGCAATAGCTAGGAGTGGTTTAAAGTGGGCAAAATGGCAGAGAAGTTTCCTGATAGGCAGCACATAATCGCTTGAATGAAAATGTGTTAAATGCAGGAATATCAGTGAAAATGTCTTGGGAATCCTTAAATATATGCAACCACTTGAGGATCAATATATTCTGTATTTCTTGTTCTATAAACATAATCCTTCACAGTCTGAATGGCCAGCTCCAGGACTATAAGGCCATTGAGTTTAAAATGGATATATTAACACAAAACCATGGAAAAGGACAGTATCACCTAATTATCAGTAGCACACCATGGAGCTGGTCCCTAGAAAGCCTACTTTTCAGAAATAGTATGTTGTAAGTGGGTCAAAAATATAAAATGAGGAATCATAGAGTTAAATACAGATCCAATTGAATTTCAGTCTTCAGTAAAATGTCTCATGAAAAATTCATATTATTAATCCCATTTCTATATCCCTAAACTGATAGAGAAGTATAGCAGTCTTTTTGTAACTGTATTCAATTATACCAAGAAACATTCCAAGAAAGAATCAAAAGGTTGCACTAACATTTTTTAAAAGTTTTAGGATTTCTAGTAAGTAGTTATCAAATATTTTTGAAATGTAGCAGGAATTATAATAGGAGATCGTTAGAAAATGGAAAACTTGGATTAGCTTCCATTGTATGTCCTATATCCCCACTCCACTTCCTCCCTCTCCTGTTTGGGGGAAGTGTGTATTGTCTTAGTCGTGTGTGAATTCAAGTGACATTTTGAATGTAAAGTCACTTTTTTATTGCCTTAGTCTAGTGGTACACTCAGTACTCTCCAGTGTCCAGACAGATCGTTAGACAAAATGATTCACTCTTTGACCAAGCACAGGAAAATTTTGATCACAGAATCACAGATTTAACTAGGTTGGAAAGGACCTTTGAGATCATCAAGTCCAACCTGTGACACAACAACATCAACTGAACCATGGCACTAAGTGCCACATCCAGTCTTTTTTTAAACACTTCCGGGGATGATGACTCCAAGACCTCCCGGGGCAGCCCATTCTAATGGCAAATCACTCTTTCTGTGAAGAATTTTTTCCTAATGTCCAGCCTAAACTATCACTTGTCACTCACCATCCAAGGCTGCAAGATATCACTAAAAATTCAAAATTGAGTCCTTGTTTTGCAATGCAGTAGAATAAAGCGATGTGTGTACATTTTGCAGATAGGGTCCTAAATACTTAAGAGATAAATGACATCAGTTTTAGCAGAAGGTTGGTTTTCTGTGATTTCTTCTAAATCACACAGTAGCCATAGAATAATTGAATAATTTGGTTTGGAAAGGTCCATATGATCAATGAGACCAACTGTTAATCCGGCACTGCCAAGTCCACCACTGAACCAAGTCACTAGGTGCCACATCTCTACATCTTTTAAATATATTCAGGGATGGTGACTCAACCACTTCCCTGGGCAGCCTGAGCCAACACTTGACAACCCTTTCTTTGAAGAAGTTTTCCTTAAACCTCTTTTGTCACAACTTGAGACTATATCCTCTTGTCCTATTGCTTGCTACCTGGGAGAAGAAACTGACCCCACCTCGCTGCAGCCCATTTCAGGTAGTTGTAGAGAGCCATAAGGTCTCCTCTGGGCCTCCTTTTCTCCAGAATAAACAAATCTGACTGCTCCTCATAGGACTTGTGCTCCAAATCCTTCACCAGATTCATTGCTCTTCTCTGGACAGACTCCAGCCCCTCAATGTCTTTCTTGTGATGAAGGGCCCAAAGCTAAACACAGTGTTTGAGGTACAGCTTCACAAATGTCAAGTACAGGGGAATGATTCTCTTCCTAGTCCTGCTGACCACATTATTTTAATACAAATGGTCAAAATAATTACATAGCTACCAAAAACTCTCACTATATAGAAATACCCGTACAGGCTTCTGGTTAGCCAGTGGCACAGGACAGTACTGTACAAAGATATATCTCTAAGGAGCATAAAGCTATTTAGGTGCATTGTTAACATAATACAGATCTGCATTTTTATAGCTCTGGTGGCACTCAGAAGGCAAAAACTGCAGTAAAAATAAAGCAAAAGGAAACAACTAGTTCTGTGCCCAGAAGAGTTCACAGTGTTCTAATATTCCAATTATTTCAGCAGCATGCCTGTTGCTGGAGGCAGGGGAGATGTTAGACACAGGTTATCAGTCCAATATCTTAAGAAACCTCTGCAGTACCTCTAAGAAATCAATTTCTAGTGATGCAGAAGAAAGTAGACAATTTTAAGGAAATGAGGCCTTAGTCTGAAATTTTCTTGTTTTGCTTGCTTTTTTGTTCTTTTGTTTAATAAACTCTGATCCCAGAAGAAGCTGAACAAATAGTGATGGACGTGTATGTTAAAGGAGCAGCCAGGAAGCTCTCAATATAATGTGCATGCCAGGAATATTGTCAGGCCCCCATTGACACGGGCTTTGATTCAGGGCATTTACAACCTAAATAACAGAAGACCTGTGTCATTTAACAACTTGAAAGGATTGATGTTGAACTGGTAACTTACAAGCAAATGAAGAAGCTGATAAAATTTCAGTCAAGTAAAGACAAAACTTGGAAAACCTCTGCCAAATTGAAAAAAAAAGTAAATATTGTTTGCTGTAGGGTGTGTTTGTTTTTTTTTCTTTTGTCATTTCTTTTTTTCTCTTTTAGTCAAAACCTCTGAGTGGTCAAATTAAAAGTTTTAATCAAAATAAACAGGAAAAAAGTTTGCATGTTTTAACTTTTTTTTTTTTCTTTTTTTTTTTTTTAAGTTGAACATTGACATTTTCAATAAAAATCTTTGTTTTCAGTAAAAACAATTCCTATTTTCCTACTCATCAGCTTGTGTGAATGTCACCAGCAGGCCTGAAACCTGTGTATGTATTCATTAGCCAAATGTGAAGCCAGGCTGGCTGCTGCTAACACACACTCCCTCTAATTCTAGCATATTTGTTTCTCCATTTCTGATACATGCTCTTGACATCTCAGCTAGCACAGTGCAAAGAGAGCTGCCTTTGCCAGACGCTTTCTAATTTTGCTTTGCCACTGTTCCTTAATTTTCTTGTTTATTCCATGTATGCATCTCTTCCAGAGCAAAACTGCTTGGAGAACTGAAGGGCAAAGTAGCCTAGAGTTCCTCATGAAGGGACGAGGGGCATGGCCACATGTACTGGAGTACCATGCGCAGCCTTTCAACTTCCTGTTGGTCATTTTACATAAAGATTTTCACACAGAATTAGATTTACATGCAGTCATATTTAGCATTGAATAAAAGCAGATTTATAATTCCACTGTACACCTTACTTCATTTTCGAGGAAACCTTTAACTGTAGGATAAACTTTAGAGATTGCTACTGGAAAATTCAATTTCTTCAGCAGCTGAAATCTGCAGTTTCATTGTATTAGCCATGAACTCTGGTGAAAGAGGAAGTAGTATCTCTTAGAAGAGTGTAGGGCCTCTTAAAATCGTGGAGAAATGTGGTTTTGGAGTAAAAAACATTAATCTCATTGTTAGATTAAATTGTGAAAACTTCCTGTTTGCTCTTTATTATTTCCTTCTCATCCACCAAAACCAAATAGATTGCAAAAAATCAAGCATTCATGTCAATGTTGCTAATAAATGTCTCAAATTTTAATTTTCAAAGTTTCTAAGCTAAACGTAATCAGATTTTTAAAATATGAAAATAAAGCAAACACAAGCATACAAGAACACAGTTTTGATAACAAAATTAAAGATTTCATGTACTCCAAGACAAAATTTGGAAGGGAAGGGGATTCCCTTTTGTATGTTCCACTGGAAAAATGAACATTTTTCGCTCTGTTCACAGGTCTGGCCACAGTACAGAATCCATTTCACCCTTTCTGTACTTAGAATTTTGTGCTAGGACCAGTCTCTTGACTAGAGATTTGGATTCACTGTGAGTTCTTCTGAGAACCGTATGAGTGACTTTGCAAATGTCAGTCCAGGAGTGGTGTTTGAGGCCAAATTTGCCATCTCTCCGCATTGCTTGTTTACATAAACTCTCAGTTCAGTTTTGGAACAATTCAGCTGACACTCCTGGCAGGCTGGTGAACATCCACCACTCCGCATCCCTTTCTCCTGCCTGTACTTCCTGCTGTTTCTGGGACCAGCTGTGCTTTGGCACAGACATGGTCGCACTCTTTTAAGTAGCTCTGTAAAAAAGGGTTCATAAAACTTTTCCTACCCACTTTTTTGTCTCTCTAAGTAGGGCTATGCCACCAACATACAGGATGTGGGATTATGAGGCATGCGTTTATAGATACCATCATCATAATCTCAGATAAAAAAATGAAAAGTGGAAGTATGAGCTCTGGTTTATTTTATTAACTAGAGTATGAAACATGAGTTTCTTGGTAGCCATCTGTTGGCGTGGTTGGAGTGGATCTTGGGAGAGTAAAGAAAACAGGAATCCCTCCTGAGCCTGTTACCAGCCTTCACTCCCTTTTGCCATTTTGCTAGCCAGGAGCCTGAGTTCCATTGCTTCAATTGCTGTTATAACATAGAGCAGGAACTCTCTCTGGGTGCCAGAATTAAAGTAGAAATTGTACCATTATTGCTACTCTTCATAATAGCAATGTAGTAGATAGGCCAAAATTGCACATGAAATATAGTCCTGATTCCTCCATTTATTATGCTACCATGTCCTACAGGCTGGAGCTCTCCATGATATAAATTGTTCAATGCACAATAACTTCTCAGCTAAGGGTGTCAAGGTATTGCCATGACAAATATCAACACCCATCCAAAGTGCGTATGCAGAGTGAGGAAACCTGTTTCAAAACTGGACTGATTTAACCATGAACTAATTGGATATTTAACTTGGGAAAGAAGGATGTGAAACATGTGCAGCTTTGTTCATTGACATGCATCTGGATATAAAAACTGTTTCTACAACAAAGTAAAAAGAAACTCAGAAGTATTACACAGAATGGCACAGGGAAAACACAATAACTTAATTTTTTGTTTATTTAAAAATTATTATTATGAAATAAAATATTATTC
Source organism: Serilophus lunatus (assembly GCA_013399895.1). Classification (NCBI taxonomy): domain Eukaryota; kingdom Metazoa; phylum Chordata; class Aves; order Passeriformes; family Eurylaimidae; genus Serilophus; species Serilophus lunatus. Next base: position 692,091 of record VXBA01003442.1, on the reverse strand, counting down.
CAAACAGAGACCAATATAATCTGTAAAACCTGAATGCGTTGTATTCTTTGTGCTAAAAGAAAGAAACCAGAACAGGGAAAAAGCTTTCATGGTAATTTGTGAAAAAATGTGGGTTAACTAACCTTGAAGCAGAACCTTTTAAAAATCTTCTCTGTAATGCTGCTCCTCAGACCAAACACTCCTTTCTGAAAACTAGACCCAAAAAAAAAAAAAAAAAAANAAAAAAAAAAGAGGCAAAAATAAAGACAAAAGATGGATTCATAATGTTTTTGTTTTGAATGGAACCAAAACCTGCATAGCTGCTTTTTAACAATATCAGAGTAAACAAGTCATACTTCAAATAATTCCAATATGCATTTGGAGCTGGAGAGCCTTAGAATATGATTGTTTAAAACACTAAACACCACAAAACTCCAGATGATCTCTTCTGCTTAGAGGAGTTCAGCTGTAAAGTGAACTTATTCAACAGTCATTAGAAAACAAATTGCTGAATTTCTTTTGTTCTATGCTAGAGAATAAACTGAAGAATAAAAATTCCATCTTTTTTCCTCCCCTTTTCTTCTCTTTGATAGGTATGTTACATGTTGGATATCATTTTACTGGTGTAGGAAGTATGCTGCTAACCTATTCCTTTTTTGTAGTTGCTGGATAGCCATGTAATAATTTAGCCTTGAGAAACATAATAATAGAATAAGACTGCTGCAGGAGCAGAGCAGGCACCAGATGGTGACCACGGTTTCACATTCTGGTTCTGTGTCCTTGCTCCAGAAGGACTTAGCTGCAATGAGCATTTCTGGTGGAAGAGTTTATGTCCCACACCTGCAACAGCTCCAGGAGGCAAGCTGAGCAAGAGAATGGAAGCCAAAGAGACTTTTGCTCCATGCTTCTTCTCTGCTACCAGACCAACAATATATATAGGCATTAATATTTTCTTCCTCACATATACTCCAGTCTTGTCAGGCAGTTGTGTAATAGAGCTTGTTAGGCCTTGATGTGTCTTTTATGATCACATAATTACTGAGATCTGGGTTTATAAAATTATCTTTGCGTGGACCTTGTTAGAAGACTCATGTAATTTCTATTCTATTCTCTATTCTATTCTATTCTATTCTATTCTATTCTATTCTATTCTATTCTATTCTATTCTATTCTATTCTATTCTATTCTATTCTATTCTATTCTATTCTATTCTATTCTATTCTATTCTATTCTATTCTATTCTATTCCCAAGCTATCTTATTCTTTTTTACACCATGGCAATTAGTGGTGTCTCTTGCTTATTTTACTGTAATGTTTTTTCCTTGAATGAAAAACAAAAAGAAATTTTCATTCCTTTCTCTCCCTCAAAATCTCTCCTTGTGAAAAAGTGAAATTAATAGAAGAAACTGCAAGGTAGTCTCACCAAGGCTACAAGAAACCTAGATATTACTGAGCTCACAAATTCATCTTATGATAGACTTCAAATTTGTTCTTGACACATGGATGAAGGAGTATTTGATAATAGCAATAAAAGCCATTAAAATAGGTATTATAAAATTATACAGTACTGTTTTTTTCTTTGGAAGATACTCAAACTGCTTCCATGAATCCAGTTTCTGTCCCCTTCCCTTTGCACAGAACTACTAAAACCACCAAATGTGGAGTATTGTGTGGGTTTGGGGTGGAGTTTTTTGTTTGTGTGGGATTTTTTTTTTGCTTCTAGCAGAAATTTCTGAAGGACTAATTCCTCTTTGAAGCCAAGCATTTGAAACCCTGATGTAAGACTAACAGGTGAACCAATGCTTGTAAGCCTTGGGTCTTTTAAGAGAAGCTTCTTCATCAGTGTTTGAGTTGCTGGTGAATAGCTCACTGCAGCTCTGTTTATATAGACATATGGTGAGAAGAACACTAATACAGTTGTCTGTGCACAACTGTAACAAACAATCTGCTTATTGTGTATTTCTTTAGGCAACACTTCATGCTGTCTAACAGGTGGCCCTAAGTTACAATAGGCACACTGTCGGGGTAGAACAAACCCCATTTACACAAGAGCCTTGACTGGAGATAGCGACTAAGACAGCCTGCAAAATCAACCTTAGAATATGATTGTTTAAAACACTGTAAACACCACAAAACTCCAGTGAATATGAGCCCTGCCTTTTACATTCTCCTATTGCCCTCAATCTATCTCAAGGCCAGTGGAGTTAATTCCTCCCAATGAATGAATGAATGTCAAGCAACATTTAAAAATCTCTCACATAAGTCTCAGATTTATGGATATAATGCAGTATGATTTTTGTGAAAGTGGAGTTATTTTTGTTTTAACTAGCCTATCAAGTTTTATTGCAGGTTTTCAGTTTGTTAGGAACATGCTTTCACCTGTAACCTCGGAGTTTTTAAGTGTTTCATACTATGCCTATTTCAGAGCATATTATGGCACAAGGTATGTTCATGTTCACTGTAAAGGGTATAAAGTGATCATTCAGCTTTTGCTCTAAAGGTAGCATTCCTTATTTCCTTCTTCTTTCTGATTTTTTTCCCCAGGAATTTCCCTACCATTTGCTGGTTTTATTTGCTAAAATTTTCTTTTAGGATGTGCAGCCCTGGATCTCTATGTTTTCACTAGTTGTACAGGTAGTTGATGTTTATGGTTTTTATTCTTTTTAAAATTTATTAATTTAATTTCTTATTCTTTAGACTTCTGGCAGAGAGAGAGAGATTCCAAGGGCAGGATTTCTTTAAATTTTGTAAAGCTCTGTGTTTGACACAATGCTTGATTCAGCTGTCAGTAATTGTACAGAAGTGGATCGAGCTCCATGTAAAAATCACAAATAGTAGTGAGATAGTAAATGGATAGCCCTATCAACGTGGTGAAGCTGGTACCAATGATCATATCTGCATAATAAAGTGGGCAGAAATTTATATAGAATGCAGAAAAGTTCCAGTATTCTTTCCTCCATCTCAATTAGCTTCAGTTATATGTATATTCCAAGAATTTTTTTTTGCTTCTAGCAGCCCATGGTTAGAGATGGGTACCCCTGGAAGGCAGTTCATCTCATTAAACCATCTCTCCTTTGACAAAAAGGAGTTCCAAGGTGAATAATGCTTAACTTCTCAGTGGTTGCAGTAAGATGAGACCAGTGCCACTTATTTCAACTGAATGTCTTTAAATAATAAGCATTCTTTGGCCAGTGGGACTAGAGAAGAGCTCGTTCCCCTGTGCTTTACACTCATGAGGCTTCATAACCTGAAATCCTGTGTTCAGTTTTGAGGCTTCCACTACAAGAAAGACATCGAGGTGTTGAAATGTGTCTGGAGAAGGGCAACAAAGCTGGTGAAGGATCTGAGGCACAGGTCCGATGAGGAGTGGCTGAGGGAGCTGGGGTTGTTTAACCTGGAGAAAAAGAGACCCGAGGGAGACCTTATTGCTCTCTAAAACTACATTAGAGAACATTGTAGCCAGGCGGGTATTGGTCTCTTCTCCCAAGTTAGCAAGTGATAGGATGAGAAGGAACAGCCTTAAGATGTGTTAGGAGAGATTTAGACTGTATATTAACAACCCTTTCTTAAAGGAAAGAGTTGTCAAGCATTGGAACAGGCTTTCCAGGGATGTTGTTGAGTCAACATCTCTGGATTTATTTAAAAGATGTCTAGATGTGGCACTTAGGGACATGGTTCAGTGGTGGATAGGGATGGGGATAGGGTGGCAGTGATAGGGTAATGGTTGGACTACACGATCTTAACACTCCTTTTCAACGTAAATTATTCTATAAACATATTTATGAGGTGATGTCTTCTCTCAAAAAGCATTTTGCAAGGTGCTGAGCACTTTCCGATTTGAGTTCAGCAAGACTTGGCTGTACTGCCTTTCATGACTGTTTCATGAAAGGAATGAAGCATCTCGATAACCTGGATCCAAATTTATTCATTCAAGATTTGGACATGTTTCACCTTTCTGGTGAGATACTGGTTTTTATCTTATGATGATCACTTTCAAGGGTTATTTGCCCAGATAAATGTTGTGATTATTTTTTTCCTGCAGCTTTTTCATCCCACTCTGATTCCTTTTGCAAAGTGTGGGAGAATTTTGAAGCACACCCATATTTTCTCATCAGACAATATCTGAATAACATTATAGAGCCTGAATCAGAATCAGACCTCACAAAGTCAGTGGAAAAATTCCAGTGTTTTCTTTTGAGTGAAGCTGCTACTACATTAATTCATGAGAATACCTTGCTTAATTTAAAAGTAGAGCTACCTTAGGCATTCTGTCTGGAGCACTTCAAATAATTTGCTGAGAATGTCTGAAATAACCTAACTCTATTGAATAGTGTTGTGCCCATGCATATCTCTTAGAGTTAGGGCACAGGGCAAGTTAAAACTTAATTGATGATCAGATCTTGAACTCTAACAGGCTACAGATAATTTAGTAGTCAAACATAAGGGACAAAACTTCATTTATTATACTTACTTAATATGCTTATTATACTCACTTGTTTTTTTTTGGATTCCATAAAGGATGTCAGACATGGTAGATTGAAATGGAAAATGAAACCATAAAAAGGAATATTCTCTCATTATGTGTTTGTGTTTTTATGCTTGGATGACTGAAAAAAATGCATCTCCTAAACATGTAATGATCAATTCTTGTTCCTTTCTTGTTGGTTATATACTAGTGAACTAACAGGAGCCAGAGTAATTTTTGAAGCTCAATAATTTATTCTACTGACAAACATTCCCTGGCACAACTTTAATCAAGGCCAATCAACAGTCAACCCCCAGACATCTCCCAAGAAAAGTTCAGGTGTTTGAAAAAGCCAGGGACCACTCCCAAAATGTCATCTGTAGATTACAAAAGTTTAATAGCATAGACCTGACCAGACCACACCATTTGGCCTGTGGACTGACGAATGAGCCTTTGCAAGATTTGATTTATCAGTAAGGATGTTCCTAGACATTTCTTGGGGCAAAATGTGCTGTGACCTGAGTGTGTGTGACCCGAGTGTGCATGGCCTGAAAAAAAATATTTCCCTGGCTCCAGAGTAGAAATATGACAGGAATCAGAAACAAGGTTTTGGTGTATTTGTTGTTGTTATTTGTTTGTTTATTTAATTTAGATTGGTTTGGTTGTTTGTTTTGTTTGTTTCTAATTTCTCCTGGTGCCATTATAACTTTTTTCTTTCAGAGGAACAGTAAAAATACAATCATAGCAAAAAGATGAGGACTTTTGAAAATCACCTTCTATATATAGGAGAGTTTATATAAACTTATATATTATCAGTTAAAAAAAAGTATTTTGTACGAGCATATCTTTTACACAAATTATTTTTTACTGATTTAAACCTCAATTCAGCATTTAAAGACTAATTTATCCAATACCAGCAACTTCCAACTCTTAAATCAGAAAAATAAATGTACTTTTCTTATGGTTTCATGTATTTCAGAGTAAAGGACAAGACTGCAGAGCTAATGGATCTCCACAGATGACACTACCAGCCCTTGCCTTTATGCAAGAGTGAGAGTTTAGCTCAGGTGCCTCCACAGCCTGATACACAAAGGAGGTGAGAGAGGTGAGCAGTGGGAAAGCAGAGCCTTGGGTTGGGTTTGTGTGTTCTTACAAATGGCAATTTTAGTGAGTGCTGTGTGGTTTTGGTACTTTGCAAAATGATACTTTTTCTTCCATAACTACAAATTACAGAAATCATGGGTTTATCAGGTAGATCAGAGCAGAGGAAGATGCAGTCATGCAGCAGAGCTGTGGGCAGCAAAGTAATGTCAACTAACATTTTGAAGAGTTTCCCAAGAGAGCTAGCAGAATTTCAGTTTCTATATCTTTGGATAAACAAAAATTTTAAGTTAGAGTGGCATTGTAGTACTCATTGAATGTCTTTAAGATTGCTTTGAATTTGTACCTTACTTGAATTTACAGTTTAAATGCTTGGTAAACTCAAGTAAGTGGCTAGGTGCCCTGTGATTCAATAGAGAGAAGCAAATGCCTTTTGAGCCCTCCAAAGGAGACTGTCTACCTTCTTTTTTATTAACGTCTAGAGCATCACACTCAGATAACAATGATGATCACTGGTCCTTAGTGAATACAGTTCATGCTCTGTAAAATCACTTCACCCTCTTACCACTGAAAAGAAAATAAATAAAACTCCTTTCAATCCTGCTGAAATTTCTGACAGCTGCATAAGACAACTGTTATTGGGAAGAAGAATTAATATTAAACTCAAGAAGTTCAGATAGTGTAACTTCAATGTCTCTGCCGTATGTTTGAGGAAGAATGATGCACCTGAGGCACTTCTGATCTGGACATCTGCTTTACAGTATGTTATATTTATAATAGCTCAGTCTAGCAGGGATTACAAGATCCTCAGTTTCTGCTAGTGCCTTAGGGCTGGCATTTGTAAAGTTCTTCAAATAAATTTCTTTTAAATGTTACACCAGAAGGCCTTTTTATAAACATCTCTTGTGTGTTTGTGTGTATGTATATATGTGTATGTATATGTGTATATACATGTACGTATACTTACTAAGTCTTCTGTTTCCTGAGTTAAGAAAAGCCAATGCCAGCAGTATCAGTCTCCTCTCTGCCCTGGAGGGGACTTTCTCTCTTTGAGAATGAACTGATCTGCAATAAAGCAAACACTTTCTTTCAGCAGGATGGATAGTTTCCTTTTGTAGGTTTACACTAGTGCCTCATATTCTTAAAATAAATTTTGCATTTGAAAGTACATGCTTTAATTTAGCTTCTGGGAAAAGTTTTATTGCCTGTCCATGTGAAATCAAAGTAATTTTCCAGGTTTTTTTACAATATATTGCTGTGTAGCAGGTAGACTGAATCTAGCTATCTCCTTTTTGTCTAATTGAAAAATACCTACATTTTTTTGGTCACTCCTCAGGCTTTCCTATAATTAACATAGCTGGAATATTGCCCCAGTGTTTTCAAGGCTATATCATCTTCCATAGTCAGAAAAAAATTTTGAAAGACAAATTAACAGGTTTAACCTGTACTATTAGAGCTATGTGCTTTGTGGAGGGATGGAAGTAACAGAAGGATGAGTGCTGTCCTTTCATGGTGGCTTCATCCCTGCATTTGCTGGTCATTAAAAAATGTAAAACAACAATATTAACCACATTGAGTCACAAGTAAAATATGTATGGAACAAGGTTAATGTGTGTGGTGGTTTGAACCACTTTTTATCATCTAAGGGGTGTGCACAATAAAGATGATGGAAAACTGAACAAAATTAGCAGCAGGGGAAGAGTTTATTACGTGGGGTTTGAAATAGGGAAAAAGGGACAACTTATGGGGACCTAAATTTTACGCACAGAAACACTCGACATGCAGAAAACTAAAAAAGGGAAAAAAGGGACAAAACCAAAAAAAGGAACTGTTTTCCAAGCTAGGTGACTAGCTCAGAAAACAGGGGGAGGGGTAGGGAAGCCGTCTCTCTCCCTCCCTCTCTGCTGGTGTCACTCCTGGCCCTCGAGGTTTTCTGCAAAACACAAAAAGAAGTGAAAAGCAACCCCCTCCCAGGACACCTTCG
>VXBA01003442.1:655224-683314 GCA_013399895.1 Serilophus lunatus | reverse complement strand
CCCCAACAACCCCAAAAGAGACCCCAGCACCCCTCAAACCCCAACAGTGTGTTCTTGAACGGAGGGGTTGAAGGCATCTGTACAACCATTGTGCTTAACTTGTGCGAGTGTAGTCTATACTGGGTAATCCTGATAGGTATTGGACTTCCTTGTTCTTTCTAAGGGTCAACCCATTTCGGAGTTTCTGTGTCTGCCTCAAGTTTTTTTTGCATGGGCAGACCTTGTCTGTATTCCAACAACTATTGTTCCTGCTCTTTTTGGGGGTGAATCCCATTATTATTTTTCTCGTCTGTGTACAACATTGTCAGTCTATGTTTCACTCTTTCTATTTTCCTTTAATTCTTTTTCTCTCTATGTGTGTTTTCATACATCTTGAGTTGTGGTGACTTTTTTATTTGTTTGGTTAGATTTGAGTGGTGTGGGCTTTTTTGAATGTGTGTTTTGTTTGGTTGTTTTTACTATTTCTTTTGCTTAATGTTTTGCTATTTTATTTTTATTTTCCCTCTCTCTTTCTGTGCCCCTTCTTTTTTCTCTCATCCTGTTTCCTGCTTTGTGTGCCTTGCTCCATTTCCATATATTTTTCCTATATCTTTGGTCTAAAAGGCCACCTAAGGTTGCCCTGCTGTGGTACAGCCTCCATGGCTTACCTTGGAGTGAGACAATATTTTCCCTGTGCTCTGAGGTCTGTGGTTCAAACACTCTCTCTTTTGCCCACCTAATGGGATGAGAACTGCTCTATCCATAGCAGGCTATTTCTCCCCTGAGTATTATGCTTCTATATGATCTTCTGAGAAGTCTTACACTGGATGCTGTCAAAGAGAATGATAGCATTTATTAAAAATGGTTTAAAAGGCAGAAATCATGAACCCTGGCAACATGCTATAAAAATGAAACATACAGAAAAAGGCTCTTTTAAGATACTGTTTGTAGTCCTGGAAATGTGGTTACTGAAGAAGATGATATAAGTCATAGAAACACCCATTTGTAGAAATCATAGCTGGACTTCTACCTCAGAGGCTGACAGAGCAAGAGAGCAACCAAGAATGATTTCCTAGATCCTCTTCCTTCAGCTATTTCTTTCCATTGGAATCATTCTCTCTTCTGTTTTACTGGGCCCACCATTCCTAGCTCATACTCATCAATAATGTATATCCTCTTTTAGTATCTGGAAGTTTTATATGCACTTAATTGATTTCTTCATTTCTTTAGTGTCTGATTTCAGGCAGAAACCACTCCTGCCTTCAAGTCGGAGGGGCAACCCTGGCTGTGTGTACAGACAGGGAAGTGAGAGGCTGGAGAGTACTGTTGTGGAAAGGGACCTGGGGGTCCTGGTCGATGGAAATTGAATATGAGTCAGCAGTGCCCTGGCAGCCAGGAGGGACAATCATGTCCTGGGGGGCATCAGGCAAAGTATCACCAGCCTGTCAAGGGAGGTGATTGTCCCTCTCTGCTCTGTCCTGATGTGGCCTCACCTTGAATATTGTGGCCGTTTGGTGCTCCACAATATAAAAAAAGACATCAAGCTGTTAGAGAGTATCGAAAGGAGGGCAGGTGAAGGGCTTTGAGGGGAAGCCATATGAGGAGCATGTGAGGGCACTTGATCTGTTGATCAGCTCGGAGAAGAGGAGGCTGAGGGGAGACCTCATCGTGGTCTTCAGCATCCTCAAGAAGGGGCAGGTACTGATTGCTTCTCTCTCATGACCAGTGACAGGTCTCAAGGAAATGGTATGAAGCTGAGTCAGGAGAGGTTTAGGTTGGATATCAGAAAAACGTTTTTCACCCAGAGGGTGGTTGGACACTGGAACAGGCTCCTCAGGTAAATGGTCACAGCACCAAGCCTGACAGAGTTCAAGAAGTGTTTGGACAATGCTTTCAGACACGACGTGATTCTTGGGGTGTTCTGCACAGTTGACTTGATGATCCTGATGGGTCATTTCCAACTCAGGTGACTGTGTGATTCTGAGTATTCATAAGTAGATGTTTTTAGCGAATATTTCTCTTTTGCACCCTGTGGTGCAGTGGTTGATTTAGTGGCTCTCCACACCCCGGCACAGCTGCCTTTTGATTGCTTGTGTGTGTTATCTGATTGTTGGACACCTTGTGATCCTTTGTGATCACAGACGTTTTATCAGCAACACAGCAGTCATGTTAAACCTCCACAGAAGTACACAGGAGCAAAACATAGTAAATATTCCAGAAACATGAATTTAGCAACAAGGCATCCATTTTTCATCCTTGTGAGGAAGGTAAAATTGTCACCTCTGTGTGTAAGAAACTGAATTAATACATAGATGTTTGTTGACAATTTTTAATGCAAGTTATTGCTGAACAGTCTACTCTTTTTCTCCCATTTTCTTTTTCAAAACATCCACTAGATTTCCAGACACACTCTCCCTCCCCCCCTTTTTTTTTTTTTTTTGTTAAATACCTTGATAGACTACTGGTAATCTACCACTAATCCTTTCTCCTCAGTACACGCATAAAGAAATAAAAGATGCCAGTTTGTGGCTTAGCTGCATTCAGGAAAACTTCCGTATTGCTGCCAAGAACTGCCATCTGCCACCTACAAGCGCAGGTGCCAGGGAGTCTCCTCTGCACACAAAGCATAATAATATAACACAAAGGACCAATGTGCACTAATAATTGCTAAACACACAGAAAGAGGGGCCAGAACATTTTTATGAAAGTTTACTTAGTCTGTGGAGATTTGCATACAGATGGCTAGGTCAGGGTGCTGTGTATGCCGCCTGGGCCGCTGTGGGGTAGGGCTGCCTTCAAGCAGCCTTTATAAGCACACACGGCTTTTACTATAGCATAGTGTTGTGGAGAGACCTCATTCTGCACACACTGAATAGTCATTCAAGTAGCTTGCTTTGAAATGAGAAAAGACCTTGGATAGGGGGGAAAAAAAGCAAATTCTTTTCTTTGTGAGACAGAGGAGGAGTGTTGGGAAAGAGGCCAGAGGACTTAAAGAATGTGGGTTAGCAACCAGGAATTAGAGGAAAGTTTCTGTGGAGACACACAATTAGATATGTGGCATTCACCCCTCTCCTTCTAGTGGGCAACAAGAGCAAGCACATTTCAAAGGGTTCATCATCTGCATGAAACAAGGATAGGGGGGAAAAAAAGCACCCTAATTTTTAAAGTATAAAGCAAAGAGTAACTGTCTTAAAATAAAACAAACCCAAAGGTTAAGCAACAAGAAATTTGCCTTCAACTAAGAGCATAAAGACAAAACCCCTGAATTTAGTGCATTTCCTTTGTCTATGTCTGAATCTGAAAGTGTACATATGTGTGCATACATGCATATGTGTAAGTGCCTTTTAATATATTTAGATATTTTAAATTTGAAATCGTTTCTGTAAGTTAGTTTGTCATGAATTTATGGAACATCTTTTTTTGATGTTTCTTTGTTTTTTCTTTTTCCCTGTAAAACATCCAGGATTTGCTGACCACAAAAAGATGCTACCTCGTGTAGAATATTATAGCAGATGTCAATATTTAGTTACCACTATAGTAGATACCTTTGCAAATACTGTATGTGAATAGAGGGTGATTTTCAAAGGTTTCATCTTTTATGGATTTTCAAGTATAACTATCAATTCTGCCTTTGGAACAATTCACTATCCTAGGTGTGTGGTTCAGTTTTTTCTTTGCTGTTTGCAGCCTGGTGATTTCATCACACCTGCGAATCAGTTCCTGATTCTGAAAGAAAGGAGGATTAGTTGCCTGGGCCATTCACTTGTCTCAATGAAATATAATTAATCTATTCATTTTCTTCCTGTCTCTTACCAGAGATTCTTGGAAAAAAAAATATTAGACGCGCCATATTTCTTTGCATCTTTAAATTTTTTTATAGGTCCTTTCAGAAAACAGAAATACAGCTGCAAAAGATACTGCAATTAGCTCAGTGTGTCTAAAAGTGAAAATCACACAATCTTACATTTTTCAAAACTCTGCATAGATTCATGACATATAGAATGAGTACTTTACAATCAATGGATTCAAAAACCTTGCAAAAGCTGTGTGAGATAAAAATATATAAAACATGATTTAGAGGAAAAGAGCAACAGATAAGCTTGCCCAAGGTCACAGAGGAAGTCTGAGAGAGGTAAGAATTGAATCCTAGTCCCCTGAGTACCAAGGCAATTCTGTATCCATTATCATTCATCCTACTTTGAGAGTGCTAATTGATTTTGACTGCTTAGCATGAGCTCTTTAAAGGGGCCTGATTTTCAGGGCTGTTTGTCTCCTGCAGAATGTGGGGCAGGATGAAAGGGCAGCAGCAGAGAGGCTTTTCCAGAGTTTTGATTACTGCAGGGGTGAGTCTTCCTCCCTGTCTCTTCTTGTGCTCACCTTATGACTACTTGAGCCACATTGTGTTCCTTCGGCCTTTACACTGCACCAGCTTCCCTGGGGCAGAGCAGAGTTTGGGATGCTCATCTCTGCTATGCTTTTGACAGCTGGGGGCCTGAGATTTCGAGTTCTGCCCTTAATACTAGTTTTGTTACAAGTATTGCTTCCTGTAGACTTGTAAAAGTGAGTAGTTAGTGTAAACCGTAATCATACATGAACTGCAGAGGAAAATGAGAGATTTTTGTCACAAATACTTTCTCTCAGATTTTGTTTGTCATGCAAAGGATTCTGTGAGTCTACGCTTGCTTACTATGTTAGCATGTCCATCCTTTGAAATAAATAAATCAATCCTCTGTCACTTACATAAAATTACAACTTTAAAAGGCAAAATAAACCTGAATTATTTGCATGCACTAAACCCATCAATACTTTCATTTTCTTATTTGCTTATCGTAAGGGATTTTCATTTGACCTGCACTCATGACATTGTGCTTTTTTAAGGCATTGTGCAGCAGGTCATATTGTCATTTCCCAAAGCAAACCTCCACCTCTCCCCTCACAGCACAGGAATTCCCCTTTCATGACACTTCATGTACAATTAGGGTGTAGAGGTAGATCTAGCAGACAGAGAGCAAACAAGTGGGAGGTCTCCAATAACTCAGCAGCAGTCTGCAGCTGCTCTGCAGGTATGTTCTAGCAGCTGATTTAGGATCTAACAGACTGGATGCCAAGCTGAAGCCTTAGTTACACATTTAACTTGATCTTTTCTTTGAACATGTACTTCCTTTTGTATAGGGCAACCATATCATTTCTAGCTAGATCAAGGATGGGTACAAGAGCAGAGATCTTTTTAGGAGCCATATACGTAAGTGACAGCATGATTACGGGAGAGCACAATAATATCTCTTTTCTTAACTGTACAATTTGGGTGCATTTCACAAGCCTTCTGGGTAAATTAGGAAAAAAATAAGTTAGCAATGGATAGAATCCAGGTTCCTAAATACCAAACACTGCAAAATTTCCATATAAATTATCCCTTCAGGAGCTGGGTTTTGCTTTGAATGCCTTCTTGGTCTATGAGGTCTGAAATTATGCCAGTCTGAGGGAGTTCCAGATATTTTCCATAAAGGCTGCTTTCCAAAATCTTTAAAGCAATCACAGGGTGTCCAAGAATGTTCTAACCACTGTCCTCCTCCTGCTCAGGAGGACAGTGGTTAGGAAGAGTGTCCAGGAGTATCCTCTTGATTACTACCACATAATGGTAAGCCTGAGTTGCTTTGGTCCACTGCAAATGACTTTAGCAAGTATCACAGAGCTAATAAGGAAATTATTTTAAAGCAAATGTTTATTGCAAGTAATTAAAAGCCATAAAAGTTTTAAGACTCATTTCCCCAAAAAAGTTCTCTGTCACTGGTAAAATCCAGAACCAGTAGTTAAACTTTTTGACTTAGAGTTCAGAAATTTAATTACTCTAGTTGAAATGAAATTAAACAAAAGCTCCTGCTCAATGCCTCTCAGTGAAACCTTGACCTCACTCAAAGCAGTAAGGGCAGTAAGGTGACCAGTGGCAGCTACAGAATTAGAATTTCTACTTCTGTGCTCAGTTCTTTCTCTAAAGCTATATAACAACAACTTTTTTATGTCAGGACAGATGCATTAACATCCATAAAATTCTTCCATACGGCTCTATGCTTGCTCTCCTATCTTTGGAAAAATGCCTGCTCTCTTGGTTTAATATCAAAAGGCTATGGTGATTTTAAGTGTGTATATGCACTTCTTTGTTCACAGTCTGTTTTGATGTTATCTGTTGATGTTGAATTTGTTTGAATCCTACCAATTATGTAGCAAAATTTTCTTGGAGATGTCTTGCACTGAGTTCACAAAATATTCTAGAATTCATAAAGACAGATGTCTGAAATATGGTTGGATGCTTGTTAAAATGCGGTTAGTAGGAATGTTTAACAAATACAGGAGAAAGCTTGATTTCTCTCACCTTTCTTGCATTCTAATGAAACTGTGTTACAGATAAATAATTTTCTCAAAGTATAGGACGTATCTAAAAAGCATTTAATATCTGAGTCCAGATTTATTACATTTTCACTTTTGATCTCTAACCATGTAATTCCCAAAGAGAAATTACTTGGGAAACGCCAGTTTGAAATACATTCTTACAGTATGTCAGCCCATAGAACTATAAAGATATTTATTTGGAAGATATTTCTAATAATGGAGTATTGAAAAAATATCCCACATACATGACCACTAATAGGCACTACTTGCATGAGAGCATGTATAGATCTGAAAGCAATGTTTCAGTAGAATGGATCAGTCTTTTGAACTAAGAGTGTAGTCTGTCTCTAAAAAGCACACATCTAGGTGAAAGGCAAGGGTATGTGGGGTTCTAACAATGTCATTTCAAGGCAGCTGAAAGCATTATAATTTTCTGATAAATCATATTCCTTTTCTCGTAGGAAAAAAGTATGCTCTGCTACTTTTAAGTTACAAATATGACTTGGAAAACATGTGTCTCTCTTGCAGTAGGTAAGCACAGATGCAACCGTCAATAAAATATGCACAAAACATGTGGATTAACATCTAGGAGATATGAAGATACTGTCCTTGTCTGGCTTTGGTAGATGTTTTTCTCTACTGTCTAAAAAACATAACACTGAGTTTATGAACCAAGTGATAACAAAAATATATTAAATTTGCTTATATTTTTGCTATTTCCATGTCAATTTTTAGTTGGAAAGGATCCAAAATCAATTCCCTTGGACCAAGTCTTTAACTCATGGACAGGATTTTCTGAAGAACAGGCCATTTGGAAATGTAGAGAGGATGAGGTTCTAGGTTGTTCACTGAAATATTAGGAAATTGTGTGAGATTTCAAGGTAACGAGTTACCAGAAAACAAAACACGGAAGAAGGACTACAGACCTTCCAGTCTTTTTCTGAGTGGTATCTGCATTTTCACATCTAAATCTGTGCCCTCTTTTCCTGGACAACTTGTCCTAACTTGAAACAGCTTCCAAATAGTCAATGAGGCAATGCAATACTCAGAGGTAACTGATTATTATTTTAAATGCCTTGATTGCACTAATTTTACTTTGCTTTTGGAGTCAGAAGGAGAACTGAAGTCTGTAATGGAGCAATTTCTTCATGTAATACAACTAAAACAACTATAAAGAGGCAAAATAACATGTAAAACTTTGATGGTCAGAGGCATGTCATTTAGCATCACACTTTTAAATCCATTTACCTAAATATAGACTGAGGTTCTTAATTCTAGTAAGTGAAGTTTTTAAATCTAGCTTCTCATTATCTTGCAAAAGGAAGATTTCCTTCCTTTGGAAGGAAAAAAGGACTAGAGAAGTACGATCTATTGATAGAGAAGTACACTACATTCATTTGTAAAAATGCACCTTCTTAGCCCACCTCTCCCCTATTGTGATGGCATCATATTTGCAATCAAAACAATGACTTTACCTTCACACTCAGAGTGAAAAAATAGCAAAGGAGACTTACATTCTTGATAATCTAGATAACTTTTTTTTTTTTCCTTAAGGCTGAGACAAACTTCTCTAAAGCCATTAAGCAGCTTTTCCATTGACTGCAGTGGGCACTTGATCAGGCATTTATGTTATAAGAGGAATTAGTACAATCCTTAAGAAAACACATTTCATGGAATTTTAAATTTTTTTTCATGCAGTGGATGCACTTTCTCTTCTTAAATTATAAAGAGCTTGTCATGAATTATTTTTTCTGCTTCATATAGAAAAAGTCTACCTGAAAAGGTAACTGAAAGAATAACCATGGAGACGCCAATTTTACGGTAATTAAAAAAAGAAAAAAAGCAACTTTGCTAATCAGCAAACCCTTTGATCTGGTTAACCCTAAAGGTCAAACTAGCCTGACCCCATCAATGTCCCTGCTCTAATGTTGCCCCGCTTGGATCATTTCTCTCATTGTTTTATTCATCCCATATTAACTTCAAAACGAAGCTGCAGTGTTCCTGTGTACCTAGCAAATCTTCCTGATCTTACAATGAGGTGAAGGCCCATTGTTTCACACCAAATCAGTTACCATTGTGCCCATTCAGCAAAATCGTTCATTTCCCCAGTCTAATGACTATATCCTATTTGAGGCTGTAAGCATTTTGTCATTCTGACCGCAGAGGCTATTTAAGCCCTTTGATCTTACCTGTTATTGCCCCACTCTTCAGCTGCTGAGCTGACAAAATAGGCACCGTTTTAGCTACAAGCATAAGTGACTGTATTCCCATTTTGCAAGACTTATATCTCAATGGAAGAATATGAATGTGTCAAATCTTTAGTTTTACAGTAATTTGTGCAACTTGTGGGGAGCTGGGCTATACAAACATGCTGCGTGTTAGCCCCTGCCGAGAGGTTGTTGTTTCTGCTTGATGCCAATGAGAGTTTTAGCTTTCATTTCAATGGGAGCAGAACTGAACCAAATCCTTCAGAGCTTTCAGGAATTACAGCCTCATTTTATAAAGCTTCTCGTGAGGGTTCATGAGCGGTGTTTTTCAGAGAGAAGAAGGATGAGGTGGGCCAGAGGCAAAAACCAGAGCATTTGCCGTTGAAGTAGGCAGCTCTGGTCTCCTCCCCTCTTCCGTTTGTAATCTCCACAGTTTAACTGGAAGAAGAGTGATTGTTTAGAGCAGATTTTTCTGGTGGTAGTGGATTGAAACAAGACAACAAGGACGTGTAGCTTGTAGCTCTTGAATGTATAAAAAGGAGGGGAAAAAAAAGGAGGAAAAGAGTGATAAAGGACAATACAAATCCAATAGAAGGTCCTCTACTCAAGCCATACCAATTTGTTCTTTTTCTCCTTGTAGGTCAGATTTCTGTTTAGAAAAATTCTTTCTGAATGGAAACACACCTTTAAAAAGTGACATTTTAAGAACTGAGCAGTGCGTTGCAGAATTATCAAATGCCTTTGGCTTTTAGTGCAGTGGGAACTGTTGAGCACAAGGAAAAGTATTTTATTTCCAGTAAAGTGACAGATACATGTTTCTAGTTCCAAGCTTCTTTTTGTTTTAATAGGACAGGATAATGTTAAAAAAATTAAATCCATATTTTAGTCACAAAAATATACAAGTACTAAACTTAATGTGCAGGAGGAACTGGAACATCTTGTCTAGACATCTAAGGTGCATGATTCAGAAAATAGTCACATAACATAAAGGAGCAGAAATTGCCATTCCTATGGAGCTCATTGGTGGCTCATAAAAATTAATCAATTAATGCTAAGTCAATTTCAATTTAAATCTATATTCCCAGATAATAACTAATGACACTGCAAAAAGGACAACTTGAAATTATGAAAAACCTTTTGCAAATTATATGCAGGTGTTCAAGGTGGGGTTTTTTTTGAAGAAAGCTTCAGAAATCAGCAATATAAGAGCTACCCATCTGGATTTTTTTAAGGTACTTTGTTTCCTGATTTGTGATCAAAAGTTATATTGACATACACTAACTTCCACGGGAAAGAGCTTTGCTCAATTATTATACTTTTGAGAGGAAAAGATTTGTAACAGATATAAGTTGTAATAATAAGAGAAAGCTTATGTGACCTGTTTATGTTAGACAGTTAAATAATTAATGGCTTTAATTAGCCAGAAAAATTACCAAAACTGTCAGTATAACCTATGTTGCTGCTAAGATTTCAAGAACTGCTAATCAAACCTATGTTTTATATTTAAAATTTCTTTAATTCATAGGTGATTTTGTAAGAAGGGCTTCATTTATTCTGGGGGACCACACAGAGGAGATTGGAATATTTATGACCTGAAGGAGTTCAGTGTTCTGTTCAAAATATATTTTTAAAAGAGATCCAATTTTTAATTTTTAATATTTGTTGGACAATCTCTCTGTACAACCATACCTCTATACCCCATACCTTCATGTTAAAAATATGGCAAATCTTTTGCCTAATTTAATGGTGCCCATAAAGCTTGAATTAATAATAGCTTCAGATTTTAACCCTTAGCTATGTCTGGTAATAGTAAATCAGATGGGCTTAAATAGTNTGGAGTCACCATCCCTGGATGTGTTTAAGGATAGGCTGGATGATGAACTTAGTGGCATGGTTTAGATGGTTTAGATATTAGATTGGTGTTGGATAGGTTGTTAAGTTAGGTAAAAGGTGGGACTTGATGATCTTTGTGATCTTTTCCAACCTTGTTAATTCTGTGTGTAGTAAAAGGTGCTGCATGTTTTGCTTCTTATGCTAAGTACCTCAGCAAGGATTATCAGTCTTGAAGGCAGGGAAACAATATATAAGAAATGCCAGAGAACACGGAAGAAAAAGTTTTTAAGTAATTTCAATAAGAAAATAATACAGTTGCTCTTCACTACAACCATGACTCTATTACGACATTTGCTTCCATTTGAAAGCATCAGCTTGATATTAATTTTTAATGTATTTTCAATCGCATTTGACTACTGTTATATACAAAAAGGTACCAAAGGTTGTTATTAAAAGGCTCATTTGGTATTATTTGATTCTATCACTAATAAATCACTATTGTAATTTAACATTTGCAATATGGTGGTATTCCTGAGTCCCCATATCCAAGTACAGAACCTATGTCTGTTAGATATCCTGGAAATGGATAGATAAACACAGCTTCTTTTTCAGAATGACTATGATTTGGTTTTGTCATTAATACCTTAGTAATGTTTGACATCATGGCATTTTCAAACCCAGTAATATACCAAGGAAGTGAGAGAAAATTTAAAGTGCCATTTGAGTTTAAAAGTATACATCTACCAAATTCATAGAAAGGAGGTGAGCTTATGTGATCACAGAGTTGATTTGCACTGAAAAGTACCTTAAAGATGGTCTAATTACAACCCCCCTTTTGTGGAGGGTTATAGTCATTGATAACTCATAGAACATTTTGGAATAGTTTGTAAGATTTTAAAGTTGTTTTGTCCAGACTGGGAAGTCCAGCATGGTCCCTGCCTGGCAGGATGGTAGGAAACTTTGATTGGACTTTGAAGATTCAGCTCAGAGGAACAGCTCTGGAACAAGTACTCACAATATTGAGACACACTTATTGTCTCAAAAAAACCCAAAACATTTCTTTTGATGGGTTAGAATGTGGGTTAGAAAGGGTATAAAAAAGTACTATACTGGTATATGCTCATTATTAGTTATACTTGGGGAAAGCTAAAAACTTCTATCAATCTGACTTGTGATGCTGCTGAAAGGGAGCAGAAAAATAGGACTCAATTGATTATTTCAACTTAAACTGGAAAAAATCATATTGTATTAAAGAAAATTTGTATAACCTCCTCTAAAATGATAATGTTGCTTTGACATAATACTAGAAAATTTTAAAACAAAGGGTTTAGTTGCTAGGAATGTCTTGCACAAAGTAAGTGCTCAGAACTTGATATATTTTAAAGATATTCTCTGTAATAACAGCCCCTTGCCAAGCTGTTTTTAAGATTTGCATTATGAATACGCTTAAATTTATGCAAAAAGATAATCTATATACCATGATGCTAAAATTTAATACAATTTCGCAGACAAAGTGATTCTGCAAGACATTGCAGAGGGAAACCCAAATATTCTGAGCTTGTTTATCACAGACAAATTATGCAGGAAAGAGAAGGAATTCTCGCGGGGCTTATAGGAAGCAGTCCCTCACTCCCACCACTCCCAGTAGTTCTGGCCCTGAGGCTAATCTGAGCATGGCATAGTTCTTACCCCTACTGTTAAACACTCATACCTTCCCAAAATATATTGACTGTATGCGTCCTGGGTCCTGTTATCTCCTGAACTATGATGCCTCAGTGGTGGCTGGGAGACCTTTAGTTGTCACAACCCGACCAGTAGAGACAATGCATGAGGAAGAACTTTTCTGTGAGATTGACTGGGCACGGGAACAGGTTGCACAGAGAGGCAGTAGCGTCTTCTTCCCTGGAGATATGCAAACACTGTCTGGATACAATCCTGAGTAATGTGCTTAAGGGGACCCTGTGTCAACAGGGAGATTGAACTGTTGTCCCTTCCAACCTTAACCATTCCATGAATTTGTAAAGTTATGACTGTGATATGGACTACTGCAGGCTGCATCCTCATCTTGCAATATTTACAAGCGTAGGCACAGCTGATGTGTACAACCAATGGCCTACAGAAATTGTTAGGTAATCCACAGACAGATGTTGGCCTCAAAATGGTCTCTGAAGTTTGGTAAGTGGTTTGTAGTTTGATTCCCTAGAGCTTAAGGAAAGAAGGCTCTGCACATCAGTGCTGGAAAACCAGTGCACATTGGTACTGCATTAAAGAAACACTTCAGTGTCCCCAATTTCCTTTTGCTGGAGAAAAACTCCACAAAACTCAAATTTCCATTGGTAATGGTAGGATGAGGATATAATAATTAGCTGTATGTATGGTTGGACAGGAGCCATGTGGAAGTGCTGTATTTGTGATCAGACATCTTTGCACACCATGCCAAACTGCAGCATATTCATGACTTTTTGTAATGAAATTTTGCATATAATTGCTGCTCACTAGCTTGTTGACAGCATTATTTTCCAGATTTCTGTTCCCACTGCATATTTTATATTTCTGAATCTTTTCCCTGAGAAGTGCTAACATGTGTTTATAAAAGTCACTGTTTTTTTTAATCTTAGTAGGATTTTTGCATCATTCCTTTGTGCTAACATGTACCTCTTAATGTGAAATGAATCATGAGTTTATCAACATGGTGTTTTCTTTTTATTTGAGAGCATTAATGAAGATTTGTAATGACATGGTAGCTAAGAAAAGTCCTTGCCAGGCATCATTAAAAATCTTCCTCCAATTGGCTGTCATTTATTGTTTTCATTTTAGTTGCACACATGAATCATCTTATGTATTGCACAGTGTTATTTCAAAAGGACCAAGGAAAGCTTTATTCTTTTTTTATTTCTACATGTATGTATATTTCTTTCTGCTGTAGCAAGTACAGATTTGTATATCTATTCTTTGAAAGAGCATTACTAAAAGACTGTTTTGTCTATCCTGAAAAGCAAATTAATCATAATGGGATAAAAGCCTATATTAATAATAAAAATGTTTATAGCACCTTTTTCTAGTAAACATGTCTTGATTCTTTAAAATACTTTTATCTCCCCTGTGAATTCAAGTCAGTTGTCATTTTCTTAATATGTTTTTGTCTTTTAATAAAATGCCACCCTAAGCAAGACCAAAAGCAAAACAAACTGCTGATGATGCTATGATGAATCTTGTCTGTAGTTTACAGTATAGATGCTCTGACCATATAATAAAACTGGACAAGGTTCTGCTGCTGTCATGTGGTTGTACTGAATCTAAACCTAGGTACAAATTATACCTCTGAAGTTATGTGTTAAACAAAGTTTTGCTTAGCTCATGAAAGTCAGCCCATTAAAACTTAACACTGGCTGAGCTGTACAGAGCAGACTTGGAAGAAACTGAGGAAATAAACCTCTATCTCTGCATGATGGGATCACAGAATCACAGAATCCATGTGTTTTGGGACAAGACCTCTGCACATGCAATGCTGTGCAGGCCAATTTTAAAACAGTTGTCCAACTGTCCCATAGGAGCGTTTCCCATTTGCATTTTCATCTACAAGTGCCTGCCTGCCTGCCCTCGCATCCTCCTTTTCTACTTTTTTTTCATTCATCTCTTTGTTTTCTCAAGTTGTTTGATTTTCAGGTTTTTGCTGGCTTTACTTTTTGTTTAAGGGGAACATCCTCATCCAGAACCATTCCATACAACTGCATAAAAACATATTTTGAAATGGAAGCATCTGACATCACTATATAGTGTTTTAACCTTATCCTTGTTCTGGTTGACTGCTATGAAAACTCTTACTGCAGTTTTTCTGACATAGCATTATAGGATTATAGCTTCAGGAGCTGATTTTTGCTAGTGAAATGGCAAGAGAAATCTCAGTAAGGTGAAAATGTTGCAAAAATTTAAATGCTTTAATGGTCAATTACAGACTAATGAAATCTTATTTCCAGATATGTGAGTCATGTTGCATGGCTCACATGTACCAAGCTTTGTTGCTAATTACCATTTCACTGCTTTACATAATTGCACTGAATAGTATAGGCTGGGTCTAACAGAAATAGTTTAATGGCCGAGTATGCCTTGGCATAATTAGCATCATAGGTTCTTATTTCTTTGGTGCTTGCAGCCAAAACACTGTCTACTGCAGCTGTGATAGTAAGAATGGCCATTTCTACGGGGTTCACAATATGCTAAAATGACTGTGTATATTTAGTCTAGTGGGTTTGTGAACAGGATATGGCTATTGTGTATTGCCTACGTACTTCAAAATAAACCACTTCTAATTCTTGAGCTATATGACTATATATTGCATAGTGTCTCGGTTTCAGGTATGTTTAACTCAGTCATTTCCCCAGTGATTTACAAAGTCTTTAGCACATCTCGCCTTTTCTTACTTGTTGTTGTCAATGCAAGATCTGATAGCAGTGATGTTTGATAGAGCTGAAAGGTGTAAAACATCCTTCAACTAGTAAGATCCTAGAGGATATGGAAGCAGTCACTGCTGCTGTAACCTTTGAAGAAGAGCAGATCTTTCCTGACTTAGAAATACAAATCTGATTCATTCATTGAGGAAAATTCAAGGAAGCTGCTGGGAGGCAAGAGATTAAGATCTTACACTGAGAGATCAAGACTTGCCTAAGAGCTTTTGTAGCCACAGAGGTGAATAGGTAATTACCCTTTTGAAAGTCAGGCTACCTATCATTTAAAGCTCAGGACTGTTTACCAGGTGCTTCTCTACATTCAGGTTGCCACTTACAACCTCTGTAAGTGAATATCTGTAAATTTAAAGCATATCCTTCAGAACTTGCCCTGAACTGGACCAAAATACTTGATATGGAAAATTCCTAGCAGAATCAGGTTAACTGTCTGAAATTAATCATTTTCTGCCAGTCATATCTTGTAAATACTGTCAGGAGTGAATATAGGATTTCCTGTTCCAAGGTATTGCCATCTGAACACAGACGATACACCACTTGTCACACATATGGCAAGTGATCCAAATGTCACTCAGAGCACTCATAGCTTGTCCATCTTTGGATTAGGCACATGGAGCATGGGATGAGATGAAGCAGAATCCAGTATGTCTGTTTTGTAAAATTTGTGTTTTTCTGTCCAAGATCTGAACACTTGAGTGTGTCTGAGAGCTTTGCAGACTGTAGTTCACCAATATGTCAGGCAGCTAAAGAAGCTTTTTATTGCAAAACTTGCAAGTGGGGCAATGGTGACTGATTCTCAGGTTTACAAGTAACAAGCCATTTCATTCTCGAAGACTTCATTATTACAATAGACTAAATGTATGCCTGTGAATGGAACTGCTAAAAGTTTTGCCAGATCGCACAAATGTTGAAGAGAACCAGATATTGAGACTTATAGCTGTTGTATCTTGCTGCAGTGCACTTTCAGGAACATTGGTCATTCTAGCTCAGTCTAAAGCCTTCCTTCTCCTACAGAGACCAAAAACGGTTGGTTTGGAAAAAGTTTAAAGAATGGAATAAGCACATGGTGATATTTCCTCAGGATGTTATTCCACACTCCATCACTTTTATAGTCAGAAGATTCTGAAGGCAAAAATGTAGGGAGTCTGTGTGAGAGAGAGTGTGTGTGTATGTGACCATCTCTGCAAGATTTGTTTCCATTCAATTTCCCTTTAAAACATCATATGATTTATTTAACACCAAGTACACCCTATTCAAAGGAGATATAAACTTATTTATGCAACAATATATAAAAATATTCAATTTTGATTGTTGAGACTCCTAGCTGTTTTGGAAGGAACACAGTAAAAAAACTGACCTACAACTAGTCTGGCCTTTCTGGCCTCCATCATGTTCCTGGTTTAGTTCCCTTTTTCAGGTGGAAGGGCTCTAGGCTATTTGATCATTCTTTTATGTAACCAACTTGTCCACTAAACTATCCTGTTTCTCAAAATGTGCTTCATCCGTTCCTTTTTATGTGAAGTAGGTTTTCTTTTTCATTTTCTGGTATGATTTAGGTCAAAATGGGATCATCTAATGTACTAGGGATGCTTCACAGTATTACATAGCACAGATAACTGGATCAGTGTGAACACATTTGGCCAGCACTATATTAATATACTAATGTGATATGAAAGTAATGTTCATACTCTACCAATAACAGTAAATGCATATGAAACATTAGGAGTATGACTCACAACTACTAATGTGATAAGATGTTGACTTTTCACGAGTACAGCAAAGCTGTTAGCAGCTGCTTAGCTTACCTTCAGCCTCAGCTGCTGTACCACTAGCATTTCAAAAAGCTCAACACAAAAAAGCAAATGGGAAGTACATCCATTTCCACCAATAATGCCAGGGATTCCTTTTGTCAGGCAACTCTAATGCTCCCCATGTTAAAAACTAACTTGGCCAGTCTTGAGCAAATTATTCACAAGACATGAATGCATCTCATTTTTCTCACCAGAGTTTTTGTGAAGAGACTAGAAGGCAGCAACACTGAGACAAGCCTTGCCAGAAGGTATGTTAAGGAGAAACAGCTGTCTTTTTAAAACCTGCTCAGATAGACAGTCTCACTAGTCACACTTGGGGTGATCATTTATCAGAATAATCCTAGTAATTTTATCATTTTCTGTACAGAAAATGTTTGTCTTGCCAATTCCATGAGAGCCTCCAGAAGTTCTAGCTAACTGACTACTGCATCTCTTCTATTGTCTATTGGTATTAAGTCTGGTTTGCATCAGAAGTGACCATATTTCCCAGATGGTAAAAAAAAATCTCCAGGTGTGTTAGCATTTTCTTCCTGTAGTGTGTCTACAACAGGTTCCTGTTTGTGAAAGACAATGTGGATTAAAGGATAGACAGAACAGCACACTGGGTAAGGTTCATCTCACTTTAATTGCAGTCTCTGAAAGAGTCACATACACTCAGCTAATCACATTTGGATTTTCTTACTGTCTGGTGAGTACAAGCCATGATAGACGCGCCTACCTTAAGCTGAACAGATTTACAGTCTACTACGTGCTCTGTAGCGATCAGCCCTTTGCTGACGGTAAAAGGAACCTGGAGAAGAGAGCTTGGATATGTATTGTACATAACCACATTTAGTGAGAAGCATTGCACTTTTTGAAGTTGGTTCTGTTCTGTCCTTTCCCAGTTCCTCAGTAAGTTACACAGGTTATACCACTGTGTTGTCTTGCCTCCCCTCCCCTCTTTTCCATTTTCCCTTCCCTTCCTCCTCTCCTCCCCCTCCTTCTCCCTGTTCCTTCCTCCTCACCTTTATCCAACTTGATTTACAGTGTGTAAGTGGTGTGGGACAGGGACTGATCCTTGCTTGTGTCCAATTATCACTGGAAAGATGTGCTTGTATCTTGGTTTTGAACTGGCGGCAACAGTTTGTGTTACAGCACATACTTGTTCTGTGAGTTTCAAATTATTTTCTGTAGGGTCAGTTATTTTTTCAGAAATAATTCCTTAATTCAAAAGTGAGATATTATTATAAAAGCCATTAAAATCATCCAAATAATATACCATGCTATATATAAACACGGATGATGAGTAAAAGACAATCTTATTTATTCTTCTTTGAAGAATTATTAATATCTCGAAAAAAACCAACCCAACTTAAAAAAGCTACCCAAATCCTTTTTTTATTCACAAATTTGAAACAGAAAGAAGCTTGCAACTATATCAAATGGACTTGATACATTTCACATTGAAAGTTCTAGAAACAAATTTTATTTAGCACTTTCGTCTCTACAAGCTTGTTGTAAATTTTCAGTGTTTGAGATTTGGAACTGTATAAACTTTATGTGAATGAAGAGTGAATGTGTGATGCCTTTCCTTATGGAGTGAATATAACTTCTAAACTTAAGTTTTCAACACATTCTTGTGCTTAAAAATGTAATTTCTTTAAATTCTTGATATTATTGTGTGTCAATGTTCAATTCATTTCAATGTTCGCAGAAACAAAACATAAAATATGCATAGAAATCATTGAAGATGAACATTTTTAAACTACAAATGAATTTTAAAAGTCATATTTTGCAATATTTGCTTTGAACTAAAATCCTTGAAATTAAGACATTTAAACTGAGTAACTGGCAGAGAGAGAAAATGATTTTATCATAAATGAAAAGTTAAAATAATTTTTTCGATTCTTCACTACAAGTACAGTAGTTGATTCCTGAGTATCGAAACAATTTCATACATGGTTTGTCATTTTTCAGACAAGGAAACTTGTATTGCTTGTGGCTAGTGAAGAGTGGATTCTGCCGATGTAGTTTTAGCTGAACATTGGCTTGGCTGAGTGTCGAGCATTGTTATTATTACTGCTGCAAATGACCTTAAGACATGGCAAAAGGGCCATATAGGCTGAATTGAATGTTAATACGATGATGAGAATGCTCATTTTTTCAGCGTGGCATTTCAAGTTTCAGAATGAGAGCATAAGCCATCTCCTTAATTAACGTGGCAGGTCTCTGAAGTGGGAATTAGCCTGTATGGCTTCATCTACCTTGGTGTATTCCTGTGAATTGTTACATTTGTTAACAGTAAACAAAAGACTTTTTGCAGGGAAGACTGTAAAGACTTGGGGAACAGTACTGCTGCAACGAGCTTCAGTCTTTCTTCTGGCAGATTCTGTTTCATTTTTTTTCCCTCTACTAAATATATTATTTTAAGGAAAGGGAAAGTTTACCTGCACTGTAGCATGTGTTTAACTTCCACATATTTTTTCAGCGGATGGTTTCAGTGTTTTCAGAACAAGCTAAGAAGGGTAGTTGTTTCCTTGGTCTATTGCTAGTGGGTAGTTTGAGGCTGTATGTTATATTCTGTGGCTGAAAAAAAATAGTGTGATGTTTTGATTTGATTAAATATGAGAGCTGATAGACTAATTCATGTTGTGGCTCAAAGCTGGGCTAGTCATCTTAGGACTGCGATTAACTGGATATTTTAACGTGTGCCTGAGGCCATGTTCTCTCAGTTACACATCTACATCTACAATGCTACAGCAGTTTAGGTTAAATTATAGTTTTCAACTAGTTTGGTTAATCCAATGTGAAAAGACTCCATTTAAATTCCTTTTGCTTAGGCTAAACTTACAAATTTTTGACCTAAATCAGTTTGGAACAGGGCTAAGATAAGCCAAAATAAGAAATTCTTGACACAAATGTCAAAATGCATGGTTTTAACCGGACAAGCTTAATAATATTGGGGGTGCTTGTGCAAAACCACCTGCCCCCTCTCATCGCCTGTTCTCCTGGGTCTACATGTAAGTGATAATGCCCTGAGCTACATCTAAACCTAATACATGAAGTGATTTTATAATATCCTTGCAAGCTGCAGCCTTACCATTCCAGAAATGTTTGGTCTCAAAGACCCACTAAACCAATGATGGTTGGAAGCTTTTGCTATAGGAAATTAGATATATTTTGCACTACCGTGTTTTTCTGTGACATCACTGTTGGTCTCTGATGGAATGGGATGCTGGGCAAGGTGAACTTTTGATTTGACCTGACATGGCCATTCTTGTACTCTGCATAGAAAATATGACTTTTGAGAACTCCACTTCCCCGCTCACAGGAGAGTGTGCAGGAAGGATATTTTTCTTGAAATGAACCCTCCCTTTACAAAAATTTTCTGAGTTTGGTAGAACTCAAATGGGAAGAGAACATTCCTTGGAGGGAGATGGAGGAAGTTTCAGAACACTCATCTCATGCTGTGGAGGTTGCACTTATTTCTGAACCCTTCATGAGCTCAGCTTGTGCATCAGCAGTCCTTGTCCACTCAATGTCTCCCCTGTACCTATACTCTGTGTGGCTTGTGTGCTGAGCACTGTCTCAGGAGGAATACAAGTCTGGCCCTGGCCACGGTGGGAGGAAGCAACACACGGGGTTCATGATGCCATCCCTAATGTTACATTAGGTGTAGTTGAGTGGGTGTCCCCAGGAGCAGCTGTCTTCTGTCCTTGGAGCTCTCACAGTCAGAGTGAGGAACAATGTGATAAATCATATCTTTAATGCAGACTATTAACTAGTTCACAAACAAAGTTGAGGTTTTGGAAAGAGCTCATGGCCTGTAAGTTTCAGGCAACTGCCTAAGGAGAAGAGCATGCTTGTCTCTGGACAATAGAGTGGCACACAGAATCATAGAACAAAGGAAAACAATAAAGACAATACATACAATTAGGCAGAAAAGCAAAACACCCGTATGAATCTCTAGACAGCCAAATCTCAGAACTTCTTGAAGCTTTTTTTACTCTGGAGAACACACTTGTTTCCTGTAAGTAGCAGACACACAAATAATTAGACATTATTTAGGTCTAAGTGTCTTTAAACCTTTGGGTGCCAAAAAAACCCTTCCAGTTTCAAGTCCTTTTCTTATAGGGCTCAGGGATACATATGAGCTAAGTCTATATGAGAAAATTAAACAGTGCCAGTGCTCAGGTCTGAGGACTGGGAGTTGCCAATCTCTGCTGTCATGTCAACTGAACTATTGTTGGCACAGACACAGACCCAGAGGATAGTCTGGGAGTCAGCAGAGGCGGAGAACACTTCTGCTGCAGCACCCTGCTGCAGGGAGCGTGGCTGCTGTGGTCCTCCCCAGTATCTGGTCCATGGCACCTGATCAAATCAGATGTCTGTCAAACTGGACAGACTGTCTGTCCGCAGTTATCTTTTCTGAGTCTTGACTCCACAGAGTACTTTGGCATGACTTCAACTTGGGTTGTTAATTAGAGGTAGGATTTAACTCCAAGCACTTCATTGAACTAGAACATCAGTATGTTTAAATTTCTGCTTCTTCTCTACAGTTTGGCTTCTAGAACAGAACACATAATCCTACTAAGCCAGAATACTTGGAGCAATAAAGAAGAAAATAGAGAAGTAAGAATGCTTTGTCTTCGTAGGTTAAAATATAACACTGTTAGAAAAGTATTTTTCAATGTGTGTATATAATGATGCCATTCTAAAATTGTATTAAAAAAATCTAAATTTTTAACACTGATCATGTCACTGTACATATTGTTGATTATATTACAAACATCTCTCATTGTAACAGACAGATTGCTATTCCTCTTAATGAGTCTCAAAAATACACATGCAGACAAAAAATCCTAACACTCCAGCTCAAAAAGTTGCAATAGCTGTACATATGGAACTCTAGATTCTCTCCTGTATACATCACTTATTTTTGTTGCTTTATGCTTCCTCTGAATTTCGACATACTTGAAACAACTGCATCTTCTGTTTGTAAACTATCCACAGTGTGTATTTCTGCACAGATATTTGTATGACACTGTTCACAAAGCAATGGTATATCTGTGGTTAAATAGCCAGAATACCAGTGGTTGATCAGGGGAGTTATCGTGGAATTTATTCTAGCCCCTGGCTTGCGGCTTCATCCATTTTTAAGTTTAACTCAAGTCATCCATCTGATGCAAATGGCTCCAAGTTATCTGTTCTATAAATGCCAGATGCTGTCATCTGAACTCAAATCTTTGCTTAATGCTGTAAAAGATAGCTGTATTTTACCAGCTTCTGTCATTTAAATGAGCTGAACATGTTTTGCTGATCACTTGACTGAAACTAAAGCATTGTGAGTATGTGTGCTTTGTTGTCAGCTACTAGTGAAAGATCAAAGAGATGGTACTGAACACTGTCACAGACTCTAATTAATTGGCACTTGCTTACATCTCAAGTTAGCTGATAAGCAGCCCCCTAAGTCTGAAATAATTGGTGACTTGTTATGTTTTTTAAATGATATAATTTTATTTTCTGCTTCTTTATATATGCATGTTATTGTGAATGTAAGGAATATTGATTCTAAATCTTCTGATCTAATAAAGCATATTTCTGATCTTAAGGAACATCTGCAAATGTGATATGATCATATTTTGTGATAGAATTGCCCATAAAAGAAATACTCCAACAGTAGCTCTTAATTTGTAAGATGTATCGCATTCATTCTAATGTTGAAACAGAGTTATACTAAACATAAATGTGGTACCTCTCAGCTGTAGCTTCAGATTCAATCCCTCTTCAAAATTCCCAAAGCAGCAAGATAAGCTCAGATTTTAAAACTCAGTATAAATCTGTACATTTTTTTTAGAAACTATTTGAAAATTCCAGCTTTAGTCATTAACAATTAAAGTTGTGGCTAATTAGTGGACAAATAGAGATGAATTTAGGCTTTCTCACTAATACCAGCAGACAGGTATCCCAATAACATGCAGAAAATGCTATCATGGTCAATGTTAATTGTTTTCTACTTTTTTTTCGTAAGTCAGTTCAAGGCTGAATGAGTTAAAAGATGAAACTATACCTTTAACTATAGGAACTATACCTATAACTTCACCCTTGCTGAAGAAAGTTATTGATATAATTATGACAAGTTTGTAAAGCACTTTGGGCCTTTTTGTTTTGTTGGGTTTTGTTTTGCTTTTAATTTGCCTTGCCTACCCATTAAGAGACTTCTTATTTTGTCTGAAATCTGTTTTATTAAATGCAATGAAATTTC
Source organism: Serilophus lunatus (assembly GCA_013399895.1). Lineage (NCBI taxonomy): Eukaryota > Metazoa > Chordata > Aves > Passeriformes > Eurylaimidae > Serilophus > Serilophus lunatus. The sequence goes on along the minus strand of VXBA01003442.1, from coordinate 660,390 downwards.
TTTGACTAACTGTCTGAAAGTAAGGTTAAGCTTGAAAATTGTGACATCTAAAACTGTTTGAGTCCTCTATATGAATGTATGCATTTTTTGTATATGTTGTAGAAAGACAGATTCCATGAAATTTTCTATATAATTAGCAAAAGCAGCAAAGTGTGTGACTTGTTTCCCATTGGTCCTCTTAAGTATAAATGAAAGTAATTGCCACTCAAGCCAAAGTCTATTATTGAAAAATCTAAATAGAATAGCATAAAAAGTTAGTTCCCACAAAGCTTTCTGAATGGAACTCCAAATTTCATATACTGTTTCTTCACAGAAGAGCTGTAGACAGAAAATTTGTGCAGTCATTCAGATAGTGTGATTTCAATGCTGTCTTGACAATAAAAGGCAAAACCTTGAGATTTATTTGGTGAAATAAAATAGAGGACAGGTGTAAGGATCTTGTGACAGCTTGTGGTACAGAGCAGAGAGAACAAAAGAGTCCAGGTTAGTTGGAACTTGTTTGGAGTTGGTAGATTCATGCTGATTGTGTTGCTGTTATCCAGATATGTAAGAATTGTATGGTCAGCTTTGGGATGAGATTCTGTCCTCAAAGCAACTGGTGGGAGAAAATATTTTTCACAAATTTAAAGTGGTAACTAGTTACAAGTAAGAAGACTAGGAGTATTCCAAATTTATGAAATGTGTATATGTACTCTTGACCATAAATTCCATGAGGTGATGAACTTCAGAACCTCCTCACCATAAGGATAAGTACCTGCATTCTCTATCATTAACTTAAAACATTCACAAAGTGGTTTTGCCTTGGTGGTAGTGACATGGTTGATATCATGAAGAATAGCTGCAGAAACACATGTTACTTCTTGATAACACTTGAATTTTTGTGAGGTTTTCATTTTGCTCAGTGTGTGCCTGAGGAGAAACCTGAGGAAAAGGTCATTGTTCTGGGACTCCTTTTACCTTATACTCACTGAGACAACAGAGACCTTTTTGTATCTTTCAAGATCCTAGAGATATAGAACCACAGAATCATTAAGGTTGGAAAAGACCTCCAAGATCATTGAGTTAAACCTTTGTCTGAAAACTACCACATCAACTAAACCATAGCATTAAGTGCAACATCCAGCCATTTCTTGAACACTTCCAGGAATGGTGGCTCCACCACCCCCCAGGGCAGCCCATTCCAACGCTCAACACCTCTTTCAGTGAAGAAATTCTTCTTCATGTCCAATTCTTCTTCATGAACCACCCCTGGTACTGCTTGAGGCCATTTCTTCAAGTCCTGTTGCTTGTTGCCTGTGAGAACAGATCAACCCCCACTTGTCTACCACCTCTTTTTGGGTAAGTTGTAGAGAGCAGTAAGGTCCCTCCTGAGCCTTCTTTACTCTGGGCTAAACACCCCCAGCTTCCTCAGCTGATCCTCATCAGACTCATGCACCAGACCCTTCATCAGCTTCTTTTGTCATTCTCTGCACCAGCACCTCAACGTCTTTCTTGTCTTGAGAGGCCCAGATCTGGACACAGGATTCTAGATGCAGCCTCACCAGTGCCAAATACAAAGGGACAATCACTTCCCTACTTCTTCTGGCCACACTATTTTTGTTACAGGACAGCTCAACACACAAGTAGAAAACCTAAAGGTCTGAAATATCGACAGGGAGTTTTCTCATCTTTTCATGTTATTTCAGATCGATTACAATGTTTCTATCCCAAATTACAAAAACAAAAAATGCAAATTCAGGCTTCATGTTTAATATTTCTTAATCTAATGTGTACTTGAATGATGCCTTCAGCTCCCTCTGATTGGGATTTTAATTGGTTGCAGAAGAACCGTCAGAAAGAATCTCTTTCCAAATAAAGTTCCTTAAGATCACTTGTTCTTCCTCTTAAGATTAATTTCCTATGCAGAAACTGAGAAATAAGATGAGAAATGTGCAAAGAAAGAATTCATCAATGAGTAATATCCGCTGGTAAATTGGGGGACTATCAGTTCTACACAGTGGTTGTCACATCTTTTTAAACATGCTGATTAATGGGTGGATCCATTACTGAAAGCATGCATGCTTAATTTATTCAGAGAAGTTGAGTGTATGTCACCACTCACAGGCCTGTTTTTCTAGCACAGCATTTCACATTTACAATGCTATAACTACTGACAACTCAATGGAAGAAAGATAACTAACTCATAGCACAAGGAACTAAAAATACAGCATGATCTGTAAGTGATATAAGCTGACATACAAGAAAATATCAGTGGGATAATCTAAATCCAATAAAAATGAAGCTGCCATCAGTACTTGGATACATATTCTCATACTAAACACTTTCAATTGTGACAGTTAGTTCCATATTCTTTTTTTCCACACTGTGTTATGGGCAAATGTGTTATTTGGAGAACAGCATGTGGAAACACTATGGAAATGGCAATTCTGTGAAATACCATTTGAGAACTGAGACACACTTTTAAACAAGGAATGGAATTCAGGTCAAGCATCACAAATGAAATGGTTATTGTAAAAGCAGTGAGAGCTAGCCATCTGCCACCGCAGCACTCAAAAGGGCTGAGATACAGAGTCTCTGCAAGGATATTCCTTAGTGCAGTATTGGTTAAGGTCCACAGCAGGCTCACTTACAGACATTAATATAGCAACAGATTTTATACAAGGGCAAATGTTCTACATGGTTACAAAAAACTGTGCTTGTGTCCATGGAGCAAAGTCGAGCAAGGAGAGGAACAGCAGTTTAACCATTTTAAAAGAAGGCAATTTGTGCCCCTTAAGGAACTGATCCTGAATTATTTACTCAGAGACTGATTATAGCTCCTTTTTTTGGCATGAATAAGATGTTCTGTGTGTTGGTGCCATGCTGAAGATTTAAATGTCCCACACATTTGATCCAGGCTGGGGCTGTGGCAACTACTGCACAGCTGATGACAACAAAGGCTGGTTTCAAGCTCATTGTCATCACCATGGTGTTACACCAGATGAATGGGTGGCATTGATTCTGATTGGCATATTCATTCACATGCATTCAAAGCTCATGAATTTTACTTAACACGTCCCTTTGCTTATTGGCTGGGATTTAATTGGAGTGATGTATTGCAGCACTGCTAGATGAAGTGGAACAGTTTCTTTTTTTTTCCTTGTTTTTTTTTTTTTTTTTTTTAAGTTCTCTTTCTTCCAAACCTCCCAACTAGAGACCTAGAGACACCACAGCATTATTTTTTACAATCACCAAGGCATTTCCATATATGGAACCTAATTCTTGGCTTTGTATTGAAGTTTGCATTTAATATTTGGAGACAGAAAAATAAATAGACAAAGGGAGAACTCACACAGATTTGAATGTTGACTTTTGTTATTAAGTCCAAAAATTGTTTATTTAACATTTTCTTTATATACCAAAGCAAGAAGTCTTTTTTTGTGCTTGTTTCTATGATTTTTTCCAACTTTCATATATTTAAACATCTTTCTCAACTAGCTGAAATGGAGAATCCTGGCTTATCAGCTAGCAGACTGTTGATATCTTTCCAGAGTGAATAAATATAAATTATGTGAATGCATGAAACAGATATACTCCCATGTATATGTATACATGGTATACACCATTGCTGTATATTTATCAGAAACATTCAGAAAGAAAAAAAACTAGATATTTTTTAGAAGAAAAATGCATGTTTTCATTGCAGAGATATCTTAGTTGAATTTTTTGTTATTGCCATTTTCAACCTGAAAAACAAAATGTTTGATATGAAAAATCAAATATTAATGTTAGCAAAATCAAAATGAAGTAGTTTTGGGTCAGATCTATCCACATCAAGATAGTTTAGTTTGTTGAACAAGATTGAAGAGTTTCATTTCAGGATACTCATGTATAAACTGTGGAACATACTGACAGAAGCTGAGTGTATTTTGGGGTCAATGGTGAGAGCATCCTTTGAAAGCAATTAACAGCATCTATGGTTCATGCTCTGAGCTATCTCTGGAGTCTCAAGGCTTCCACCATTGTTTCTAGAACTGAGGCAGACTCATCTTCTTGGGCAAAAGTTATCACTGTAAATAATGTCTGCCTGACTGCACAGGGTTTGGTGTTTCTTCCCTCTCAGCCTCCTTTACTTCCATTTGCCTAGAGGAAATCACGTCAGCCAATGCATCATCATTCCATGATATGTTATGTTGTTCTCTCATATTTTCTATAGAAGTTACATAGAAGTAGTTGGATGGATTGCAAGCGTAGTCCACAGTGGTGATGCGTGAAAAAGTTTACACATTGCTGCTGAGAATTACACATGCAGTAAATGCTGTGGGTATACATCCATTCCATGCATATGCTTAGTATTCTTGCTAGCATATATAATCATTTAAACCAAAATCCTATGAAAGTTTCTGAATTAATGTGGGTAGAAATATATAAATCTGTCCAATAAATTCTGGAAGGGATTTGAACAATAAATTGCAATAGAAATGACGTGGCTTTTCTTTGCCTTAGCTCGCAAATGTATAATTTCTCCACATATAACCAAAAAGGTAAAATTATTTATGAAAAAGTTAAGAAGATTGTATCAAACACCCTTATATATGGGTTGATGCTTCTATATATGATTAGATTTTCTAGCTGGTGTGGTCATTCAATGATATCCACTGCTTGTTGCCTTCAGAAAACTGCCAGACTAGAGTTCTGACCTCTCTCTCCTATTCCTAGCTAGCTAATCCACTGATGTGCTCAGTATCATAATATAGCTATTCAAACCCAGCCCATGCTGTACCACAGTCTGAACACCTCTGAGGCACAAGTCAGGAAAGCCACAGATAATTTAAATCAGAAATGTTTTTCCCAGATTTTTGCCATGTTTGTTTTTTACTGTTTCATGGTCATTAAATTTCCAGATTTATTGCTTTTTGTGTATTGAACCAAACACTGCTGTTTGGAGATAATAAAATTACAATTATGAACGTCTGCCTAGCTATAAGTGGTTCTTTTGGTTTATCTGTGAATAGAGTTGTGCATGCAGCATTGTCTATTCTCCTCAGTGATACATTAGCTCTTACAGAAATGTTTTCACATACCTAGGTTATAGTCAAATGAAAAAAAAAAAAAAAAAGGAATCTCTGACATTTAGTATCTCTGAACCAACAGTCTGTGATTAATTTGTCAGATGATATGTCTGAA
>VXBA01003442.1:530592-655170 GCA_013399895.1 Serilophus lunatus | reverse complement strand
TTTTTTTTTTTTTTTTCTGCAATTGCAAGTAGCATTACGTGCCCTGAATTGCATTCTGTGGAGACATCCTAAACTATGCTCAAGGGACTAGTGATCTGTGGCTGAAGATGTGGAGCTTCACAATAACATTTTCCTGCAAGTTTTTAAGAAAATCACACCTAGCTACCAATTCTGACCTCTGGTATGGACATTGTCCAAACAACTGGAATTTGATGAGGGCATTTTTATCTGCTTTTCAGTGTTGCATTAACCCTTCTGTGGTCCAAATGAATATGTAATTGGATATAAATTTGAATCTGGAATACAAGATAAGTGTCTTTTCAGAAAAAGCAATAATGGGTTTGCTAGGTGCTAAAATCTTTTTCTGAATTAGTTCTTTACTTCAAAATAATATACAAACTGATATAAATATACTCCTTTTGAGAAAAAGGTCTAAAGGCTGAAACCCCTAATAGAAAAGCATAGTTACTAACCGTGAGCTATGTTTTATGTCAGTGACAGTGCATGGAAAACATATCTCAGTTTCAGCCACAAGGATCAAAGCAATCACTTCATATACTGAGTTACTAGGTGGAGTTTCAGATATGGTGTTCAGACACCAACAGTTATCTTGCATCAGATTTTTTTCTCACAGCCTTGGTAACAAGACAAAATTGTTAGTGATCTCACCAATACACGTTTAGAGTCACAGGCTTCAGGGGTAAAATTCCACTGTAAATGAGGTGACAGTGAGGTGGGATATAAGTCTGGGTACGATGTGGATCCAGACACAGGCTCTGTTGGAGCTGCAGTACATGCAGGGGCCAATGTGAGGTCTGCTCCTGCGGGGGTTAGCAGCAAATGTTAGGCATTTCCCTGAGGCAGACAAGAATGCAGCTCAGCCTCAGCTTCCTCTAAAGTTAAAAATCACTATCTCAGTCCTGTTCTTTAGCTCCTTCCACGGGAAAAAAACCCAACAACCACAACCAAAACTGAGAAAATACATTTATCCCTCTGAAAGGATCAAGAAAGCCCTCTGCTTTGATGTGCATGGTAGCAGCAATAGGTGCTGCTAGCTCAGTGGTACTGGGAGTTGTCCCATGGCAGGCTTTTGTGTTACTGCACATTCCAGCCCCATTCCAGCAGGGCACTGCTAGCTTAGCAACATTAGTGCGCTGTCAATATTTGTCTGCCCAAATCCCACCATTAAGTATGCTGCTTAAAGCTGGGCTTTGGGGATAATAATTACCATCCTACCTATCTTCTAAGCCTCCCTTTCCCTATTACTGCCTCCTTCAAAGGATCGCTACAGCTTTTAATGGGGACTCTGCAATTTCTAACACCAGGGATTTTTTAGAAATGAAACTAAAAACTTTTGTTTGTAAACAGTTATAAGTTATGCTTATGCAAAAATTTTCAGATTTCCTACATGGTGTATATTTTTGCAATATTTTAGCCACTATCATATGTTCTCTATTAAAAGTCCATGGGATATTACCTGTTCCTCTATGTGTCATCTTTCCCTTGCTTCTTTCGGTCCTGTTTCTCTGGCTGTTTAAAACCACCATATGGATGACACAGAAGTTCCAGATGATTAGAATAAGAAGAAATGAGCAGTTTGAGCAGCAGTGGGTACTCTAAGAAAATAGAAGCTAATAACTTTCCAGATGTTGAAAGAAATCAAAATATGGCTGCTCTATTTTGCCACAGTCAGTAAGTACTGAGTCTATCACAGCCAGCTGGACTCCTGAGAGCTTCCCTCTTTCTGGTTCCAGTCATCAAAGTTATGATTTGATGTAATGGCTCTATACCATGAAGGTCCAGAACTTGATGGGTATTTCTATGCATAGTACTGGGAATGAGACACATATTTAGTCAATATCTGGATCATTGCTTCCCCCACATAGCTGTGAAGTCATTTCTCCCAACACAAGGCAGGGAATGGAATAGAAACAAGAACAAAGGGATAAAGTGAAATTGGCAAAAACCTTCTGAATTAGCTTAACTTGGTGTTGCCAAGTTTGTGGTGACTTGAAGACTGTGGTAAACTGTCATCTTTTTAAGTCTTTTTTCACCTAAATACTTCTGTCCAAAGCATTGGCACTTGTGGACTCCTACACTGTAGACCCTGGTATTGATCCAGGTGACAGGAGACAGACTGAGAAGTACTTTGAACAAAGCAATAGTAGGGGAATAAAGATAATTCTGTAATAAGTACCAAATAGATTTCCCAGTTGTGTTAGGGGAAAAAAAAACCACAACAGAAAATCATTGAAAATGTTTTAATGATAACTGTCTACAGATAAAGGAATGCAAGGGTCCAATGCAATTACCCATAAATTAGTATACAGTGCCTTTTGAGATAAGCTAAGGTGTCAGAGATGTCTACACAAGGCTGCAGGTATGGCACAGGACCTATGTTGACCTGTGGCTTATTGCAGTAGCAGCAGAAGACTGCTACTCCATTCCTTATGTATGTTCCTCCTTATGGCACCAGATACCCTCATGCTGACAAATGAGTTAGACTTTGGTTTTCAAAACAAAATGAACATAAATACTCTTTTAACTAATGCTGAACAAGAATTGTAAAGACTACACTTCTGTGATAAGAAATAGAAATAACGCATATTAGTTATTTTAATAAGAGATGACTGTTTCTCTTTGGGACACAGGAGGCTTTAATACATATACCCTACTCAAGATAGAGAGATACATACACCGTAAATAGTGTAGGTTTAATGTGATGCTTACAAGGATGTGTCTGTTGCTGAATATGGTTTTATACATATAACCATATACATATATATCTATGTGCCTTTAGAGATATATGTTTATACAGCTAGAAATACACAGCTATATGTATTTCTGGTGTCTAAAATTCTCAATGTACATATTCATGTGAGCACAAATGGGTATACACTTCTATGGAGTAAAATACATGTGTGGGTACACATCCATACCTGCACATACATGCATACAGTCTGTTTTTGTATGAACTGAAATGCAGACATGGGCATCATGTTAAAGCTTCGTGAATATATATTTTTTGTTACGGATCTGTCACCTTCCTAGTTTATTGAAGACTGAACACTGAGAAGAATTCGAGTGTAAGCCTAGAGTACCAGCTTCTGCTTGACTCCAGCCTGTGTGTTGTCTGTGAAGGTGGCTGGTAACAGTTAAGAATTTGGTGGTGTGATAGGTGAGCTTCATCTGTCATGGCTAATGTCCTGAGACAGTCGTGACTCCTTTTGTTTCTGTATTCCCTTGAGGACACATTCTGGAGGCATAGCTGTGTTTACCCTGCAACTTTTTGTTTATTTTTTTTTTTACAAAGTCAGTAATCATGTTTGCTTTGCTTCCTTCCCCAACACTGTTTACCAGCTTTGGTGTGGTGAGATGACTAAGTCAATATATATTAAGGAATACATAACAGTGTTGTAATGAGAATTAGCGGGTCTCTGAAAAGGCAGAGACATTGGCTGCTATGTTTTGCACTGTTTAGTCTGGGGGTAATGAAGAGCTCACAGATGACCTGATTTCATTAAAGTAGGTCAGATTTGATTGAAACATAGCTATGGCTCTCTCCCAGCAGCACAGTGTCTTTCTGCCCCCCAATCTCCGCCTCAGCCCTGCTGCCAGTCACCTCAGCATTTGCAATCTTTCAGGATGCTGTTAGTATCTTAGCCGAATATATACTACAGTATATATTTGTTTGTAAACATCACTGTGCTTTCTGTCAGATGTGCAATTGAAAGGATGACCATACTTCTATCTTTACCACAGGAGAGGTGATGGTGTGACAGGATGGCACACTTGGCAAGACAGCATTTATGCACCATAGATATTTCTCAGTGAATGATCTAGACAGGATACCTGCCAGTTTTACTGTGAGGCATCTGAGTCAGATTAACCCTACATTCATATACATCTTTCATCTAATTTTCTATTTATTTGCAATGCTTCATACCCACAAGTTTAACACTGGAGAAGGTAAATCAGATTTGGGAATATCCTCGCAGAAAAACACCTTTAAAAGGGTACTATGAATGTCTTTATTAGCCTTTGTGCTCACAAATAAGAATATATTACCAGATATAAAAATTATTCACAACTTCTGATGGGGTGGATATGAGATGGTGGAAGCAAAGACAGAATTAGGTATTGTCATCCCACAGGATGTCTGCTAAAGAGAGTTTCCTTCTAACATCAGTGGAGTAAGGTGGGATCTATAGACCAGACCTAAACAAAGACGTTAGGGAAGTTTTTCAGACACTGCTCAGCTTGAAAAAATATCAGGCCCTGTTAGGTGGAAAAAATGATACTGTAAAATGTATAGAGGACATAGCCTTTCACTGAAAGATTTTGAAAACATTGGGCTGATAAACATGTTCAGACTTGCTGTTCAACTTCTAAAACGGCACTGGTTTTCTATAATGAAATATTCTTGCTGCTTTTATTACAGCTTTTCTATACTTATATGATTCCCAGAGACAGACACAATATCCTGCATTTAAGTACCCATCCCTGTTTAAGACCATCAGGTTTTTCATATCAAAATGTCTCTGCAAAGGTGTTAACCAGAGTAAATTGCCTTTCTTTTTCAGCCATATTATATTTAAACAGACGCCTATGTAACTGCTGAAATTTGGGAATTCCACTTTCCCAACTCCCTCCTCCTCACTTCTCTTTCTTGCCTTTAATTATTGTGATTGTGCCTCTCATGACTTCTAAATCAGGCGTTTTGTTCTCACATTTGCTTCAGGTCATTACAGTAAAATCTTTTCATTCCTGAAATCTTTTTTCCCCCTATTAGTCCTGAGACAAATAAATTGATTGTGATTTTCAGAGGCAACTGGGGTGGTCAAGCAGTTCCCAGAGAAGTCTGTAATCAGATTACTTGTGTAAGTAATCTGAGGACTGTGGGCTTTTGAAAATCCCAAGTCTTCTGGCTACATTTTGGCTTTCAATATTTTTTTTTGTTTGTAATTTCCTTTCCCTTTACAAATTATATACTAGTTTTATACATTACAAGTAAAACCAACATGTATTCTAACATAGAAAGATCATGTCTTGTTTAACTTAGAAAAACAGGACCTTCTGGATCGTCATGTTCTATCTTCTGCTTTTACAAGCAACTGCACAATATTATTTTGTTCCTATATATCTATCTCTATATAGCAGGTTCTATTGCCAAACTACTTTCATTTTCTGCTCTGATTCAGTATTCTCTTGCAATAGAGGTCTGTTTGAACTGAAATACTTCCTAGAATCTAGTTATGTCAGATAAAAGCTATGTTTAAAAGAGTCTATAAGATTTGATTTAAAAGAAATTGCCATAGTTTCACTAAAAGAACAGGAAAAGAGAGGTTTTATCAAGTGAAGCATACTTATTCTTGGGGTCTTTCTATGGCTAGGAAGTCTTTGTCTTGATTTTGGGCTCTTCTGACAGGTCTGCTAGTCTGTGCTGAAGGGAAGTACATTTGTAGGGATGTAGGGATCACCATTTTGTCAGTGAGAAAGTAACACAGGAAACACTGAAACTTACGGCCTGTGAGCTGACGGTATGAAGAACAAGGAAACAGAAAATCAGCCTCACATCAACGAGAACAACCTTTTCTGAGCAATATTATAAGGCTTGCCTACTTTAGGATGTTCAGTGATAGTAGAGAGAATTTTGGCTATTCAGAACATCATTAATCCAAATTTTGCAGGTTATACTACTTGGGTAACAACTTGGGTTACTGTAGGGTGAACTGTAGTGTTGTTACTGACTATGGTTGTTTTGACAGCTAAATCTATTATTTCTTTTCTAACAGAAAGATGCGAAAGATACAAAAGATGTGTGTTCACTGATTTTTCTCAATACACATTAACTGGAAGGATCTTCATTTTCAGCCTCAAATTCATCTTTTATAAGCTTCAACAAAGGCATAATACTTTAGTTTACCACCGCCTTCAAATCAAAGGAGGGAGATCAAAAACCCTCTCTTGAAAAGATTATGCAACTCAATAGGACCTGATCTTGTTGTATTATTGCATCCATTACAACAGCACAGTTCAGGCAGGTGTTAGTTTCAATTAACCTGGGATTCAGGTATTCACACATCTTGTCTGCCAATTACTCACATAATTACATGGCCCAGGACTGTAGAATAGAATCAACCATCATGCTAGGCATGTGTGATTACTGAAGAAAAGAGGAATTCAGAGGATGTATGAGTAAAGCACAGCTTCAATGATCATGGACAAAAGTGGTCTTTAGTGAAGAAAGCTTATTTACTAGGCTCTTACTGATCTCTTGAATGCAGGAACTGTGCCAACAGTGTTTGTGTGACACGCAGATGCCTCACAGCTGTCTGTTGTTTTTGTATTTTCATTCAGTCAGTAGGTAAAGTGAGAACTTATTTAGCATTTTTCGAGGAAGGAACTGAAAGGCATTCCAGGGAGCTAATGGCACAGACATGTACGGTGAGAAATCAGAATATGGGAGTCAAGCAAACCTTAAATCCAACTTTCTCAGACCAGGATGTCAGCTGAAAAAGACAATTGCTGACATTTTGACCTGAAATATCCACTGACTTGGTCAATATGAATACCTTTTTTGTACGGCTCTGTCACTGTACTGTCAAAAATCAATCCACCATGGGCCTCCACATAAAGATGTTTTAAGGTCAAAGGCCAAAGGTCTTTCTGAGTCTTAAATGCCATGAATCTTTGTACTATTTTAAGCTATAATGCCGCAGAAAATGTGACATTACAGATGAATGTTGTGAACAGCTACAAGTATCTTCCCTATCTAAAATTGTATAAACTTAATTATATATATACTTATGTCATCAGAGTTTAATGATAGCATCTTGAGGAAATCAGAATGGCAAACTGTGTCTTTCCACTGATCATATAGATTCAGACTCTGGCAGCCTAAAACACTTTCTAGCAATATAACTATCCATTTCAATGGAACAAATTGTGAAGAAGGAGACTACTCATCCTGATGACAAAATATGTGCCTTTATTTCATCAGGAAACTAATGTGAATATGATATAAAGCTAATATCATTTGACAGTGGTACAAGTGTACTTCTTGTTCTACAGGAGAACATAGGCTATTATAGTCTACTTTTGTCATGGGAAATTTTTTATATATGTGATAGACTTTGCTGACTTTTTTTTTTTTTTTAAGAAACCTCATTAAATTTAATGCTGATTCTTAAATTTCTTCAACGTTTTCTTACTAAGCACAAATATTTAAACAGGAAAATTCCCTAAGGGCATACATATTCAAATATTTTAATTTTTATTGAAACCCTTTGCTCCTAGTAGAATGCATAGTATATGATTAACTGCTGTACTGTGCCTAAGACATAATTTTATCCCTTCTTATGTATGCCTTTGTGTTTGTGTGTATATTTGTTTATGTGGGTAATTAAAAATATAAATTATATTATTTGTAAATGCTGTATTGAGAGATTTTTGTGGTTTTCTGGTGAGGGAGTTTACATGGCTTCTACTGAAATTCTGCATTATATTATACCAAAATAAAACAATTCTGATGTATACCAGTTCTCTGGGAACTATAGTACCAAAAGCTCAGGGACATTTGTCCCACAATGCAGCCTTTTCTCGACGTCATATCCATACATCTTATATCAATCACAGAAATAATCTGTTTGACAGCTATGTGTTTGGGGCATTGTGATACATGAAAGTTCCAGATTAATACACGAGCTCAGAGATATTTGCTGTCATGAAAATAACAGCTTTAATGCAATTTGAGTGTTGTCTGTATTCAGAGATCAGGTTTAAGAAAAACAATCAACCCCCAAACTATGGATATTTCTAGTGCTACTTACTGTTTTAAATTACATCGTTTTCCAGGTGACATGTAATTTTCTTATCATAGGACCAAGGCAAGAACTAGATGGTGACTAGAAAGCAGTCAGGATTATTTCTGTGCTGGTGAATATATTACTGAAGGGAGACTTACCCACCTCCCGCCCAGTGGCACTGGTGAGAAGTAGCAGTCTTATGAAGGTTTCTTCTAGCCTTTTATTTACTTCTGTCCTTAATATCATCACTGAAGGACATTTCTTGCTTCTTACTGCTTCTGTAGAGATTTTGGAATGTGACTTGATTATCTCCTTTTTGTGAAGGAGGAGTCAGACAAAGAAGAAGAAGAAACAGAGTGACATGGCAATGAGTAATTTGACACACATGACACACATGGGTGAGATGCATCTTGTTTCTGCACTCCCATTAATGTAGTCTGGGACGTATAGGCAGGAGCATCACCATTAAGATATTGCAGTTACACTCCTGTGTTATTCAGCTTTGCAAAATCTCAGCTGTAAAAACATCCAGTTTGGTTTGGGCTGTGTGTTGCAGGGAAGATGTAACACAGCTGGGTGGAATCCAAAGAAAAAAATAGAAGAGAATGGTCCAGGAAATGTCACACTTGGAAAAAGATAGAAAAAAAATCATAAACTGGGAAGAGATCAGAGAGACGTGTTTACCTGATATGTGTCAGGACCTTACAGAGGAAAGGAATATGACAAATAGGAAGTATGGGGATAGTTTAGGCTAACCGTGAAAACAACTCTTCTCTTGCAAGTTCTCACAAAACACTGGAATGAATTGCATCTTGAGGCTCTGGAATCCCCATTAGAGGAGTTCTATAAAAGCAGGTTAGACAAACAGCTCCCAGAAATTAAGTAGACATGATTGTCTGGGGTAGGGAGATGGATCAAGCAATCTATAGAGAGGTTTTTCAATTCTGTTCTCTCTGATTCCATCTTTAGGCAGGTATAAATCTACCACAGTGTAGCAGATTGTTACATCTGATAACTTTATAAGCGCCACAATCTTCAGGGTAATTTTTAGGTGACCAGTTTGCATCTATCAGCATTGCAAAAGCTATAACCATAACTGCAGCAGCTCAGGTGAAAATTAGCAGTTAGGACAACAATTTGACTATATGAACCATATAGATGAACCATCCTTCTGCCTCAGTGCATGTTTCTTCAAATACAGTGAAGCTGGTAAGTCAGAGTGAGGGAGCTGACAGTGCTGCTGTCCATGACGTATCTTTTTTTCCCCTTTGCTATACTGCAGAGGACGTGGATCTCCAGGACTGTGCATTCAGCATCTTTCACAAGCAGTCTTTCATACACAGAATAACCCACTTGTACTTCGTGCTCTCTACTGAAAATCATAGGGGTTTCAGTGGAGAGGATGAAGGGAGAGGAGAGATTTATGATAAGCAGGTAGTTGGCTGCTCTTTGCCCAAGGCATGTAAATAGAACAAAATTCTGACATCAGCACGTTTTCAAACTTAGGCACTGCTGTGAACTCTCCTTTTAGATGTATGTTTTTAGACAGGGTAGAAGGATGACCCAAGAATTCCTCTCAGCCTCATGCATAAATATTTGCATCATAGGCTTCAAGAGCAGAGAAAAAGCAGTGTTACTTTACCTCCTCCTCTCTCAAGTGTGTGTCTGTCTCTCTTGGTTTTCTACTACCCCAATGGCAAAAAATACACTTTCAGCTGCGATGAGTGCTTCTGATTTGTAATCCAGGCCAGCCTATGTCTTTGCAAACTGCCAAAATTGTGAAGGATGCTAGTCTTCACCAGATGCTCATATCTGGGGTCAGAAAAAGGCTGATCTTTTGAATTCTGTCTGCACTAAAGCCAGAAGGCATATGTGCTGTACCTGCCTGAGGGTCACTTGAGATTGCAAAGCTGATATATTTCTATCTGTCTTTTCAACTAGCTTCTTTGTTTCTGTCACACTGGAGCTGCACAAATTCACATTGCTTTCTTTGTTATTTCTATTTCATTTAAAACACACAGGAAGCCTTGTGTGAAAGTGAGACATTCTGGAGCTTTGGCTCTGATACCTCCCAATAAGAAAAACCCAAACAAATTCAGAACATTAAGAAGAACTGCTGAGAGGACTCCAGATAGAGAACATATCAGACTAATCCAGTCAGTTGATATGTTGATGCAAATGGCGACTGCTTAAAGGCAAACCAAAGAGAACCCACAAGTCTCTTTAAATGTAGAAAGGGAAACAGTGTAATAGTGTGATTTATCTAAAATCACAGTGCATGTAATTTGATGAAATTAAGGGGAAAAATGAATACTCCCCTAATTTCCACACGCATACCCATCCCTTAAAAATCAGTAGGATAACTAAAGTGGCATGTAAGCCCTGTGGCAACTGTCGGATAAATTACACAACAGTGAAGAAATCTCCTGAAAGTAATGCAATATCCAGCTAACTGCTTTTCCTCTTTCAGAAAAAGACCTTGAGCTGCTGCAGTTGATTCTACTTCAGAAATGTTACAAAATTTCTTACTGAGAAGTCAGATCTGTGTTTTTGTGCATGAATAAGCCTTTTATTTTCTAGACAGAGTGCAAATGGAGGCATAGTGAAAATTATTAAAGGGCACTAACAAGGGAATACCAGTCTTTAGGCTAATTTTTGGGTAACTATTTCTATTTATTTTTTCATTAAACAAAGTCTGCAGTTGCACAGATTGTTGTTAGGAAGTCCCTAAAGCCCTATAAAGCATGGTAATGTGAGTAAGTTTTCAGAATTTAGTAAGTCTAGCTCTGGGATTTTACTATTACCTAATGTTTCCATTCTACGGTACTAAGAAAGCACTATAAATGGCACCTTTCATGAACCAGCTCTTCTGAGACTAGCAGGCTGCTTCTGCAGCGTGCTGGTGGATCTTTCTTTAAAACATGCACAGACACAGACACGCAGACACACAGACACACAGACACACAGACACACACACACACGCACGCTATGACCGCTCCATTATGAAAGCTTTCATAAGAAAGCAGAATTGTCCCACTCATAGCCATTATATCTGATGACATCCTTAATACTGGCTATTGTTTGCAGAAAGAAGCTATTGTCTAAGGTTGCATATCTGCTGACCAAAGCACATGGAATAAGCACAGCTTTGGATACACTGAGCCTGGCCCCAGGGAAGAGCTTAGCGGTGAGTTTGTTTGAATGTCGTGATTCAATGCTGAGCTCCAAAAAGGAAATGCTCACCATTATGTAAGGATTCCAGTTTATCTAAAGTTTGGAAAAACATGGTTTGTTCCTTTTTCTCCATAAAGGAGATAGGTCTTATTTAAACCAAGACATAGAGTTAATGAAAAATTGCCTGAATAGAAAAATAGGGAAAATAATCTCTACATGTTAGAAACCCCTTAACTCACCTACACTACCTTTCTAGTTAGCAATCAGCAGATACTTTCAAATACAAAACTTTTCAAGAAGGTATAAAGACTCAGTTTCAAAAAAGACAGAAAACATCTTTTACATTCCTATATGTTATTGGTACCTGGGCATTTTTACGTCTACAATGATTAAGAAAAATCGTGTGGCATTCAAATGAAAATGCCAGAAATCCTGTATAAATAACTTCAGAAAGTTACTGGAGTGTTTTCTGTTTTCTTAATTTATTGAACTCTTAGTTGCAATCAATGGGCATAATCCAGCTTCTAGTGTCCAAAAAAACCCCAAAACAACAATTCCCCATATCCATAGAGTATAGGTTATGAAGTCACAAGAGATCTTTGTAATCATCTAGCCTGATATATATTTTTTCAGTTTGAACCTGACTGTGAAATGTTTTGAAAAACATTTGGTCTTGATTGAAAGCACTTGTTGGGTGTTTTATTGGCTAATTACACTCACTGTTGAAAAAATTTATTCTTAATTTCTTTGATTTTTTAACTTTATCTTTCAGTCACTGTATTTTATATCCTGGACCAAAGAAATCAAAATCCGAGTTTTACTTTGTGTGCTTATAAACTTTGCTTGCCTCTCAGAATAGTTTTCTGGAACCTTTTGGTGTAAGGAAAGTTTTTTTAGTGGTGGTTCTCTGAATCTCTTCAGTCCTTCGAAAACGTTTTAAACAGTGACACATGAACTAAACCAAATACTTAGAGACCAGTTGTGTGAAGGTCAAATGCTGAGATAACATGAACTTTGAGCACCTATTCAAGTTGCTTTCTACATGGAAAGATTGTATTAGGCTTCCTGAAAACATTGACACAAGGAAGCTTTGATCAACTTTACTATTCACACTTGATCACATTAAAATAAAATTTGTATGAGTTCACCAAGCTGTGTATCACAGAGCTGAATTCCTCAGGATTTATTATTATCACAGTCATCACTTACAAAGTTAACTGATTGTTTTGTGGTTTATTACAGATTCTTTTAATAAAACATTTGGTAAAATACAGTCAATAATAATTCCACAGAAACTATCTCGTTTTATAACATTTTATTTCCTTAACTTCTGAAACTTCTATAGAAAAGCATGAAAAAAGAACCAAGGTGGCCTTATTACTGACATGTGATTTGGAGACAATTAAAATTCATATTTGTTGAGGAAAAATTTCTTAACTTTCTGAAACTTCTATGAAGTGTTTTATTATCACCTATAAATCCACTCACCTAAATTCTAACCAAATAACATTTAGGTTTTTGTTAAAAATGTTGGAGTGTTGTAGCCTTGAACTGTTTAAATTGCTGCTGTCACCTTCACCTAGGAAGAAAAAAAATCAGTTAGGCTTCTGTTTATTGCCAGTGTATGACCTCAAAATATGTACTTCCTAAAAATATATACTTTTTTATTCATCCTTCATCCTGTATAAACCTTTATTTCTCGAGTAGAAGAGGAAAAGGTACAAAAAGAACAGCAAAAGTATTCGATGATATGGAAACTTTTGAAATGAGAAATGACTCAGTTGACTGGCACTCAGCCTTCTGAACAGATGAATGAGAGGGCATATGGTGCAGGTCTACAAAATCATATAGGAGCTGGAGAAAGTTAATAAGGAACAATCATTTTGTATCTCTTTGACCATAAAAAACCAGGCAGTATCAAATAAAACTAAGAACTGGCAATTGAAAAAAAGGAAGGGGAATCTTCCTGCAGCGTGTAATTAAGCTGGGAAACTTTGTGCTGTTGGATACTTGCAATGCTGAAATTCACATGGAAGCAAATCCTTTCAGGGCTGTGAAATGCAAAGACAGCCACACCAGCTCAGGAAGTCTTTGAGCCACTAAATACTGAAAACTGGAAGTGTATTCTAGGGATGCATTGCCACAGGCATGCTGTGTTTTGCTACTCTTTCCTAAGAGCATCTGCTGCTCAT
The DNA here is from genome assembly GCA_013399895.1 of Serilophus lunatus. Taxonomy (NCBI): domain Eukaryota; kingdom Metazoa; phylum Chordata; class Aves; order Passeriformes; family Eurylaimidae; genus Serilophus; species Serilophus lunatus. The sequence continues at coordinate 641,996 of VXBA01003442.1, read as the reverse complement.
TGTTGTATTATATTAGCTACCAACCTTGCCTTGACCCAGGATGGCATAGCTCTTCCTCTCTGCTACAGCGGAACATTTGCGCCAATGTTAACTCTCGTGTACAGCTGCTCAGCTGTGTCATATGCTGCTGCTTATGTTCCTTGAGTAGCTGAATATCTTTTTGTAAACAAAACAAAAACAACACAAAAGCCGATAAGTGCATGACAAGCAAAAACCAGCTAATCCACGTGCACAAATACCTTTGCTGGCATGTGAAAGCGGGTATTGTTTGGAACAGCTATCTCTGCAAAGATACTGTGACCAAAAAGCTTAACTGCAAAAAACTAAGTATGATCAAAGATGAGCTAAACAGCTGCCATAAGCTGAAGAAAGCCTCACAAACACCACTTTTGTGCTCTCCTACTGGCTCCAGGCCACAATAACTGTGCTGAAGTTGATGTGATTAATTTAGGGCTACGCGACTGTAACATTAAGTTTTAATCCAGTACATAAACTACATGGTATGTTTCCTAGCTCCTGACTTACCAAGTGTTTTTAATGATCCTTTGTTGTATTGTTACTGCAGCATGTGTGCGAACATTTGGAATAGCACAGGGCAGGTACTGTGACGCCTTGATGCAATTACAGAGTAAGGTGTCAGGCCTGAACGGTGTGACCAGATCGTTTGAAATGGCTAATGTGGGGCTGCACTCTCTGACAGATGGGTTACAAAGTTATGCTAGGATTCGGTGATTTCAGCCTTCTACCAGACACCTCAGTTCTGCAGCCTGCATGAGGCATATTTCAGGAGGTTAGATTCCTTGGGGATGATGAAGGTCATGTGAGGAAGCCTATTTCTCTCCATTGACTGCAGAGGAAACCTCCGGTGATTAGGTTAGGTATAGATATCAAATTTCTAGATGGCAGTTTATTTAATTTTAATTCCCTAGAGGACTGTTCATCTCATCTTAAAATATGTACCTAAGAAAGGTCAGATGAATTGTCATGTGAAATGGCTATTTCTCTCTACTGACCACAGAGACAGTTTAAGGTCAATGGCTTAGACTGAGACATCTAACTTTTATATGGTTAAAGCTGGAAATGAAGAATGCCACCCTTTTTTTCATCTTTAGTGGATTCAATGCCATGACAGATATTCTCTTACTCAGTAATAAATGTAGTGTCGCATGTTCCACAAGCTGGCAAGATATGCGAAGTCTTCATTTTAAATTAGATTTCACTCAAGATAATGTCAGTGACCAATTAAACCGTTTTCAGGAAATTCTATATTGCCCTGGGATCTTTATGACTTGATATGAGAACAAAGGCAACCAAAGCTGCAACAAAAGGAACTATAAATACCAGATGTGTCTCTGTGTGTGTCACAGTGAGTCACTTCCAAAGGCAGAGTCCTAAGCTGTCTGCAGTGTGTATGAAATGAGATTTCCCATGAATGTATGAGTTACCATGATGTATAACCCAGTATTAGGTTGTTTTCTTAGCATAAGAGTTAGTCAACACTCTCTGAGGTGAAATGCTGCTCTGTCAAAATAAAAATGTTTCCAGTGATTATGTCAATATGTAGTTCTAATGTATTCCAAACTGCTGTCATATTAGCATATAGATTAGCATATAGGATTTTATGAGCATTTTATTTTAAATCAAAGCTAATGATTATGTTAAATTTTGTGGGGGTTTTTTTAAGGAAGGTTGTTTAATAACTTAAAATCATATATATTTTATTTTTATATTTTTGTTCTGCACTCTTAAATGTCATATTATATAGCAATATTTTAACAATTTTGAAATAATTTATTTCAACTTTATCAAAAAACTAGTGTTTTATAATTTCCCTCTGCCATTTATGAACCAAAATATTTTAGTAGTTTTCGCTTCTGAAAGTATTTTGAAATGTTAATCCTCATTCTCTATCACATGCCAGAGTTCAGCAGGAAACTTACTTTCCCTACAAGTCTGGGTTTTCTGGCTATTTAGAGTCTTGCTGACAAACTGAATTGTCAATGGAATGTATTCTTTCATTTATATCAACAGTATTGTCCCTGTCTGCTTTGTTTTCCTCTGAGTCCTTATTTTTTTCATCAGCAACTTGGAAATGAATCAGTGTCTGCTTATTTTCTAAGGGAACTGTAAAGGGAAGGACTGCTAATTGTCTCATAAAAATATTTGTCAGGAACACATGTTTGTTTTAAAATGCATTTTTATCCATGAGTGATCACATTCCTTAAAGTTTTCATCTTTGAGGCACATTTGAATTCTTGCAATGTCCAGAATATTATTATACAGCTGGGCAGGCTATAAAGCCTAAAGATGGGTTCAGAGTTTGTCCATGTTTTCCCTTCCACTTCTGCCCATATTTTCTCATTTCCTGGATGCCAAATAATAAAAACAAGGGGGAAAAAAATCAATACTCATCGGAGTCGTCTCAACATTTAACTGAAATATTTAATTCAAGTATTAGGAAATCTGTGAAAATACAAAGCTAGACAGAATACCTGAAAGTTGCTGATGCATTCTGATAGCTTCTGATAGTCTCTCGGCTTCCATGAATAAAGAAAATCACAGAATCATGTCTTTGAAGGGAACTTTAAAAGTCACCTAGTCAAAAAATATTTGTTTAAAATTCTAAAATATTTGTTTGAGTTCTCAGGACTTCTCATGAGGAGCTGGGATGCAAACAGTTGCATAATGAAAAGGAACAAAAGTCAACAAGTCTCCAGAAATTGCGCCTGTTTATTTTCTCATTGGTGCTTGTGCATTTTGGAGGTGAGTCTTTTGGAATATATGAGTTATAAAAATACATTTGACTCATTGCTCTATGAGGAAAATGTTGATTGACCCAGCCTGATACAACACTAGGCATCACTGACCCAGAAAGAGTTCCACAGAACTAGATAGTAAGAGGTTTTAAGAGGGACCTCTGTTAATCCTTTCCCTCTGTTCCCAAATGCATCTAAAACATGCTTTTCTGTGTACAGTACTCTGAGTTTGGACATCATTATTCAATGGAATGGAGGACTAAGGGAAATTTAAAAGGTATCTCTGTATCCTTTAAGTACAAAAACTTCTCAGTGAGGTGTGGTTGCTTGAAAGGTACTCCTAGATGTATAACCCTAAGTTCATGTTTCTTTATTTGTGAATAAAGGTCAAAAAGATCATGGAAAATGGGACCCAGTGTAAACGTCATGGAAATGTGGGTAGTAGCATCTCCATTTGTTATATACTTGATTAAAAATATTAATGTTTCTTTGGGCAAAGTCCCTCCAGTTTGATGAGTCCTGCATTATCCATACTATCTCATTGGATATCATAGACTCAAAGAGTTATCTTCATCTAGTTCAACCCTCCCTGTTATGGGCAGGGATACTTTCCACTCAACCAAGTTGCTGAAAGTGCGTTCCAACCTGGCATTGAACGCTTCTAGGTGTGAGGCATCCACAATTTTTCTGTACAACCTGTTCCAGCGCCTCACCACCCTTATGGTAATGAATTGCTTCCTTTTATCTAATCTAAACCTATTCTCACTTTAAAGCCATTAATTGAGTCTTATTTCTGTCTTTTTATAAAGCTAGGAAATGCATTGTCTACTGCTGTGGTAAATTAAATTGCATTGCATGATCAGAGACATAAATAAAATGATACTTGTTTTGTTTCTTCTGCTTAATGCACAGTTTTACTTTTCTAATTTTAAATCTTTCAAAAATTCTAAGCAGAAGATGACTCTAAGTTGGGCCTGGAAATGTTCAGGGAAATGCAAAACAATGTGTTGCAAATGAATAAAATCTAATTTTGGTGTATTTCTCTTTTTTTTACATGAAAAAATAAAACAAGAAAAATCACAAAAATCCTTCATGGGTGGGAAAAAGTACTTGACAGATGTGTTTGGCTGTTAATCTAAACATGATTGCAACTTGCAATCATGGCTTTAAGCTACCACTTACCATTGATAATATTATAGTCATAACATATCGAAAGGGCTCCATGAAACCACAACACCATTGAGATCCTTGACACCCATGCAGGTCTGCAGACAAGCACCCAAGCTGCAGGCAAACTATCTCTGTGGTGCTGCCAGACATATGGATAGCTGGCCCTCCCTACTCTAAAGCTTTGAGTAACACCATTAGCAAGCCTTGTGGATCTCAGCCTTTTCATATACCAATGAGAAGGCACTGCATAAATGCATTCTTCAGAGAAAATAGTGACATTAAGCCATAAGAAATTGTGGTTGGGAGTTGAACGTAGAATATATAAATGAGTGATAAACCTTGGAAGAAACCTACTTGAAGGTGTTTTCAGATCAATATTGAATGCCTTTCTGGCCTTTAATTTTAGTTAAGAGCACCATACCTGGGCTCGGTAGGAGAGTGATTTAACTTAGGTACCTAGAGCTGAGTTTAGGGACTTTAGGTGTAAGATGTAACGATAGGTAGGATGTAAGATTTGGTCATCTTCTAGGTCCAAACCTGATGTTACAATCCTCTGAAAAGAAAAGCCTTTCAGACTTATATTTTGCCGTTTATTTCATTACAAAGTTTTATATTATCTGTAGCGGTTGCAGTGAGGTAATATGGCACAGAATTTATTATTTGTGTAAGTGGTCCAGCAAGGTTTGGATAAGAAATGTAAATTTTTCCTATTGGAAATTGAGAGATTTTCAAAATTGAACCCTGGTTTCACTTCCTACTCCTACAAAAAGAAACGACATTATTTAGGGCAAAGACAGCTACAACTCAAAAGCCTTTGACCAAAAATATGTCAGAAGTGTAGTGGAATAGCTCTATGGGATAGAACAGCATGTGTTTGTACTAACTGAAACACTGGAAGAAATGTTCAGAAGTGCTGGTTCACAACCAAAATTTCATCTGTGGGATGAAAGGAACAACATCTTAGAACAGATGAAAGCCAGTGCTGCTTTATGTGTTTTAAACTGACATAAATCTTCATGTGAAGTATGAAACATTTAATTGAAGAAATTGAGTTGAATTATAGTAATTTTTAAAATGTAGATATGTCCCGAAATAGCAATTTTAACTGAGGGTAAAAGTTGAAATTATGTTGCATCTTGACCAAATGTCAGTAGTCATCACAGTAGTTACAGTATTTACAGCGACAATAGTCCAGTGTTTACTAAAATAAAAATGTCTTTTTTTTGTAATATCTCCTCCCAGTTTCCTCATAAATACCATTAAGACAAGCTGAGTAAATTGTGAGAAATCTAGCTGAGGGCAAGTACTGATGTCTATTCCTGAGGGAAATAATATGACCTTGCATCATAAACCAGATGAGAGTCAACAATTTCAGCACAAGGTCAAAAGCATGGAAACCCATTCCAAGACTGTTTTGGCTTGTAAAAATTCAAAGATCTGAGAGAAGAAGGCTTTGCCATATTCACTTTTAGAGATTTTTCTGAGAGATGCATTGTCTTGCATGCAACACTGTCATACCTTGTAGCATTCACTGAGATTAGGAAAAGATTTTTCTACCTGGCAGAATACTAGGAAAGCAAAAAGACAACAACAGGAGGAAACAATGTTGCTGTCTTTGGCTTGTTTATTTGTTTGGTTTTTTCCCTTGGAGATGTTACTGAGCCTAGGTCCAAGTTGGTGCTAGAGCTGTTAGGAGGCAGAGAACAAGGGTTTTTTTCCCCAGGTGAGATGCAAAATAAATACTGAGATTGTTAAATAGTCAATAAATTTTTTTACAAGATTAAAAGCTTAGCTACAACATCCTAGCCAGATTTTGACTCAGCTCATTACATCATGGACTCATAAAGTTCATCCTGTAGCAAGTATTATGTCCTTCCTCTCCTCAACTGTTTAAGTGTCACTATGCCCTGGCATGTAACTGCCATATCCTGTTAAAGAGATGGTTTGAGTGATACTTATAGAAAACCCGGTATTTAATAACACAGCAAGACTACTTTGTTGTTCTGGATTAACCCTGAGGGATTTCCCATCTATTTTATACTTGATCCTTCATCATTTTATTTCTCTTATCCTTCTTCCTAAAGCTTTCAGCTGTTTTTTTTCAGCTTTATGCTGCCGTCCTACCTGCATTCCCTCCCTCATTTCCATTTTCCACTGCTGCATCTTACTGCATTCAATACTTTCAGGTTTAGCCCCCAGAGATAAATAAAGAAGAATCAGCTATTTCTCTCTCTCTCTCTCTCTCTCTCTCTCTCTCTCTCTCTCCATGCTTTTTACTTTCAGGCTTTCATGGTTTCAGCAAAAATTTGATAATATGATCCCACCAAATCCTCAATTCTAGCTCAAAATACAGAAGTTTAAAAGTCCTAATTTCTAACCTCAAGTTGTGACTTTGGCAGATACCACTTACTATTTTTGGACTAGAGATTCATTTTATTCTAACATTACGTACTGAATCCCTTAGGCACATGAACAAACTTTGTTCAACTGGCCCTCTTTTCTCATAGATAGCCTTATAGAAAACTGTAGTTTGCCACTTAACTGTTTATGAAGAGATGGCACACTCACATACCCTCCTAATAAAGGGCTACCCTGAGAGCAGACCTCTCCTTAGAGGCACTGCACTTCTTTTTGGATTTTGGAGGGAGCATTCAATGCAAAATTTCTGTGCAAATTTAAGATCCTGCTTATAATTTCTAAAATCCGTGGATCTCTAAAGGTAGATGGCACGAAACAAACAGGGAACTTCCAATACCATGTTGGTGATTTCACAAGCTTCCTGTACATCCTGTGTGCTGGCTGGAATCAAGTTGCTGACCCTGCCTTGAGTTTCAATGCAAGGTCTCAACCCAATGCAAGGTCTCAACCCAATGTTGGGCTGAATTTTATATAAAATGCTGAAGCAGTCAGGCTCGAGCTGTGCTTGAGGCTGGGACCTTTTATGCCAGGGCTCACACATAACTGAGGAGGACCATCATGGTCTAGAGATCTCACCTGTGTTTTTAGTTGAATGCAGCACAGTCCTGGTGTTGTACTTCTCAGATGCCCTGTGGCACTGCATGGCTGTGTGCTGGCAGTTGAATATATCCCCAGAAACCTAAACACATCAGTTTTAACAAAAAGAAATTTTCCTGAAGTACAATACCTTGAATTTCTCCATCAAAATCCAAGAAAGACTAACTCAAGTGATGATAATACCAACCATAAATAAGTCATTGGAATCTATTAGGATTTTTTCTCGAAGCTAGAATCACAGGGATTCCAATTACAGCTTTGTCAGATCTCTTTTGTGTTCCAGGACCAAATCTCTCTGCTTAAAGGAGAAGCTTGCCAGGGAAGCTGCTGTCTCTTTTAATGTGTTTGCTCAGCCTTTATAACAGTGAAGCTCATGTTATCAAATGAAAAGAAGAAAGGATAAAAGCTATAGACAGTATATCACAGATGTCAGAAGTCAAATAACATCCCTTAAGTTCTTTTTCTTATCAGAAAAAGCCAAATCAATATGCTTCCTACAAATTTTATAAATGAGAAATGGACATAACTTTTTTTTTTAATGTGGATTCCTATCAAACATCTGAGGTAAAGAACAATTCCTAAAAGACTTTTTTATAATGCACAGTTTGTGGAAATTGACCTTTTTTCTTTGTCAGAAATATGTTAACTGTTTTAGCATAGCAGTTCCCATAAGTAGATATTAGACATGCAAATTAAAATTAAAGAAACCACCTGTAAATAATGTTAGTTACACTGACGTGAGTTTCTTTTTTTTTGAATTCACTATGAGTTGTAAGTCCCAATCATTCTGAGTCCCATATCTGCCACCTAATAATCTCCAATTTAAAGAATTAAAAAATTGTTAAAGGATTGTTCTCTGTAACATATTTAGTATTGGCCAAAATAATATACAAGAATCAGAACTGATGTTTTCGTCTTTCTGCTGTAATTCTTGCACCTGCTTTAAGAACACCATGCTCTTGCTCTTAGCTGATTAACTTGCTTTGCCATCATCTGGTTTCTGAAGCACTGCTGTGTGCATATGGCCTCACACAAGGATCGGTGTGCTAATACCATCAATCATTTGGCATCTTCAGACTGGCACATGGGAATTTTTGCTGCATCCTCAAGTGCAGGCTTTTCCCACCTTCTTGGCAAGCTGAGTACTTAGAAGTTATGTCCTGCTACACTTCACTAGCCAGTGTGAAATCATGTGGGACTACACACTGCTGATCTGTGGCATGGCCTTTCTCATCCTTTTGACCCTAGATCAGTAGTACTCTCAAATAACTGCCAGGCATGGTTTGGGCATAGTAAAGCCCAGGTACTGGACTCAAAAACACTTTGGATGCAGCTGTAGCAGTTGTATAGATGCAGGTGACTGTACATCTGTCCCTCCCAGGATGAGAGATGGCTCCCAGCTTTGTCAACTCATGAGTCTGGGCATGGACACTTCAGCCAGACTGCCTCATGAGGCAGCTCTCTGACCCGGCCCTGGAGTGCACATGCCTGCTTCTGTGCAAGTAGGACCCTGGGCTGCTCATGGAGGCTCTACACATCACAGCTCCCTTCCAAGGAATGCTGAAATCCATGGATCAGCCACTGCAGACAGCTTCTTTTAGGAAATACAACTGTTGCTCCCCATTTTAACTATGCACGGAACTAAGCTTAGGCAGAGACTGGGCAGCAGGAACTCTTCGATCTTCTAACAAATTTTAATGTCCTAGGAATACTGATGCCAGTTTAAACAGCTACAGTTGATGCTCTGAAAAGAGCCCTCTGCATCTCTCACCCCATTTACAGTGTGCAAAAATATTACTTTTCCTTCTCCTTGAAAAATTGTGATGAAATATTTTCTGATTGTCAGGTGTAGTTATTAGCAGAACATGTATATTTTCCAACTACTCTTGTGCCCACACACAAATACTGAGAAAGGGAAGAGAAATGTAACACATGAGAATGAGTGCTGAAACTTGCTGTTTTAACAAGTTGGAAATGAAAACATAATGTGGTACACAACTCATTAATTAATTTAATGCCAATTTTTACTAGATGTTTTTATTGGATTAGGAATTGCGTTTTGAGATTATGTTAAAAATGTGATGGTGTTTGCCTATTCTCTCAGTAGATGTAAAATCTAAATGGTCTTATTTTAATATGTATTTCTTCTATAATTTAGCTTTTGCCATTTGGCGAAGTCTTTACAGTCTAACATTTGGCACAATATCAAGTCTAACTCTTTGCAGTCAGAGATTAATGATCTGTCCATAAAGTTCCTTTACTGTATGGTTAATTCCCTTAGCATCAAGTGCTTCCACTTACTAATGTTACTTTTGCAGTTTGTAAATGACATTAACAAATGGCAGTCATTTTATGGTGGGCCTGTGGCATGACTAGTTCCAGTAATGCTACCTCTTCTTTTTTCTTGCAATTAAAAGAAATACTTTAATCCAAATGGTACATTTGCCAGTGAACTGTCACAAAGAAAAGGATAATAAGAATATCCTTTCATATGCTCTGAAAGAATCTTATCACATGTATGGATTTAGTGAACATGCACTGTCAGTTGATGCAAGAAGAATCAGCAGTCATGCAAGAGTTGTTGTTGATTTAGACAATGATCAAGAGAAGACTCTGTGCCACTACTGTTTTTCTTTTTATCTTCCAGCCACAGAGAGCTTCTGTTTTCAGATGAAGTCTGTGTGTTGATTCACAAAAAAAAAGGCTTCTCTGGTATCACAGGCTAACGCTCAGTTTTAATAAACATTTAATTGATCTAAGTCTTTACTGTTGTTAAAATGCCCCATAGTATAAAACACTGAATGTTATGATATTTGATGCTATTATTTGAAAAATATAGCAATAAACAGAGAGATATTAAATTTAGTGGTTAAATTAAAATTTTAACATAGATGGTTTCTGTTATACAAATACAAGTTCTGTTGACCTAAACAATTTTTTCTAAAGGAAAATTTGTCTTCTTGGGTTCATTCTTGGACTTACCTGATCGAAACTATCATATTCTAACCAAAACAAAAATAGGTTAATTGTATTAATTTTAAATATCTTCCTAATTCAATTTGTAAAGATATTCTTTGCTACTATTTTTTATCCCATTATTGATTCTTCTATGCACTCTCAAATAATTGCATACCACCTAAGAAAGCCCATGACAAGAGTTCCTATTCTGTTTCACTGAGTCAGTGATACTCTGCGCCCATCAGGATCAACTCCAGCACATGAATCAGAAGTCAGGATAATTTCCTATAGCACCACAGGTGTCCATTTAGTTTCGCAGTTTCTGAACTGAAGTAAAAATACATGGCTGTTTTACTGCGATTTAAAACAATCTTTACACTTCCGTGTTGCTACTAGAGATTTGCATGTTGATACACCTGCTGTTGAATTCTATTAACTTCTTACTAGAATATTTCTTCTTGCCTTTTTACTTTTCTTATGCAACCACACTATATTTGGAGGACACACTCTTGTTTTCTAGTTATTGATACAGATCTTTTTAATAACTATTTATGAGAAGAAACAAATGCAAAGGCCTGAAAGTTTTCTACATCATGCAGCTCCAACAAACGTGAATGAAACATGAAGAGCTTTGAAAAGTGATGATTCTATGAAAAAAGTAGAAGTGGACTGTAGAGAAAGGATGTTGGCCATAGACCATGCTGTTAGAGTGAAATGGTTCTCCTGTCAGGATACAGATTCAGATATTCATAAGCTTCATTCCCCATACCTGCAGACAGATAGTACCTGTGACTTCAAGAGAGGATGGTATCTTCCTTTTATTCTACATGGAATAATTTTGCATGAATGGAACTGCCCTCAGAGAGAAAACTCCAGCAAAATCTTTTAAGCAAGTAAGTAGGGGTGTTTGTGCAACAATAGTTTTCTTAGAAATAATCTGCTTTGTGTAAGTAAGAAAGTGCTTTTGTTGGGATTTGGGATAACATTTTGATCTGCATATGATATTCAACTCAGATAAAGGGTTATATGGTCAAAATCTGTTTGCCTAAGGATGAATAGTGTTTTCCCAGAATGTCCTGTTTATAATTCAATAGCTTCAGAAATAGGGAAACTTGAATAACTCAAGTATAAAATTTTCATTGGATTCAATAATACCAAGATTTTAATTTCCGGATGTATGAGGAAAAATGAATTTGACTGTTAAAGTGTAGCCTTCATAATGCATTTCGTTTCAGATTTTGTTGGACCTCACACAAACATGACTGATAGAATGGAAAAGTTTTAATTAGCTGTCAGAAATATACTTCCAACATGTTTTCAGGAAAATATGCTTTCAAGCCCATGCACCGTTTTACTACATTTTTTGTGTGAAATGATATTTTTGCAAGAGCGATCTACTAATATCCAAATAGGATTTTGTTTTTAAAAGCTATTTCATTGAGGGAATGCTCTGAAGCTTTTAAGTAACTTGAAATGCATTTAGAAGGAAATTCTGGAGTTGCTGAAGTCAGCAGAAGTTTTATTACTGATTTAAATAGGAGCAGAATGTCACTCTTCTTGTTTTATACCTTCTTTCAAACAAATACAGCAAGGCTATTCTACTCTTCTTCCTACTCCTTTGTATTACCATTTGCATCGATGAGCAGTTGAAAGTTCATTAACAGAAAGAGTTCTGATCTCAATATATATATTTCCTGTGAATATATGTAATGGGAGGTAGTTCAGGTACTAAATTTGAAATATTAACTATATGTAAGATTTTCAAGAGCACTTTATAATATTTGTACGTGTTTCCTTTGAAATTACTGAGATATTTTACTTTGACATAATTTGGAGCAGGGTTACGAAAAACATTGAGTGCTTTTTAAGATGCCAGACAATGACTAAGTTGGCATAGGGTACATCAATCCATTTCATGTTGATAAAAAAACTTTTTCATTTGCTTCAATGAAAATTGATGGCTATGACACAAAACTTATAGTGGTGCTAAATTATATAAATATTGCAGGCTGAGATTTTACTGATTTGTAAGGTCTAAATGAAGGATAAAATGTTGATCCATATCGAATGAATAACACTTTAAATACAATTATATAGACTTCCTTGGAATTAGTTATTTGTAATATACTGGTTGATACGAGTATAGTTACTAGAATCTGCTTAAAAGAGGGAAAAGAAGCAATATTTATTTGGTAAAATGTACAGAAGTACTGACTGCATCAACCAAATGACAACTTTATTCCCATTTGATATATGTAATATTGCACAGAGAAATGAATGAAAGTATGAAACTAACATTTTCTAAGTTCTGATTTTACCCGGAAACTGTGGGCCAAATAAGCACTTAAACTGCAAAATGATTACTTTACTCAGCTGAGAAAAGTGGCCTGTTTAACTGCAGCAGTTGTGGGCTATGGCTTATAAAAAACATTATGGCATGAATACAGTCATTTGGCCATTTTAACTGCATGTTGTTGCATTATGTAAGTTTCATGTGTGTAGAATTCATATAAAATTTCCATTACACGTGTTAAACTTATGACAACACTGTCCTGTTCAGAATAATTTTTCCTTACTTTTTTTTTTTTTTTCATATGAAGTCAATTTTGGCTATTTGAAATTGAGTTAGAAGATATACCTGATTTCTTCCACTAGTGTATGAAATATAACACTAATTTTAATGCTCCTCTAATGATGCTTTTTGTGTGAAATCTACTGGCTTAACTGACCTCCAGTTAGGCCTTAGATAATTTTCCATCCTTCCCTGCAATTTGTTCCCTTTTTATATAATATATAGACCAATACCTGCTCTAAGCTGAGCTGAAGATTAGCCAATAGATGATTTAAAAAAGCAAAAGTACGTTTATTTTGTTCTTACCACTTTCTTTATAAAGTGATTCAAGAGTCTGGTGAAATGGAGAAAGATTATGCTTACATGATAAAAGGGAGTTGGGTCCCAGATATAGGAAATTTGTTTGTTAACTAAATTGCCCAGGTGTAGACTGAAACTCTGCTACATTGTTTGCTGCCCAAGGCTAGATGAATGCAGAATGTAGGTTCTAAATGTAAGATGGAGCATCACCTGGACTTCTGGGTGCATACATTTATTCAGCTCCAATATTTCTGAACCTCACATTACCCTTTTGCCCCATTAGCTACCTATGTTAACTTTTTAGAGATTGTCATCCTAGGCTTAGTCAAAATTTCCAGAGAAACCCTGTTCACTAGATCTGCTCAGAACACCCTTATTACACAGAAGACAGCACATATAAGTGCAGCTAAATGTTCATTGCCAATGGGGAAAAAATTTTGCTGGAGAACTTAGGGTTAGTAGTTTCCTTACTTTCTTCCATGCAATAGCTGATTTTCTAGCATGCTTACCCAGGAAGTAAAACCCTATTATTTAGCATGATCTGGACCTGAGATTTAAATCATCTACTCCCTGAACAATGCTTTTATCAGCCATGACTAAGGATTATGACTGTGAAATTGCACACACAACTATTAGCACTTAAAGATTTCATCATCTCTTCTTAATACATGCTTCATATACAAAGGAGGTCTTGTAGGATGAAAGAACTCATAAATAAGAATATTGTGTTGATGGGTTAATAACATTCCCTTTCTGGTGGTTAATAAGTCTCTTACCTTTGGTCTACAGCATTTTGAGAATAAAAATACTAAATCGCATTTTTCTGTTAATTTTGAACTTCTTATATCAAGAAGTTCAAACATTTCTCAGGTACCTAGTAGAATAGCTATACATCAGTAAGGGGATGAGTATAATGGAGGGCAGGGATCACCTCATGATATCTGTAGAAACAATATTGCACTGACTTTGGCTCCTGTTTAGCAAAGCAGGCGATCAAATAATTTTATACAAAATTTATGAAAAAATCTACTAGAATCTGTAAAGCTAATCACATGCATTATGCCTTTGTATACAGAGGTAAAGGTGAGCAGCCCAGTTTCCTTGTAAGGACACATGTGCTGTGCAGGTCAGTTTTGGACAGTAAGAGATAGTCACTTCGCCTCTTCTGATGTGTAGTCTAAGAGTATCATGCGTTTTAACAGTAACTGAAGGGGATAGCTAAGTTTGGCTGATCCAGTCTGAATACTCTGGAGTCCTCAGTACAAAATGTGGACATGAGAGTCCAGAGGAGGCCACAAAGACTATCAGAGAGCTGCAGCACCTCTCCTGTGAAGACAGGCTGAGAGAGCTGGAGTGGTTCGGCCTGGAGAAGAGAAGGCTCTGGGAAGACCTCATTGCAGCCCTTTAGTACTTAAAGAGGCTTTATGAAACAGAGGGAATGGGATTTTTTACATGGGGAGATAGTGGTGGACAAGGAGAAACCACTTTAAACTAGAAGAAGAGAAATTTTGATTAAATGTTGTGAGGAAATTCTTTATTCAGTGGAATGAAGCACTGCAACGGGCTACCCAGAGACATTGTGGATTCCCCATCCCCAGAATTGTTTAAGGTCATGCGGATGGGGTCTTGGGCAGCCTGATGGGTCTTGGGGTCTTGAGCAGTAAGATGTTTCTGTCCATGGTGGGGTTAGAGTTAGAAGATCTTTAAGGTCACTTCCAACTCAAGCTATCTATGATTCTGTGAGCATTCAGATCTGTGTAAATATTTCTTTGTTATATAATTTCCTTAACAGTCCAAGGTGAATTAAGTGGATTTTGTCTTTGATGAGACTATTTGCATGATCTAGTTTACTGATGTAGTGAATGTTAATTCAATTCTTAAATACTTGTTACAATGTAATGTATTAAAGCATTTTCTACCACTTGAATTACACAACATGTATTTCTATTCCCTCTGTTGCTCTTACAAAATTGAAAATGCATGCAGAGCAGAGAAATTATAGGCACAAAGGCAAATGCAATCTCCTATTGGCAAGAGTTATCTTGCAGAAAGATTTGTGAATGTACTGGATTTGAAGGATTTTAACAAAGTCAGAAGCTGATAACACCAACTTGAGCCAGGCACGATGCAGGCAGGTGCTGCACAAGCTTCCCCGGCTCAGCCTCTGCCAACGCACGTCCCCCCAACCTGCAGCACTGCAGCTGTTCCTCTCTGTGCCAAATTGTGTGGTGGTGGTTTGAGGGTTTGGAAAAACACATTCTCTGCACAAATACATTTCAAGTCTCCAAAGGGCAGTGAATTAACCCACTGTATCACTTTCAGTTTAATGAATTTTTAAATTTTTCTTTCTAAGCAAAAAAGCCCCCTATTTTTCTGCAGGGCAGAGCAATGGGTTTCCTTTTCAGTCTTCCCCTAACTCACTGTTACATTTTGATCTTTGTAGTTTTGCTGCAATATGCTGCTTTAAAAATGAGCATACTTTTCTTATGGGAAGAATAATTTTCTTTGAACCTTAGTTATTAAATTAACATGGTGAAAGAGGAGATGTTTGAAAAATTTGGAGGAAGACTCTTCACCCTTTGAAGCAGGGATGAGCTCTCTGTGGTCAACAGCGGCTTGCTGAAAAGAGATATGTGTCTTATCTGACTGTTAAAAGATTACTCATCTCACTAGCTGGTTTGATATATGTTTTACAAAACTGAGTATGTGTCCTGAACAACTATATTTTGGAAGAGATCTCGGTTTTTTCAGTGTAGATAACACTTTTAAATCTTGATTCAAGCGTAGTCTTGTAGAAGATATGCGAGACTTTAGCTCACTGATGGCAAGGATCTACAGGATCAAAGTTGTGAATTGACTGGTAGTAAAAGGCAGTTATGATGATGTAATGAACTATCAGAAAGTCTACTGATTCACTAATGGACTTTCATATTCATGTTCTCTGTCTTTTTGAAGGACAGGATTTTAATTTACTGTGTAGGTGTAGTAGTAGTAGTTGTAGTAGGTGATGTAATGTAGGTGAGAGTGGGTGGAAGATAACCTGGGCTGTGTTAACATACAGTAACTAGTTGCACTGAACAGTCACCATGTTTCCATATTTAAAATAAGCCATGGATCACCCCACTGATGTAGACAATCTCCAGTTTCAGGTTTCATTTTTTTCATTCTGGGATTAAAAAAAAAAAATTAATTGTGTAGCAGTACAGTTTTTCCTTACAGTAGTCTCTCACTTTCAGATTCAGACACAATGGGTAGCAATGACACTTTGAATGACAAATTTGTTGCCATTCACCCTGTCCCTTAGATATGAGTTATCAAACAGTTGAATCATAGACTGACTTGGGTTGGTAGGGACCTTAAAGATCATCTTGTTCCAACCCCTCTGCCATGGGGAGGGACACCTTTCACTAGATCAGGTTGCTCAAAGCCCCATCTTGAACACTTGTAGGGATGTGACATCCCTAACTTCTTTGGGCAGACTGTCCAGTGACTCATCATCCTCATAGTAAAGAATTTGTTCATAATATCCAGTCTAAACCTGCTCTCTTCCAGCTTAAAGCCATTCTCCCATGTTCTATCACCCCATGCCCTTGTGAAAAGTCCCTCCCCAGATCTCATTGTAGTTCCGCTTTAAGTACAGGAAGATGCTATAAGGAGTACTATTAAAGGGATATTTGCAAGGGTTTTCTTTATTTTCTTGAGCATCAGGTCAAGTTACATCAAAAAAACACCACACTCTTTTGCTTTATCTTCTTCAAAAGAAACCCCATTCTGCACATCCAATTTTGCCCTTTACTTAGAAAGAGAAGACTGATTTTTTTCCTTGACCATTCGTTTTCACTTCTTCAGTGATCATTCCATTTTATAATATTGAACAAACTACAATTCCATTTTCTTCCTTTACTGAAAGTACCAATTTTTAAGAAACAGTAAACTTAGAGAAGTGGAATGAGAGAAGGCGTACCAGGATATTTATTTATTGTACAAAGATAGTATTTTTCAACCACAGGACACGTGTCCCATCACAGGGATAGCGAAAGACATCTTAGTTATTCTCCAATTCCTGATTCTGTTAATATCTTTAGTCCCATGCTACTTATTCTTGGGAATTCTTTTCAGACGGGGAAAATGCTCAATAATGTCTGATGGTGTATGTTGAAAGCCTGAATCTGTGGCTGAGGAAAGCAACAGCCTGTGTATATTTTCTCAAAGGCAGACATTTTAAATGTTGAAACAAGGTAATATTTTTATAATGTCAAAATATGGAAACATAAATAGTAAAAAATATGGAAATCATCTGTTCTTCCCATCCACTCTGTAGAACATGGCTTTTAGCAAAAAATGACATAAAATAAAACCCACTAAACTAATCCAAAAAACCCTTATTCTTATCTTCTAAAAATATATATAGCATTTTGGTGAACATGAGTCATTTTTCCTTGGAGAAAGGAAAGAAGCTGAGTGATACATCAAAAATCTATGGATCAGACTTTAAGAACAGGCTGGATGATTCCAGGAGGGATTTTTCAAAGTGGAAGAAGTTAGACCTTTCACCTTTCCAAGGAGATGTACAAATTCATGTTTGAATAGCGCTGCTGAAGAGGATATTCTATAGCGCTGGGCGCATAATAAGAGGAAAACTTCCCCCTGGAAAGCTTGTGATCTAAGATGTGTGACAGATAAAGAGTAGGAGAAAAAAAATAAAAGTGCCTTAATTGCTCATATCTGAAAAGTACAGATGCCCTCCTGGCCCTGCTTAGTTCTTGGCCCCCTGAATGTCTGTAGCCAGATTATACACACGCTGGCTAAAGTTGCGTGAAGCAACTGTGCTCTCTGGGATGAGCTCCTGCAGTCCAGCACCTTTTCTTGGTGGTGTTGGCTTGCAGCTGGCAGGACAGAGAAGCTGAACAGCTGTTGGATTCCTCCTTGTGCAGCTGTTCGTATCTGGGTGTTTAAGGACTTGCTATTGTATGACTTCAGAGGGCATGGAAGTCTTCGGAAGTGCCCCAAAACTAGCAAGTCACCCACAGCTGTGAAAAAGTTGGACAAATTTAAGCAGGCAATTAAATCTGCAAGGACATTTCTTTTTCTAGTTGTAGGTTTATTTCTACAATTTGTTGATTCCTAGAGCATTTTATCTGAGCATACAGAATGAACCAAATTAAGTAAGCTTATTTATTAGCCTACTTTATGTCTAATGTGAGCATCTTAGCTACAAGACCTCCAGCCAACATGGCCCTTCAGAGGTCTTATGTACACTCAGCAATATGTCAAATCATGTTATCTTGCTTAGCTTGCACAAACAAATAGAAAAGTAACATTATTTACCTTATCTACATAAGGATATCTGGCCCTTCAAGACACTTGTGCTGCATGAAGGTCTTACTGCAGGTAGCAGTGTTGAGTGCTTCTAATCCCCCTGCTTTATAGGAGTGCAGAACTATTCCTAACTTACTGAAAACTGTTGAATCACATTGCAATATCATTTGGAAAATCAAAGAAAATTGCTTTCATCAACTAGTATGTAGGCACACTTTTTCAGTAGTTGTAGCTAACAAGGTAGAATTTGGTAACTGTTTCTCTTTGATGATAGATATAGCTTAAAAGCTAAAATATTTCAGAACCTCTTAGAAATTCAGACAACTTTGAATGCGCGTCTGAATTCAGCAACAATTACATCCATGAAAAGATTTTGAAAGAAAATATTGACCAAACCAACAGGAGAACTTCCTTTAACTTTAAAACTTAAAAGGTACT
The DNA here is from genome assembly GCA_013399895.1 of Serilophus lunatus. NCBI lineage: Eukaryota > Metazoa > Chordata > Aves > Passeriformes > Eurylaimidae > Serilophus > Serilophus lunatus. The sequence goes on along the minus strand of VXBA01003442.1, from coordinate 623,468 downwards.
TTTAAAACGTTGCCTGACCACCGCTGAAGTCAATATGAGCTTTCCCACTAATTTCAGTGAATTCAGGAATGATATAAAATGCTTTATTTACTTAACATAAAATTAATACTTGTCATTTACATTGCCCAGTAGATATAGGGGCAATGCTTGTTTGATGAATCTGAAATTGGTTTTTTTTACAATCAAGGAAGGTTTATCATTTTTATAGGCTAATGTATATGGCTCCCCCAACATGCTTACTTTGCAAATCAAACCTCTGTCCAGCTATGAAATGTAATTAATAATCACACATGGAATGCTCCTGGAAGTACAGGCCTTCTTTCACTGAATATCTATTAGAAGAAGAGTAATTTTAGAGGCTACATGGAGTACTGTCTGCCACAGACCTTCCACAGAGAGATCAGTTATAGAAAAAGTAGGGTCATCTGAAAATGCATAGATTTTAATGACAGGAAGGAAGTCAGCAGGAAAGAATATAACAGAGAAGCAAGACATCCCTCACAACTGTACTTCATTATCTCCTTCATTCTTCTAGAAATCTGTAATACTTGAGAAATTCATCTCAACTTCAGCAGTCCAAATCTTGTGCAACCAATATAAATTGGTACTCTAGGTTCCTTCTTTTGTCAAATCATGTAGAAAATGGGCTCATCTACATTATCCACCTCTTCCTACTGACTGTAGGGGGAAAAAAGACTAATTTAGCTTGCAAACATAACACTGAGATGCCCAAGGATAAATGAGATGATCCTTCACCTCTGGATTCTGTGACCTGAAAGTGCTGCATGTCCATTCATAAGACTATATAGCTATTTTCCTCTTAATTGTATCTGATGCTCACTAAAATCCCTAGAAAAATTTCTACCAGTTGAAGTAAATTCCTATTCTGGCCCTTGATTCATGTATGGTTGCCAGGAATAGATTTCTTATCTGTTAGAGCAGGAGATTATCATTGTTACAGCTCTGTTCACGGTGAAGCTCAGCCCTGAGCACATGACCCAGGAACACTCCTCTTTTCATAAGATGACATCAGCTGCTGCTTTAGGCAATGCAGTAAGCGGACTAAAACCATGACGTATGCATACACTTATTTAAAAAGTGGGATCAGCTCAGGTCTTACCACTGCAGAGTTTTAAACCCTTGCATCTAAAGAAATCAACACAGTATATTGTGACACTATGCAGTAACACACTGAATAAAATCAGACTCCTGACACTTAATAAGGTGCTTCAGCTTGTGCATTAACTTGTAAAAACAGATGATTTAGTAACACTGAACTACAAAACTTAACTTGTGAAGCATTAGCAGGATATATTTTTCTTTCTGTAAATCTCCACTAATCTTACAGCAGATGAACTGGTGGCTCAGCAGTAAGTAAATAAACATGTCACTTGGGGACAAGTTATGTGAACCAATTGACAGTCATGTTCTATTGCATGATGTAATTGCACATGTTAAGGAAAGATCTTTTAAAATAAAGATGTAATTTATTGTCAAGCTGGTCACTAATTTTGCAGTTTGTTGGGTGACAGCTGTGGTGAGAGCAGAAACTGTGAGAAGAGCATTTTGTGAAATTAAAGAGAGTCCAAGGGTTAACAGAAATTCACAGAGGCAGCACATCATGAGGAACAATAATTACAATAGAACAGATTCTAAAGGAATTATTCTCCAGGACTTAACAAATATATTCATCCCTGATAAACTAAATGACAGAACATTAGACAAAGAAATATAAGATGATCAATTAAAATTTAAAAATAAGCCCTGTCATGTAAAATTTGTAATGTAATTAACAAATAAATTACATGGCCATTAGCCAAGATGAATACTAAAAAAAAATATCAGTGTGTAGGGAACACAGTCTAAAAGGATGTGCAGTTGTAAAATGTAGAACTTTCTAACCTGTTAAGATTAAGCTATTGCCTTTAAATACATGTGTGATTTCTGTTATGTGTTCTGAAAACCATCAACTAGAAAGAAGTCCGTATTACATAATCTATCTCTTTTAAGTTGTATGCTTTATTTTGAGCAGTATGATTTACTTTTGCAGGCTTGATTGTAACATTCAGAACCAGAAGGAGAAGTTTGCAGTGATCAGCATGCTTTGTAACATGTGTGAAGGTTTGATGTTGGTTTTTTTAGCTATTTTTCCAGCGTAGGACCAGGCCAGCCCATGGAGATAATGCTGCCCTGGTATGCCTACCCAAGCTCTCCTAATGATGGAGAATGTTTCTTCAGTTAAAAGCTGCCTCCTATACACCCTGTCTACTCCACTAATTATTTTTCTTTCTTTGGTGCAGGACTTTGTCTCTTCCTTTTTGTCATTCTTTACCAAGTCCCTGCAAGAAAATGAGGTTTGCTGAGACCACTAGAGCTGTGTTGCTGTATGCTATTTAGAGGGGATTGACTTGTGCTTCAGAAGCTGAACAGCCAAAGGATTTAATCTCACATTCTCGGGGTACATTTCATAGTAAAAGTGGTGAAAACATGGCATTAAAGCAGCAAAGAAGGGGACCCGATTTAGAGGCAGGAAGCCAGATGTTAATTAATAAAACCAACATAACAGGGCTGTTTGGCTTGCCGAGAACATTCTCTCAGCTGCCTGTTTGTAGGCTGTTCCCCAGTTAATCAGTTCTGCTGCATTAAATTTCTTTAAAAGAAATTTTCTTCCCTGGTTGCTTAGAGCCCTGTTGAATCAAGCTGAAAGCTCTGTGAGGGGTGCTGAGCCAGGCCAGCGAAAGTAATTTATAGAACGTTACAACTCCACTGCTACCTTCAGCACTGTTCAATTTACATCTGCAAATGTCCCTGCCTGTTGCACACAATTAGACTCATTCTGTGAGTAGTGCTTGCTCAGATGGCTCTAAGTCCTGAGCAAGGGTGAGTTTTCACTTGTCAGGCTGAAGAGGTACAGTCCCTGGCACAAGGACCCAAAAATATGGATATGACTGTGTTGCTTTTTCTGTAGCTTCTGCCATACATTAGGCATTATATCACTGCAAGTGTAAATCACTGTTTAAAGCAATATGCCTTAAAATTATTGAGTTGTCCCTAAGTTCCTTTCATTTAAATTTCCCAGGAACAGATTTCACACTGCCTGTTATGTCAGCCAGAATAATTCATTGTTTTCAGATGTACACAGAAAAGAAGTTAGGATCAGCAAAGGAGAATGTAAAAGTTTATTCATCAATAAAATCTTTATTAAGCAAATTAAGTGGGTTATCTATCTATCAAATATACTTTAACTAAAGCTTATATTTTGCTAGTGCCTAGAGATTGCCTCAGCTATTGTGCCAGAATAAGTGAGCAGTGTTATCAAGGAGACGTTCTGCCCCAGATGTTAGTCCTAGCATATGTTTGTTTAAATATGCAGACTACCTGAAAGCAGCAAGTAATTTCTGTATTCTTTCAGAATGCCATAGATAACAATAATGGAATAAAGTGGATGCTCTATCTTTCTTCAAGCAGTGCTTCAAGAATTTCTTGCAGATATGTGAGTTGAACTTAATCTGAATGATTCTGTGATTCTAATGGAAAGTGATGTGTTCTGAAGTATTCAGAGGACTACAGGCAAGACTAATTTAATTGCCATGGGATATGATTCATGTGTTAGCAAAGCCCAGGACTTCTATTACTGTATGGAATTAAAAGTTTCAAATTATTTCATTTCAAAGTTAGGAGAGATGATGCCTTACAGGTGGAAAATAGAGTGTCTTGGACTTTCAAACACAGATGAAAGTACAATAAAAATGGAAACTGGAGAACATACGAGTGCCCTGAAAGCAGAGGGATGTACAATGCCCATTTTTATCCTCAGGATTGCATACTGGTTAGCTTGGGCAGCTCCTGCTTGATTCTTGGGGAAACTGAATCTGAAATGTTGCAGTCTCCCTGGATATTGCTTAAGGCTTCTCCACAATCACACTTTATTCTGGACTGCGTATTTTGTAAGTTGTGCTGGACATCTGTGGCCCTTTATGGAACTAGAGCTGGTCTATTCACTCAGATTTTGGTCCCTGTTTACTAAAAGTGGAATAAAACAGTTTTGCTACATAAAGCTTTGCACAGATGCCGAGAAGTCAAAAATCTCAGCAGAAAGCTCTATTCTATGTCACAGAGGGAGAAAAGAATGACAAGAAAATCCAGTGAACCTTGATTTGGGAGAGGAAAAACTTGTTATTTTCTCTTTAATGATTTCAAATCCTTTGGGGAAAGAATTGTGAGGATGGAGGAGGAGCAAAGAAGAGGTCAACACCTTTGAGTAATAAGATAATATTTGTATGGTGGCTGGCAGGGGGCAAGAGAAGCACAAAAAAGACAGTAAGGGGTGATGTTTATTTTAGAGAGGAAAGAAGAATTGCAGCAAGTATTTTATTAAATAAAACAGAAGCTGAGCAGTCTTAGGCAGCCTAATGCGTGCCTCTTTGGCCAGGTTCAAGATATGGTGATACTTGCAATGGTTCTGATCCAAAGTAATAAAGTCAAAGGAAGTATCCCCATTAACTCTAACAAGCTTTGGATCAAACCTCTCACGAATTGTGCAGCTCACTGGCTTATAGCTGAACTACACTAGCTGTCAAACAACCAGAAAGTCTCTCCCCTGGGTAGCTTGGCATATAACCCTTAGGTATCCTTACAAATCAACATGGGGAATGACATGCAAAGAAAGAAAAACGGGCATTTCTGATGTCAGACACCATCCGTCTTCAATTAAGTTAGCTTCCGAAATGTTTCAAGTATCCAAGCTCTTTTTGAAAGCCCAATTGACCCAGAAGTCTCTAACAAAGCAATCCTTAAAACCAGCCACATCGTTAGTTTGTTTGCTTGATGGGGGGTTCTTAACGCCATAAACCTCAGTGCAGAAGTTAATAATTTCATACATTATCACTTTGAATATGCAATAGAAAACTCAAGGCAGCTGTTTGAACTTCCCTTTAAGAGAGGACAGATTGCCTTTATTGTGTGCGCTGCTTCATGGGTTGTTTGAGGCCAGGGCAATTATGGGATGAATGACTTCCCTTTAGCTGTTGATGTGTAGGCTTGTTGTTGTGTGTGCATTGTTTTGAGCTTTTTGTTGTTGGTTTTCTTTGTTTTGTTTTGTTTCTAATGGAACTGGGGACCATGCGATGAAGCCACAAAAAGCTGACAGGTAATGATCAAAAAAGGGAATGGCTAATGATGACTAGGCATTTTATTGTCTTGTAAATGTAGAATTAAAATAACAGTTACATTTCAGTGGAGGCTATTCTTACTGGTTTACCATTCTAAGGGTGGGTGTGATTTTGTGTTTTAAACACCAAAGCCCCACAGAGAAGAAGGGGGAAAGCTTGTCAAATTATGCTATGGGACAATATGGTAGCTAATAAAAAAGGTATATTTTTATTTACTTGTGCTGCTAATAATCTCATGAAGTTCATGAAGATATCATCTACTTCCTTCTTAATAAATACATTTTTTCTGGTTTTGGAAATAATACAATGTCCTAGTTGGAAGGTTATCCTTAAAGTAGAATTACTTATGTAGGAATAAAGAAAATTCTGTAGTATCTAAGTGACTACTTTGGAGAGACTGCTCCATAAGCTCCTCTGTATGTAGTTGCTAATTATTGAAGAAACAGAAGTCAGAGGATTAAACCTATTGCCAACTGACAATTCTTTAAAAAGTTCTACAAAACAATAAAAATAATTTTTATTCTAAGAGACAGACAGACACATACAGATAGAGCACCCATAGTGACAGCTGTGCATTTGCTTTTTGGCTCCTGAGGAAGCAGAACTAGGATTTACAAAAAATAATGCCAACAAATATTTCATGTCTGTGCTGAATGATTGCTATAGCCACAGTATAAGGGCAAAGTGAAAAATACATGCCTTGTCTTGGAACTAGGAATGTTTCATGTCAGATATTAGTGAGACTTTATGCTGCACAGTTGCTGTTTCACATTATCCTACTTAATATAATGTTGACAAAAATTACCAGAAAAAAATGTATCCTACATGTCTAGAAGACTGCAGTATTTGGAGGGGATTAAGGAAACTCTAATTCAAAATAGATATTCAATATATTCAAAATATTAGGGTTTATGATAGAAAGTTGACACGAATTATTTAGTCATCCCCATGTCCTTGTTTACATGACGAGCATCAAAAATAGGAATAAAAACAAGAAACCATGTTTCTATTATTACTAAGCTACAATGTTATTGCAGTGGGTTCAAACAGTACTGCCTTTCTCTCCTCCAGAATATCATGGCTGTTCATATTTGTTTAGTTCCTTAAAGGACACAATATTTTCTGGTATAAGTAAAAGAAAAATTTTAATTCATGTAGATGCATAATTATTTACTGTGAGTCATTTCAGTGGAAATATTTCTGCTTTCTTTTGTATATTTCTTACACTGTTTCAAAGAACTCAAGCACTGAGACACATACAAAATAACTTCCTATAAGCCTAGAAGTACATTTTGATACAAAATAAATAAGTTTCCAGCATTTTTTAAACTCAAATCTTACTCTTCTTCTCTTTAAATCTACTGCCTTCTCTCTGGATTTCCTTCTGTTCCTCCTGCTGTCTAGGACCAAGCTCCTGTACAGCTTTGTACAGGTTGCCCTGCGGAGCACCATGCTCAGTCTTTGCTAGGATAAGGTCTCATTAAAAACACTCTATTCCATTATTTTCCTAACTTTAATATACCTTTCCTCTACAAGTTTTAGTAGGAACATGTAGTAACCTGATGCATCTTGCCCATCTTAACCCATGGGCTGTTAGAGCTACCAGTGAACTTTAATTGAATAATTAATCTATTACATTGTTACATACCTTGTTGAGTCTCTGACATATTCAGCCATAGAATATCGGTTATTTGGTGGTAACTATGTTGGAAGTGTTAGAAAATATTTTTCAGAATTTTTTGAGAGCCAGAGCAATGAACAGAAATGTTCAGGAACATGTAAAACAGCTTCTGCTTTGGTTTTGAGTTTTCTTGAATTCTTAAATTCCATCACCATAAATTATGTCAATTATATCAAACAAAAAGGGCAAATATTATATTCTGGACATCAGAGAAAGAATACTTATATGTTTATGTGAATATACTTTTATTCTCTGTAATTTACTTTTTGACTGAACATATTTGCTGAGATTGACAAGATTTCATGAGAGGTTTTGCTTCATTGCCTGCATTTTCAGAATAGTTTTGTTAAAACTTGAGCTTCTGGTCTTTGTTGCTGATATTTTCTAGCTGATCATGAAACATAACTTCCTAAGTTTGATTTTATTTATTTATTCTGCCTGTCTACAGAGTGTAAAATATATAATCTTGAGTTAGGATACCATGAAAATATTTTATTTTCCTGTGCTGCAGCAAAATGAATTATTATCTTGTTAGCATGACAATATGTATGCTGAATTATTTTAAAGTTCTGCCTTTAATGCAAATATAGTGATTCAAAAATGCTCATTAAAAGCTGTAAAGAAATCCTGGAAAGAGTTTAGAAAGCCTTTTGAGGTTTATTTGCATAATTCATTTTTAGAACTTTAATTAACAAGGATCTGTAATTGTTTTTCTTTCCACTTGTGTTACAATTTCCCATGCAAGCATAAATTTGGAATTGCTATTTTTATTGTACCAGAAGGACTGTGTATGTGGATAGCACTTAAAACCAATTGTCATATTGCAAAGTCTTCTGGCCATTTCTGATACTACAATTCTTTTATAACTCTTCTTGGCTAAAATAATATTTTGGTTGTTTGAAAAAAACAGTGATGAGTACAGCATGAGTCTTACTTAAATTTCGTACTAATTCTGGAAGGGACAAAAATCTCACAATTTGACGCTTGCAAACACAAGGACTGCTCATGCTGCCTCCTCAATGATTAATGCAAAACAGGTGAGTCTACCAGGCTGGAACAACAATCTTTGAAATCAATGCAGAAAGGAACTAGGTCCTCTTGGCAATGACTTGCAGTAAACATGTAAAATTTGTATTTTGTTCTCTTTCTGCAACTTATAGAAAGGTATAAGGACATGAAGTATAAATACAGAAAAGTCCACAATATAAAGACTCTTAGGGAGTTGCTCCTCCAGTTGTTTTGGGTTTTTTTAATTCATCAGAAAACTTGAAGTCTTAAATTCTTTGTGATGAGCTATAAGAATACAGTAAAATGGAGGAGTTTGTATTGCACAATGTTTAATTCATGAAAGAAATAAATATGAAAATGGAAGGATCTCTCTATATTAGATGCCATAAATACACTTTATCTGTATGCAGCACTCCTAATTAAAGCATGTAGCTTTTTGTTAGCTAACAAGAACAGTAGATGTTTTGGACAAAATAATGTACCTCTAAATAGAAATTAGTTATAATCATTAAAAAATGCTAAGCAACAGTTGCCCTTTTGTGCAGTTATGAAAATTTGCTTCTTCTGATATGAAGATGTGATGTACCTAATATGATCCCTCTCTCTCATGATAATCCTGTGGTGTGTAAGAACCATTCTAACAATAGGGGTTTCAAGTGACACTTTTAACATCACAGGCATGACCACCTTTGCCCTGTATGTTCCAAACAATGTTTTCCATATAGGATTCTTGTTAGTGCTTTTCACTTTTTATATTTTTTTTAATTTTTTTTTTTTTTTTTAATTTCGACTGGATATTTACAAACGGGAACAAAAAATTCGCACCCTAGGTTCCTGGGTTGCATCTAGAATCTTCTAAAAATAATGCAAGAAATAAGTACACCCACTTGTTTTCCCAATATTGGTATCAATATTTTATATATTGTTTCCCAATACTGTTATTATGCTTGTTATTTTTACTAACAATAACTGCGATATAGTAAAGAGTGACTGCAATAGAAACAGAAAATATTTTCAATACTTCACTGCTGAAGTTATTACTATGCCTACAGGCAAAGGAGGAATTTCAGTACACCTCAGCACCTGAGAGATAGACTGAAAAGAAGTTCAAAAAGAGGTGTGAATGAGGCCCATATTTCTCAAGAATTCTTCCTCAAGCCAGGAAACCTAATAAACAACCTAATAAATAAGTTAAAGCCTGAACAACCTGGTCTGACCTTGTCGCTTACTCTGCTTTGAGCAGGAGGTTGGACTAAAGACCTCTGAGATCTGTTTAATCCTGAATTATATTCATCCACATCATAGGATGTATGTTTTAAATTGTTCATATACTTCTACCATGCTCCAGTGTTATTGAAAAGCTTGTAAAGAAGGCAAAATAACCACCTCCTAATTACAATAAGAATAATAAACAAGCAATGATAAGCATTCAGTTCCTTAGTTCTTAACTAGTCTCACTCTTGCAATGTTTTAGCAGACATTTCCTCAAGCAGACCAAGTGTTTTGCAGCAGCTTCCACTTGTGTAACTTACAGCAGTTTCTACACAATTATAACTGGAACTCTTATGTCTTGCAGGAGTACAAAAATATCTCAATGTTCAGTACTAAAATGACTTGTCAGTTTAACACAATTTTCACATCAGAAAGGGAATCTTAAGTTTTTAGCTCTCACTCCTTCAACGATAAAAGTAAACCAACACCACCACCCCCCCATTTCAATCAAAGAACTACTACAAAATTTTGTTGACATTACTAACAATAACAAAGTTTTGTTGATCCTTCTATTTTTAATGGCATCACACCATGGAGAAGGAGAAATGGGTTGTTATATTATTATTATTGTTATTATTATTATTGCTACTATTACCAATACTGTTCTTTTTAAATGTTAACTTGGACAAGTGTGCCAAAATTAAGCCATTGGGAAAATAAGTCATCTGCCTAACTATATGAAAGATGTAATACATGGTAAACCCACTCTGATTGCTACAGTCTACAACTCTCAGCCATAAGCCTTGCATGAATTTGTGCTGCTATGCCAATTGTCTGAATTATTTTTCTTTTTTTATTGAGTCCTGAATTCCTAAATGGTAAAGTCACCGTAGGCCAACAAGCATCATCCATGGAGCAGTATTTCGGCAATTTCTGTATGAGAGTGATAGCTCCTGAAGCTAGTAAACTTAACTAAAATACCTAGGAAGTTTTAGACAGTGATGCAGCATAGTCTCTCCTGAATATATTTATTTATTTGGCTTTAGGTATATATTTGCATGTCTGTTAATTTTCTAGTCTTTTTTTTCATAAAATGCGAGAAATAGACCCCTATAAGCTGTAATCCATCACCTAAAATAGATGAGTCAACTAGGTTAGACTTTCTTAAAAATGGACCCAGTGACTAGCACAGGTATAGACATCCACCCTGTAGACATTCAACATGCTGAAAGTTTCCCCTGGTAGGTTACTCAGTAGCTTATCCTGATTGTTTAAATTTCCTAGCATTTCTTCCTTTCAGCCTTGACACTCCCAGAGCAGCTAGTTGAAGGTGTGCACTCACAGAGTAACTCCTACTGAGTCAAACTGCTCTTGGAAATAGACCTCTCACAAACCTTCCAGCATTTATCAAAAGAATCCTCTATTTTACCTGCTAGTAAGATATAGAAAGGCTGTGCCATTATCTATATTTTCTAATAGCCTAAAATGTGATTTTTAGGATCTTTGTTGACTTCATTTTGGGGAGTTTTGAACTTATAACTCAAGAGACTGTCCTGACCAGTATGCTTTTAAACATCCTGAACAAGGACATACTCCTGCTCCGTTCCATCTTCCCTCCTGGAGCTGGGAAATCAAACAGCAAATATTTAAAAAGTCATAAACTAAAAGATAAAAGGAATCTGGTTGTAGTTTACCATTTAAAGTTGTCTCTTGAAATGTGTATTGTGTTTTTTCTGGCAGAAAAACCTCAAAAAAGCATGTTTGCCCACCTTGTGCAAGAACTCTAAGTACTACATTGTTAAAGAAACATGATGTTATAAAAAGGTACAATAAAAAGATGATTACTATTTTCCTTAAGTGAGCTACTCTATAAACAAAAAGGTGTGAGAAAGGAGGAAGAAGTGGATGATACGTGATTTGGTAGAAGAAAAAAACCTAATGAACATGCTGGCTAAGAGTTTTGAAAGGCTTAGAAAGTGGTAACCTGGTACATTGAAAACCAGGATGTATTATACAAGGGAATTTGAAATTTGCCTAGTCTTGGTTTGGAAGAACCAGAATAAGTCTCACCCAGTTAGTAACTAGTATTGCCATGCAAGCACATAATAAGCTTGTAATTCTAGAGCTAATAAAACAGTGCAAAATCTGTTCCTAAACATGCTTCAGCAAGACACTATTCTTACAGGTTCAGAAGAAAGGCTGGGGTACACTTGAGCATAGATCTCTCTGAGTCTTATAATTTATTCAGTATGTCATTCACCAAGCAATAGGTAGTACAAATGCAGTTAAGAATATTCATAACATCAGTGACATCTCTCCTTCCTCCTCTCAAAAATATATACAAAATAGTATCATGCAGTGACTGCGAATTACAGCACAAATTAATCATTCACCTCACTGAGCACTTGGTTTCCTATTGGCTCATAGATGACATAACTGGAACTGCCAGGGTGAATACTGTCTTGGTTGGCAGCTAACAGCAATGTCCCTGTGAATTCATTATAACTGTATTCCAAATACATTTTTTTCCTAATGCACAGTTCTCAGGGTCATTGTATTCCAGAACAGTTTGCTGTCACAGGTAATTTTGGATGTTTGCATAGAAATTAACACAGGCTTTAAGAGAGTGAAAACTGTCATTCTCATCATCTCCATTTTTTAAATGGAAAGACCATATTAAAACATTGCCTTTAGTGGCTCTTTTGCTTCTATTGCCCTATGCCTTTATAATGTAAATTATTTATTTGATGAATACATTTTCCAGAGAAGCTCAGCAATATTACCAGATTGATTCTCTTCTGAGAATGAGCAGACTGAAAATGAAGCATCCCAAAGGCCTTAGTACTGATGTCTGTGGTCTCTTTGTAACTCCAGATAACATTCTGGTATTATAAATTCCTTAGTAATCTTGCAGTGCCTTCTTGTTTTGAACCAATCAAGTCTCTTTTGAGAAAAGCTTATGACTCCATGGTAATTAATAACCTATGATATCTTAAGAACATTAAGTTGAAAAATACTTTTTCCCATTAGTGACTTTTACAACCCATCCTTTGGCTAAATTATTCCTAGTAGAGCATTTCTTCCAGCTGGTAAGGGGAGTAGGTGTAAAGGGAGTCAGTCGAGAGCAACCTCTGAAGCTAATAACAAGGAACCTCCTTGATAATCTGGTAGTTCCTAGTGCTGTGCTGCTGAGCAGTCAGTGGTGAATTACCAGATTAAGAGATATGGGTAAAATGCTGCTTAACTGTGTTTTTAACCTAAAGGTTTAAGACAAATAGTGGTTTGATGCAACAATACCAATCTAAACAATTTCTCGAAAGAAGTATATTTTAGAAAGACCTTTGGGTATTTTCAAAATCAGACTCCAGTAAATATTGTCTTTGCACCTTGTGCAGCCTGAAATGGACCTCTGGTCTTGCTCAGTTAGAAAGTACAATGGGATTGTGATCAGCATCTTAATATATTTGATCCAAATTGATCTCAGCTGTCAACGAAATTAGATTTACATGAAGAATTAGTTTGTTCTCTGGTGTCCTTTGTCAGGTGAATAAATCCCAGGATGTGGTTCTAGATAAACCAGTAGAGGTGGGTAAAACTAGCTCTGAATAGAATTGCCTCTGCTGTAGCCCATAACTCTTGTAATGCTCCATAGCCTACACTTTGATCTTTTGTGTCAAATGCAGAATTAATTTCCTCATGGGCAATTTTTATATACAAGCCTATAACATAATAAAAACCTTAAAGGAGCTGACAGAGCTACCTGTTCACTTCAGGCAGGTTAGGTCAACATTATAGAAAAGCCATGCCCTGGAACTACCATAAATCAGTGTTGACTGATTTGCTCTTTGATTTTAACACCATCTATAACTTGACCTGAATTTGTAATATGAACATAAATTGTAAATTTGAAATAAAGTTATCCAGCAATTCTATAATGAAAATTACTTTATTACTTTATTCTAACCATCAGCATTCATTGAAGGGAATGACATTTTAGATTGTCTTGTGAAATGCTTTGCTGATATGAATTTAAGCCATCAGTTTCCAAATCTTCATCTTTTGCAGACACTTATTTTTTCCTTTATGGAAAATATATTTGAGTGTGATGGGTCTGATTCTCAGAGTGAGATTAATGAATTTCTTATTTTACTGCTAATAATACACCAGTTTATATGATGATAAATATGGCTATATCAACATGACATTGTGCTATGTAATCTACACAGAGTTTTTATAATTGGCAGTCACTTACAATAAAAGTCTGAGAAGACTGGAATTGTTTAGCAAATAAGACTGAAGAGTTTTTGTATGTTATATGTAGTAAGTAGCAAAAAGTTTGCTTATTGTTCACTACATCTATTGTTGATAGTGTAAAATGCAGCAAGGAACATTTAGTTTTGAAAGTTTTCTTTAGGTGGGGATTTTTAAGCACTGAAACAAAATTTATCAGAAGCTGCTGTAGCTTTAAAGAACTGGTTAGACAAAAGTCTCCTGAGAGCAGTATTAACTGTTGTTGCATTAGGCCAGTAATTTTCTCATACTATGCATATTATGTCTAAATGACCCTCCAATCCTTGTGTTTCAATCACAATGTCCTAATTTGTCCCTGTAAAGCGTGCAAAATTCTATGAGGTCAATAACATCTGAAATAAGTATTCTAAAATAGGTCTATCTGTACTTCAAACATCAATGAAGTTATTCTCGTGAGCCCTGTATGCGATGTTGATATTGATATATTGCCTCTCTGTCCCGGGTAGTGAGCTAAGAACAAAGATGAAGTGGCTTTGAGAAAGTCACACAGGACGTTTGTGGTCCAGCTTGGGGGCTGAACATGGTGACTAAGTTACAAGCTCCTCACTTCCTCTCTAAATCATTTCTAGTGATCAGCATAAAGCAACAGCGGTTTTTTGATAAGAGAGAACTGTTTTGTTATCAAAATGCTCTTGGGATGCACCAGACAGCAGGAGACTGCCTCAGTTAAGTTGTTTGGAGTGAAGTAAGATTACATTTTAGGAATAAAGAAACCATTACTATATATTTAGAGGTATTTATTCCAAAGCATGTCTAAGAAAAAAAGTTAGAAAGAAGTCTGCAACTGAGAAGCCCAGAATGAAAGACACACTTACTGTGAGGGCAGGCTGAGAGAGTTGGTTCTGTTCAACCTTGGGAAGAGAAGGCTCTGGGGAGACCTTATAGCACCTTCCGGCACCTAAAGGAGGCTGTGAGAGAACTGAGAGGGACTCTCTACAAGAGCATGTAGTGACGGAACAGGTGGGAATGGCTTTAAACTGAAAGAGATTTAGATTACATGTAAGGAAAAGATTGTTTACTGTGAGGCTGGTAGGGCACTGAAACGTGTTTCCCAGAGGAGTTCTGCATGCCCCATCCCTGGAAATGTTCAAGTCCAGGTTGAATGGAGCTTTGAGCAGCCTGGTCTAGTTAAAGGTATCCCTGTCCATAGTAGAGGAGCTGGAACTAGGTGATTTTTAAGCTCCCTTCCAACACAGGCCATTCCATGATTCTGTATTTTTATGATTCTAATTGAGAGTGATAAGATAAACTCTGAATTATAATTGCAGATGGAATTCAAAATTTAGAATCTACAATAAACAGCTCAGAATTATTGAAACAACCTGTCTATAGTAAAGACTGACATGCTTACATGCAGAGTGTGCCACCCAAAGAGTTTAGTAAGCAACAAACAATTGTCACTATCATTTATATGCATCTGAGACTCTCCTCTGGAAAAGAGATCACTTATACTTCAAAGAGTAAATATCAAGCATTTATAGGGCAAGAGAAAAAGGGTAAAACCATACACATGTTAACATCTAACTAGCTGAGCACATTTACCAAAGCACAGCACACATAATTTAGACTTTCTATAAACTCAGAACAATCTAAAGTCTATTCTTGAAAAGTAGAGCTCTAAAATATATGAATGCATTACCCAATGAGAACTGGATAAACAAATAATTTCTGTACTCCTCCAGAATGCATGATGGAGGTCACTTGAATTTAGTTAACCAGTACTACATACAGCAGGAAGAGAAAAATGAAATTTTTTTTGCTTTATTTCATCGAATTATGAATATAAGAGTTGTCGTGGCTGGCTAATTCCTTAGGTAAAAGAAAAACTTTCTGAAACATTGCCTATTAAACTCTTCCCAGTGAAGTCACGGTAATCATTGTTGCATCTATCTGTCTATCTATCATCATCACCATCATCTATTTATCTCATTTATCTATCTATGATATATATTTAGATGGATGATTTCATGTCACTGTGACTTTTATATGCTAAAACCCAGCTTTGTTTAATAATTGAAGTCCTAGATACTTTACTTAACCCAAACAAATACAATGACAAGCTGATGTTATCTTAGGAGTAAGGTGAATAAAAGATAAAATGAGCATTATTAAAGAGAAAGTAAAAGAGCCTGACAGAAAGCTTCTTTTTTTAACTTTCACTTCAAAGAAAGAACAATTAATATCCACGAAATTTGAAGGGCTGGGTTACAGAATGCAGAATGCAAAATGTAAAATGTTCTCAGAAAGAGATGGATCTGGTTTTGTCCTTCAGAATGGTCTATCAGTCATTTGTCACATGAAACTGCCCAAAAGAGTTTGTTCAAAACTACTAATTGAATAAACTGCATTGATTTGAAAATAAGGTGTTTATGTCACACTCCACAGAACTCTGTTTACATATGATCTGTTTATGCCCTTTCTAATTATGGAAATTAGGCCAATCCACTTCATATGAAATCACTTGGTACAAGCATATGCTCTTCCCAATATGTAACAAATATTTTATAAGCCTTTCATGTCACAAATTGAAATATGCTTGATGGTCACAATTAATCCATGATCTATGTTGACCCTTTGAACCATCATGAAAATGCAAGGCATAGAGGAAAAAAAAAATCACATTATCGGCAAAGTTGGAAGAGACCTTAGAGATCACTAAGTCCAACGTATATTCTAACAGCAACCCATCATCTAAACCGTGGCACCAAGCGCCTCATCCAGCCGACTCTTGAACACCTCCAGGGACGGTGACTCCACCACCTCCCTGGACAGCCCATTCCAGTGGTGGATCACCCTTTCAGTGAAGAATTTCTTCCTAATATCAAGTCTAAACCTCCCCTGGTGGAGCTTGAGACTGTGTCCTCTTGTTCTGTTGCCAGTTACCTGAGAGAGGAGATCGACCCCTGCCTGACTATAACCTCCTTTCAGGTAGTTGTAGACAACGATAAGGTCACCCCTGAGCCTCCTCTTCTCCAGACTAAACAACCCCAGCTCCCTCAACTGCTTCTCATAAGGCTTGTGCTCCAGCCCCTTCACCATCCTTGTTGCCCTTCTCTGAACACATTCCAGTGTTCAGAGTCTTTCTTTTACTGAGGGGCCCAGAACTGGACACAGTGCTCAAGGTGAGGCCTGACCAGTGCTGAGTACAGGGGAAGGATAACTTCCCTGGTCCTGCTGGCTGCACCATTCCTGATGCAAGCCAGGATGACATTGGCCTTCTTGGTCACCTTGGCACACTGCTGGCTCATGTCAAGTCTTCCATCCACCAGCACTCCCAAGTCTCTCTCTGTCTGCTCACTCTCCAGCCACTCTGACCCCAGCTTATAGCTCTGCATGGGGTTATTGTGACCAAATAATGGCACCTGGACTTGTTGACTCTCATCCCATTGGAATCTCCCCATCTCTGCAGTCTGTCCAGATCCCTCTGCAGGGCCCTCCTACCCTCCAACAGATCGACACCTGCTCCAAGCTTGGTATCATCTGCAAACTTACAAATGAAGGACTCAATCCCATCATCAAGGTCATCAATAAATATATGAGTAACAAAAAATAAAAACTAGACAGTAAGTGGTAGATAATGAAAAGCTATTCATTTAAGTTGTAGTTTCTGTCATAATAATTGCAGGATTTTTAGTCTCATGAAAAGTGTTATCTATGAGTTAAATATTTTGGATATTTTTAGGAGTCCAGCACTATTGATATGTGGATGTTCACATGTGCATGACTGAAGCTTCTTCTCTAGAGATTTAGCTACTAAAACAAGTCAGTTGTGGGAAGAACATCTACAACACAGACAAATTCTTTAGTAGGTGCAAAACCAACAGCAACATTTTATGGTTATTTGCCAAAAATGCTTAAATAACACTTCAATATTAAATCTTCAAGGAACTACACATACATTAAGCAGTTGGCCTATGTACTTCTGCTTTGCTATACAATACATAATATTTTTCTTTCTCTGGCAAAGGGTGCTTTGGAACACTATTCAAGTGATGACAAAGTAAAGAAAAGAAGTAGAAAATATATAAAAAAAAATCAAAAGGACTGAAATTACTAACTTTGAAATAGGATCAATTTCTGTGTGTTGAGCATGTAAATTTAGGATCCATTGAGTTGTACAAATCCATAAACTGTAATCATATTTGCACTGGAGTTCAAGTATGTTAAGATCTGACTTTGTTGCTGTTTTTCTCAGGAAGTATGATTCAAGGATGTATTAGTGTCATTAATACCAAAATTTCATTATTGGGAATGTATTTACTAACTCAATATACACCTAGTCCATAGACATGTGGCTGCAGAATTCTGAAAGAAGTTACAAGGTTTCAGAGCAAAGGAAGACAGAAGTTGTCATGTTTTAGTAGAATTGGCTGGTAAATAAAAAATATATGTCTAGAAAATGTCTGGTATTTATTTCTATCCCAGTATAGAAAAGAGATTGTCCAAGAGAGTTCAGCAATCGAACAATTTGCCTTGGGGTAGGAGAAAGTGTAAATAAAGTTCTACTTTCTGTCTGAACTAATCTGTAACAAAATATTGAAACCGCCACATTCTGGAAGAATGGAATTGACCACCACTAGAGCATCAGGGCACTGCAATGAAAAGTTGCTGCTGATTAGATACCATATTCTCTCTCAAGCTAGCTTGAGTTCCGGTGTCACTCCAGGAAAATATTTATCCCAGGATCTGGGATGCAGAAATGTCACAGACCAATGTATAATGTACAGGACCTTGATCTTAGTTACCTCCCTCAGGCCCCTTCAAAACAATAGGCAGATCTTCATGTCTGAGTAAGAATTAAAAACTTCTGGACTGTGAGAAGGTCTCAGTGGTTCTGTAACACACCTCTACTTTGCTGGGGATTTTTTTTTGATTTTTTTTTTTTTTTTTAATTTTTGCTTAACCCATGTGAGACAGTCCTGGTGACACGGTTCCAACAACTTTTTACAGGGCAGGGCCTTCTCCTTTAGTTCCTCCAGCCACTAGTGAATCCAACAGTCTTCCATCTGAATTTAATAATAATAGGCAGAAATTGGCTTGGCAAAAGCAACAGCTCCCCTGAGAAGAGAAATTTTATTAATTTTGAAAGCAAGTAACTAGGTAACACTGTCAAAAACCTGCCTACATTTCTCTGTTGAAGCTATGCATATTTTTTAAATGCCATTTATTTTTGTTTTCCCAGTAGTCACTGTAGTGAAACCACTTTAATAAACAGCTATAAGAACTATTCACTTTCTGCTACAAGTCATCATTCCACAAGTGTAGTCAAAGCCTATGTGAACAATTGTTTTTCTGGCATGTAACAACTTGTCTACTCCCTATAACAGTTTGACTGGGTTGTTTAGTTTTGGTTTTAATGATTCCTACACTGACGGATAGTCAGTATTATGGACTAAATGACTGTAAACATGTGTCCATAAAGATAAACCAATTGTTTCCTACTGGGACATGACGAACAGGGATGGAACTCCTGAAATGGATTGCCGCTACAATTTAGCTGTAAAATATATCTGAGAGCTCAAATACAAGGAAGCTATGAACTTCAAAAAGTTCAAGACTAAACTTGCTGTAGCCTTAATAAGTGTTTGTTAGTTGATCTGCATTTTTTCCCAGTGTGTGAAGCAAAATGCATAGCTGTAAAAAGACTCATTCAATTATGATTTCTTGGGTTTTAAATTTCTTTTTTTTTTTTTAATTACCTCTAAAAGGCGCCATAAGTCATGCAATCCTACATCTTAAAACATATTATACTATGGACTCTGAGAAACAAAGTGAACAGAAGAGCTTTTATAATGCATTTTGGGAAGAGCATAAAGCAACAAAAAGAGAGGAGATGGCAGGCATGAACAGAGACACCAAACAGAAGTAATGGGTCAAACAGCAGAGACTAACAACAATAGAATAAGTTGCAAGTTAACTTGATCACTTGCAGCCATACTGCTTAGTAGCAAAAGATTAATCTTTGTATTGGTAGTTCATTTTCAGGTCATTTACTACAAAAAATGTCATGCTTATAAAGCACAAGGAGGAGAACTACATAAAGTAACTTTTTCTGGAATAAAGTTAACAAAAGTGCTCTGAAGATCCAATAGTCATCAAGGGGAATTGGTTCTGCACTGTTGATCAAAAGAGATCATAACTTGCCTTCGGACAGGCAACTTCATGTTATTCACTGGGACTTTAGTACTGCCCAGGATACACAACCTATTCAGGTCTGTCAGCCAAGGCTTGTGGAATCAGGCTTCATGAGAGTTTGTGGAGCTACAGGGATGGAATCAAACAGTAGTGAGTTTAGTGGATCCAGCATGTGGGATACTGCCTTTCTGGCACATCTCAAGCCATGAAAATCCTGTAAAATTATGCATTACAACAACTGCATTTGTATACAGTAGCTTGCAGCCTGATGGAGAACAATCTGTTCTTATGAAAGCAAGATAGAGTGAGGAAAGGGCAGAACAAGCAGATGACATCCCATAACTGATCCCAACACAGCTGGGAAAGCCCAGAAGAGCAGAAGTTGCTCTGTCTCGTGTGCCTTGTTGACAAATGTGTGGGAAGGGAATTCTCAAAAAACACATGGCACTACTGAATTATCTTCTTGTCTAGCAGCTTCCAAACTGATCACTGATGGAACAATATGGGATTTAGAGGATGTTGCTACCCTCTGACTAAGCATGAGTGTTCACACCTCACTGTGCATTTGCTTCCATATTTATCTTCTTCACCAAGATATGAATGATTTTATTAAGTGTCCATTGAAATCTACCAGCCTCAAGGAATTAATGAGATACATCTTCGACTTACTCCTGAAATGTTCTCCAGACTTGAAAGAATCCTGATGTTGGGTAAGTTAATGTTCTGCAGTGCACCTATGGTACTTCAATTTCTCCTCATGTCATCTGAGTGCATCTCTTATTGTACTGCCATATCCTCAGCGTGCAGGAGACAATAGTACTAGGGCTACTCAGCATGTTGGTCATGTTGGCATGAATTGGCCAGATAGAAAGAACTTGCTGCTTGTTCTGCATGTAGGCTGGGGGGAAACAACACATTGATTTGGCTTGGCAGGCTCTCCCTCAGTGTCAGTTTTACTAAGCAGTTCTCACAAAATTAAAGGAAATATCAAAACCAAGAACAATATCAACTATTGCTACCCTGTTGACATCTCTATATTAGAGACAGAAGTTGTCATAGCAAAGATCCTTCTAGTGTGTTAACATTTTTTTGGCTTACACCTATACAGACAAAACTCTTTATGCTGATGCACGTATTGGATAAAAATATTTGAAAAGTAATATAGCTGCAGATGGCCTAATTTTTAATGACTATTTTATTTTTTCCTTGAGTTTTATTATCATTTTGTCTGTGGCATTTTATTAAAAAAGAATTTATTTTACAAGTCTTAAATATTCTGCTTTTTCATCTATAGACTTACACTATTCAAACAGTGTACTTCAGTCCTTAACTGGGTAATTATTCTTGATATAATGTTATTTTATTGTGTGACTAAGGATAAGGGACATGGTTTTATGCTACCTGCATTCTGCTACCAGAAAAGCTGAAGAAAATTTGTGTCAGACACAGAGTTTGTTTTCCTCTCCTGGATCCATTTATTTAACATTCTTAAAGCTATGTCAAAGATGAATTTAGCTATTATCTTATACACTGATTTTTACAAGTATTTGCAGACTTCAGGCACAGTCTAACAAGATGATCATGTTCATTGCTAAGGATGTTTCTCCTTAGCTCATTCATCTGGGACTCAAGTAAATTTTGTAAACATTTCCCATGGCAGCTCCCCAAGGTGTACACAAATGGTAATCTGGGGTGGTATTTTTCAAGGTTGTTTTTTTTTTTAATCTTGGGCCTTTTTTCATGGAAGTAATTTAATCAATTTGGAAAGAAATTGTCTTTAAAACAAGGGAAGTCGTGGATGCTTTCAAGTGTCTATTTTTGGATCACATATGAAAGAGGAAAATAAACAAAGTATTATGTTTATGTTTAAGACTCATTTAGAAATTGCTCATAATGGCATATGCTAAAGATGATGAATAGTTAAGAGAACTGGTCATGTAATTATTAGAAGAAACCACACATTGTCTCAGAGAATGTAAATCAACAAATTCAAGTCAGCCACAGTCAGACTACTCTGGGGATTTACTATGTGGCTCTGACAAGACCTCTGTTCAGCTGCAGCACTACTACTGCTGTCTGCTTCCAGAGCAGCACACACTCATTGCAAACAGGCCCCTGGGGTTACTCCTGTCCTACATACTATTTATGAATGCAGTCCAACATTCTTTTGCTAGACTGTGTATTTCCAAGAACACGTGGCTTTTCTGTTTTCAAAAGGTGACTTGAAATAATATGTTGTGAAAGTCAGAAAAAATCCCCATAAGGTCTTGGGAGAGGACAGGAGTTTAAAAATATCATTCAAACAGCAGTAACATTTTATGATAAAATATTTCAGGCAGCTCCTCTTTGTTTGAACTGTACATTCCTTATGAATTATTGGGAAGAGGCAAGTCTGTGGATATGTTGTTAGAAAACATGCAGTAATTTTCCTTTTAAACTTGCAAATTGTGAGATATGAGAAGCAAGTAGGCACTGATTGATGGCACACATTTTTCAGCTATATCTAGGAATATATCTTCAACAAAAAACATAATTCCTGCCAATAGTATTCATCTTTCTCTTGAGTTTCCTTTTTGAAAACATGGAATAGTGACATCTGGCTGGACAGAACATCAAATAAATGGAATATAAATTCAGATATTTGCTGTCACTTAAGGTTACTTACAGGATTAGCCTTTTGTCATGCCATTTTTAATTTGCCTAACCACTACAACTAAAATGCTTCCTATTGCATACTAGGACTCTCACAATAGCTTTTGGGGAAAATTAATAAAGGAATCTTTATTAGTTTTGAGAGGAGTAGGTTTAGGGGTCAATATGATGATGAACTTTGTTATCTCTATGGTTTATTTATTGACATTACTTCCATAAATAGTTAGCCTCTGTGATTGAAAGATCAGGAATGGGATAAATATATAAATCGTAGATTTTGAACTAGCTGCTTTTACATTGACAAAAGCTGATGATATTGCATACTACAGCCATACTACCACGGAATAAGCATGAGAAGTCAAACCTTGTCTCTTAATTTCTTATTACTCCGAGTTATGCTTCAATGGTACAGAAAAATGAAGGTCTCTACATGTTGCTTTCTTAATTGCAGTGTTTTTAAGAGTGGCTAAAAGTCTCATCATCCTTTCCTCTGTAAATCTGTGGTGCGAGAGGAAACACTGCTGTTTCAGGATGGAAGGCAAATGCTCTAAAGTTCAGGTCACTTTGTGTCCTTGCTAACTAAATTAGCAAACTGGAATTAAGGCTAAAGAATTGTTGTGTCTTATGAGCATCCTGCCCAATGAATGCCCTTTTCTTAATCATTATTTATCCTGCTCTCGTACAACAGTCAGTTATCTGTGACTGCACTGACTTCCTTTATTCATTTTAAAATTCACTTCTGTGGTAATGCAAAGTGATGCCAAACTACCACAACTTATTTGTCCCCAGAATAACTGTAGCACTGAAATTAGTCACTGAAATCTCCACTGAAATTGCCCAAGGCATTCATTCTCATAACTTTCTGGCTACATCCACATAAATTAACACAGGGATGATCAAAAGCCAACAAATTGGGTCCAAATGCTGAATTTTATCCATGTGTTTCTTCACTGAAAGGAAGAGGGGTTTGCTTTTCCTCTACCTTGTGGAGGTTTGGTGATTAGTGTTGCTTTGGGAAGAGGATTCACTGTTTTGCAGTGTTCCCAGGACGAGTTAGTTTTCCTAGGAAAACACTAGTCCTTCCTGAACTACAGAAAAATGCTATGGCAGAAGGCAGATGACTATGAAGGGACAGAGCTGAAAGTGAATAAGGAGCAGAAGTGGACAAGCAGCAGTTAGAGTGCCCAGAAAGGAACAAAGGAACTGTCAAGGAAAAAACTTAATGGGAGCAATGTTCCTAGAAAATATGGCATCCAGGGGCTGACAGAGGGCATGTGGTGGGATGTAAGAAGGAGAGAACTAAGGAGTGGCTCAGGAAAAATAAGGCCAAGTGTGACAGAGTATTCAAGAGGCGAGGAGTTTGGGTGTCAATGCCAGGAAGTCACTAGAAGCATATCAAGAATGAAGACTGAGGTAAGAAGAAAAGACAAGATTATGGTATTTCAAAGAAAGAGCCATAAAATAGCATTTTCCTGAGGAAGAAATACACTTCCTATCATGGCAAAGTTTAAAATTTAAAATCAGGATTGTAGAACTTAATCATGCTCACAGAAGAGTCTTTTGCACCAGGGACAAAAAATAATTTCTCCAGTTACCTCTCAAATTCTTACAGCTTCAAGCAGAACACAGTCAGGCATCTTCCATTTCAAATTTGAGTATATTTCTCTTCCTCTTGTAAACATAAATTAAGTGTTAGGTCATCTTACACTGTTTATTTCCAGCAGTACTCCTGGTGCAAATTCTTTTATGTATTTGTTAATCCCAGTGTGGCCTTCTGCACTGGCTCACAATTCTTCTTGGAATAAGTCCAAGATACACTGTATTATATATGCTACTTTTAGAGAAAAGCTCTTTACAGCTGAACGGGGAAAAAAAAAAGATCACTTTCAATTTGTGTTTGAATTCTTCTGTCTTAATTAGCTTTGTTTAGTGGCTTAAGGAACCAGATTTTACTACACTTATTAGCAAGGCAGACTGCCTTATCAGCATCATTCTTCTCTGTGTGTACTTAAGTATTGCTGAGCTCTGCAGTTTTGTAATCTGCAAGCTTTCATTTATTTTAAAGTTTGTTACAATTATATTATGCAAATTATTAAATGCAAATGTTGTTATCAGTTAAAAGTGCCAAAGTGAGAATAAAAATAAAATTTGAAAGGGCAAGGAGGAAAAAATAACATGAAAAAAAGAAACAAATTAAATGATGACCTTAAAATACATATTTATGAATACTAATGCTTCTAGTTGATTTTTACACTAAAGGCATTATTGTATAAGAACAATGAAGTAAACTAACATGGATAATCACCGTAATTCTCTGTTTTCTCCTAACATAATTTCTATAGTATCAGCAACACTAGTTTTGAAGACAAATTAAACCACAGCTATAGACTAAAGCTTTACAGTTTGCAGTCCTCATTCTTAAAACCATTTATGTTTATATATAAACATCTAAAAAATTCCAATTCTAAGAGCCCTTTGTGGAAGTGTCTAAGTGCATAACTTCTATCAAAGTCAATGAGATCAGACAGTTAGGGCAAGAACTGTAAAGAGATTCACTAAAAATCATAGCTGTGGGAATTCACAGCCTTGAATCTGACACCTAGGCTACGTGTGTGCGGAAAAATAAAATAACTCAGGTGTGAACGTGCACTAGAGTGGCCAATGGTTATGGCATGGTCAGCATTCACATGGATATTACACATTCCTTTGCTCTAAAACAAGCAGACCACATCCAAGTAACAATTAGCAACACACACCTCTGGGCAGTATGCACAAATTTTTGGGAAGGTGCTCTGAGCACTTTGTGCGAAGGACAGAGATCCATAATAGGCGGGCATTTCAGATGACTGTAGGAGAAGCACACAATGCAGTTTATTGTTCAGACATAATCCAAGAGTCTCTGTGCAGTTATGCAGTTTTGACTGGAGATCATAAAAGATGACATGTTTAGTGGGGAGCTGCCTAAGATAAACAGGGGAAAATAGGAAGTTAACCTCATGATATTTACTTTACTATCTTTGTATTACATTTTGTCAGTTCATTTTTGCCAGTTCATGGCTTGGATCCCTACCCCTGCGTCAGCAACATCATATCACTGTAACAAATTTATAGACTTCATTCTCCTTCATCTGTTTTGCACTCTGGAAGATGTTTCTCAGGATATCACCATACTAGTGTAGCTAAAGGTACCAGATCCCAGCCTCTGGAACTCCATCACCCATGTCATTATATTGTTAGCATGGACTTTGACATTGTTTTGGTCAGCCAATGAACGCTCTGTCAGACCTAACCCAGGCCCCATTCAGGAGCTGGCACAGCTCAGGAGCTAGCAGAGTCTAGGCAACATTTCTTATTGACAGTTTGAATGTGTCAACATTAGTTGGAAACAAGTTCAATAGTGTGGAAATTGAGCCTTTCTTAATAGTCTTTGAGGGTCAGTGTTATTCCTTGACAATTCCTGGTACAGTGGTATATATAGCTCCAGAGTCAGCACTAGATTCAGAGCTTGTGAACATATTCCTTGCCACTGCTTTATTACTACCATGATGGACTTAATCTTGGTAGCTCCAGTGTATTTGGAGGCATTCATCTGCAACTGTCTTCAAAGCTTCCAGGTGTATTGTTCTCAACCTGCACAGCTGAAGACTGAACTAGACTTCTCCCTTTGCTGGAAACATACCCTCCAGGGCCTACAAACGACTTCTTTTCTAACTGTTCTTATCTTCCTTCTATGGCTGCAGAAACTCCTCTGTATAGGACACTGGTTTCCCACCAGCAGCTGTTTTACTATGGAATCATTGTATCCAACTCCCCCTGAAATTTCCAGATGATTTCTAGGTCTGCACACAACCTAGAAAATTATCCATCCCTATAAAAAACTAATTTAATTTTGATTTATATGAAAGTGATGTCTTTTTCTTAATAGTTAGTAGGTTAATTTTATTTTCTCTGTTGTGGGAGGGCAGCTTCTGTTGACTTGAAGATGCAATACATTGACAGATTGTGTCTATCTTGTTCCTAAAGGAAATTTTTGACCAGAATGCATTATTGCCAAAAGTTCTAGCATTGCATGTAAAAAAGGAGGTTTTCAATTTAAAACTGTTAATTAATTCCTTAGAAAAAAGATTTTTTCTAAGAAAAAAGTTGCAACAAAATAATAATTAAAAAACTCTTCTATGAACCTCTCAACCAGAATGTTTAATATTTATGCTGAATATCTAAATGCTCAATAAGACAATGACTGATGGTATCAACCAGGTGTTTCTTAGCCAAGAGAGATAACACAGTTGTGTTTTCACTCATGTGAAAAAAAATATTCAACTGTTTGATTTGCGATTGCATTGTACTTGCTTCATCTTTGGTTAACTGGATCGGGATAAAAGAAATCCTTCCTTCAGTAAATTCTGGCCAAAGAATCCATTCTAAACATTCTCATACAGAAGCTTGGCATTCCAATATGGTTATTCTTGTCTTCAAAGACCTTGACATTTAAGGATAGTTCCTGTGTAAGTTGAAGAAAAATTATGACCCCGAATCTTAAGAGCTAAGCAAATAATCAAGGTGATAGGAAAGTTTCATCACTGTGGTTGATATTCAACTCGCCCTAAAAGATTGAGGAAAATGCTGTTAAGTACTATAGGTTAAAATTAGATACAAATTTGAAAGTCTGTCTGAAAAAAGGCTGTTCATCATAATCATCATTCATACAATGAATAGCAACATACTGGAATATATTAATGACCTCACTTGGTCTGAATCTACTTAAATTGATTTGTATTGTCATAAAATTGCATATATACACTATATATTAGATACATATTTTCATGTCATTCATGTGTAAAGCCATCACTTGTCTTTCTAAAATCTAATTTAAATCAACTGCTATATTATGCTGAAGGAAAGCTAGACAAGGGAACTACAAAAACTCATACAAAATACTATGAAAGATACTAAAAAATGTCGTGGAGTTTTTCCATGTATTTTATCCCTGGAGGTATTCCAGAGCTGTCTGGATTTGGTGCTGGGTTTAGTGGTTTAGGGGTTACACTGGTAGTGCTAGATGGATGGTTGGACTGGATGATCTTGAAGGTCTCTTCCAGCCTTGAGGATTCGAGGATTCTGTATTTCCTATACATTTGGACATATGAAACTCACAGATATTACTAAGTGCTAGAAGTACAAAATACAAGTCTTTTTCCAGTATAAAACTGGAATCTTAGTCAGGAAAAGAATCTCAAAATGTTATAGGTCAGAGACTTTTTTGAATAGCTTAGGCAAACATCTGTCAGGAAGGTCTGGTAGTAGATGTATTTGCCACTGTATTTGACTGTGTTCACTGGATGATTGCTTGGAATTCTTCCTAATCCTTCCTTTTTTTGGCAGACAATTGCATCTGTTTTCTGTCTGTCAGCCACTTTTTCTTTCACTGTTTCAGACAATGATGGTCCTTTAATGAAGTGAAGAAATGGGTAAGATGGTACTTCATGAGGGCTGGATCAAGATGGCATTACAAACCTGAATTTCTGGGCTGATGAGTCCTCCTGCACATCATCCCTGCAGGTTTCTGGATTTGGATTTGAATCTGATCTGTTTCAAGGTGTCAAAAAATGGTAGAGCTTGTGTGGAGAGATCACCGTTTCCACGCGTATGACTCAGGAAGACTATGGGCTCTATTTTGTTCCTACGATGGTAACCAGCCAAATGCCCTGGTGCACAGTGAGCTGGTTCAGGCTTTCACCTGGACTCTCACGCACTGTTAAAATTAGGAATAAATGCTTATCGCTATCCTGGACACTAGAACCTTTTATGTGTTCTATGTACTATCAGTAACTATCAATTGGATACAAAGATTTTTTCAAATGGTCATTTGCATTTAACTGAAGTAGTGGGGTGAAGACGGAGCTCAGCCTCCATTATTCTGAAATTGTGGCAATATTTGCAGACAGGACCATGAGCTGGAGTCCAAAGGCTATCTCATGTGAGTGACATCAGTCTGTCATGGAGAGAACATTACATTGGGATTCACATGATTTTGCATATCTTCAGGCTAAGGAATGTAATAAAAAAAGAAGAGTAACACAAATGTTTAAACAAGACGTATCATAGCATAAAATTTCATGGAATTCCCTGGAGGGGAGACCGATGGCTGATGTTATACTTAAGGATGACAGACAAATCTTTACGTGTCCAAAGACCATGATCTCCATAACATCTAAGAATCTGCAATCCTATTAGAAGTATCCAGTTTAAGATTTCTCTCTTTTTTTATTTCCCAACATTCTATTTAAAGCTGAGCAAATAGAAGAAAAAAAAATTTTCTGCATTGTAGTTTTGATATGTTCCCTATAAAAATATTTACAAATTATTCATTCGTAGTTTTCAAAGCATTTAAATTCCTGTCTTTACTTGTTCAAAAGAAAAAACCCACAATATCTATATTAAGATCAAACAGGCAGATTTTTCAGTGGGAATAGATTTAAAACTGGTTGTTGAGGCAGTGACACATCTTTTTCATTGCAAGACTTCATAGTCCTAGGGATCCTGCAGAATTGGCAGCTGATCTCGTGCCACAAGTAGCACAAGGTGTCTGCAGCACGAGGTGAAACATGAACAAAACCCACGCAGGTAGGTAAAGAGAAAAGAGAAAGGAGAAAGGCAGGGTCGTCAAGATAGTCAGAAGCTTTAACAAGGGTTACACTGGTTATAAGCCTTAGTTGTAGATTGATTAAACCAAGTGTTGCCATTAATAACATAATTTGGAATGTATCACTTAGTATTGTTTGTTACTAGATGGTACCTGTACTCCAACAAAAATAAGCTTTAGGGAGAAATTTGATGAACATGGTAGCCTTAGAGACTTTGGTCACACACATTAGAATAGAAAATGGTTTAATAATTCTGGGAAAAGCAAACATTTGGTTGATAAAAACTCATAATGCTTGTAGAGCAGAGGGGATAGATGACTGATATAAAAACTGGAATACCCCAACAGGGTATTTTTAAACAACATCTGGAGTTTGATTAAAATCAGATGAAGTACAATTAAAACCAGTCTGGACAGAATTCAGTGTTTAGTGTAATGTTAATAACTTGTAGGTGGAAAGTAGGTAGATAAATAGTACAGCCTGTAGAATATTTAAATTTTAAAGTCATATTATTAAGGCAATAATAGTCTAAAAATATCAATCAGATTTATTCTGAAGGCCACAGTCTTACAAGGTTTTTAGCAACTGCATGAATTACTTGTGTCCCAGAATTTATCCAGACCAAACGATACGAGACACATTACAAAACAATTCATTTTGAAAACATTGAAAAATAAGTGCAGCCAATTCCTAAGCACTCTTAGTCATAAAGCTTAATGAAAAATGTTTATGGAAAAAGGCAATGCCATTCCTCCACAATTCAGGAATACTAGCTAAGCAGCTTGAGTTTGCTGACATATTACTTTGCTATCTGATTTGAAATCCTTGATGCTTATTTGTGAGAAATTACTGTAAATTTCACTAATATAATGACACATCCACCTCAAATCAATAAAAATCATTGATATAGTAAATTAGGTATATTGTTTGGATGGAGTGAGCATAGCCTTCCGAGTTCTCAGCCAGAGTGCAAGGAGATGATTTTACCAAATTTTCACCTTTGCTGTAACGTTCCAACCAACTTTGCTTTGAGAAGAAGAGTAACAAGACCTTTTAACATAAATAAATAAATAAATAAATGTATATGCATTTATATATACAGTATGTAAATATATACACAAAACTACTGTCATTTCAAGGTTTCTTTTTGTTTAAATAGACATGTATTAACAAAACAGGCATGCAAAACAGGCAAATGAGATAGACCTTTGAAATATTATCTTTCCATATATTTCCTGAGTAATTGAGAGCTTCTACATTACTAATGTTATCAATCTGCTTCATCTAAGGAGATTTATTTTGCAAATTCCAGCAACTCTAATCAGCTGAATTTTTAAATACCCAGTGTTTCTGTGTTCTGTTACTGTTTGTTTTCAAATGTTGATTTTTTTTTTAAATGCCACAAAAGAGGAAAACAAATCACATCTTATATTAACCCATAACCTTTTAAGCTACAGAAACAGACAGGTCATTTTTTTTTTTAGTGTTGACATTCTGCATGTGTAAGAAAAACTTATGTATGTAGATTCCTCTCACAAGAGCTTCAGGGCATAACCCAGACAGAGAAGCCATCACTTTTCCATTCTGCACCCAGGCTGCTGACAAAAGAATTGTGCAAATGAGCCTTTAAATCCTTAAATAGTCACTACACAATGCATGAAAGAATGCAGAGCGGGACAAAGGGCAATATTCACAGTTTATCTCAGGGTGATGGATCTGAATCGACGCATGAACATGGGTTTGTTACGGGATGGAGTAGGCCGAAAACCCCTACTGAGAACCCAGTGGCCACAGTCTGTAATGCAAACAGTCAGGCTAAGTCCTTCACAATTAGGGTAAATGGAACTGGCCATTATCTGAACTTCAACTTGTTCTCATGATTGATATGGGAAATGAAAAGTTGTATATATCTCTACAAAGACTGTGAGTTTTCTTCTCCTGACCAACGCTAGGAATTCATAGATTCATATTTTAATACAGAAATTGTTATTTTATATTTCCATTTAGTAAAAGCATTGGCACTTCCATCCACCCTGCCATGAAAGTTAGCAATTTTTTGTTCTTCTAGAATTTTAGCTATATATGAGACATAAAAATAAAAACAAATGTGCAAAATTGAATCTATACGAACCCATGCAATCTATACTGACTGATAACCTATATGGACAAATACCTGTTCATCCACATCCTCCACACCATCGGCCTGTTGTCAGTCTGTATAAATATTCATAGTTAACCAGCAGCTCAGGAGTTTCTTGTCTTGGAGCGTTCAGCACTTCGGAAAAACTAGGGTCCTTTTAGAGAATATATGTAACGTAGAGCATTAATAAATACATTTTATCTATCTTGTCCTTAACAGTTATTAAAATACCTAGTAGTAATGCTTCATGTTTCCTAAAATACAAGAAGCCTAAAATTAATCTTGAAATAATGCATTACAGTGAAGCAAATGTTACTTTTTAGTGCTCTAGCAGGGAATGGAGAGCCTGGAGTGAGGCTGCATCCTGTTCTCTGCTTATTCTCCTTTTTTTTCAGCTTACAGCAGTGAGAAAGGTGACTATGATACCGCTACCTGTAAAATACGTGCAAACCAAGCAGTCAAAGCATCTACAGTGTTCATTTATATTTCTGGAGAGAAAGGAATTCTCATTAACTTATTAAAAATTCATGACTGAAACATTTCTTTTTCATTTATATCTCACCTGCTAACATTTAGGGGTATATAAATGCAGGTAACCTTCCAAGAAATGTGATCTGTGAAAGGACATATGATTTCACATAAAGACCTGTACGAAGGCCACCAGGACAGCCAATGAAACGCAGAGACTTCAAGAAACTCTCTTCAAAGCAACACTATGTATTCAAGTATACACTGCATTCAAGTTGGATGGATTTCCCTTTTGTCTATAGTCATCAGAGGCAAGTGACATCTTGAACGCCTCAAGAAGATTAAATAGCAAAGCTCAGTCGGAAGCTTAAAAAAAAAGAGACAGAAAAGAAAAGGGCCAACTTGGCCATTATGGAGCTGGTCCTTTCTTGTCTGTGAAAGAGCTTTCAAGGAGTACTATTGGAAGAAGAAGGCCCAGATAAAGAATACAATGATGTTAGAAAGGGAGAACTCCGAGTGGAACCAGAGGGTGTGGGTTGTGCTGAATGAAGGATTAGTGCAGCTTCACAGCAAAGAAAAGGGGAATCCTAGTCAAGATGAAAATGAGGAATTACTTTTTTTAGACTCCAGTTCACTGAGCAGCGACAATGCATGATGGGAGGTACTTGACATAACACTCTTCCAGGCCATGTTTGCTCTCCATGTGGGACCAAGAAAAAACAACAACAGTGGCACACCAAAACAAAACAGTTTTTAACCTAATAAACTTACTCAGAAATTCTTTTCTACAAACCTTGGGTTTTATTTACTATTGAGTATCTGCACGTTGAATCAATTACACATGGGAAATTAGCATGCCAGATTTGCAGACAATGTGCCTTTTAACAAGCCTATATTTTGCAAGAGGCTCGAGTCAATGAGTTTTTACTATACATTATAGGAAAGGAAGATATGTTGAGTGTTGAATTCTTCGCAGTCATCAGAAATAGTTCCCTTCTGGAACATCTTACAGCAAAATAGAAGGCAAAATTATGTGGGAATAAAAGGCATGTTGGATTTTTAAGATGTGTGCATAACAGTCAGGCTGATTCTGCATTAGGGAAAGGAAAATGAAGAAGCAAGAAGGTAGAATTTCATTGTATCGAGAGATGGGCACATGTTTTGATCCATGACTATTATTATTATTCTTTGAATCACTGACCTACTTTCCCATGTGTGAGGAATCTGTACTTCCAGAATCACAGGGTGGAAAAAAGGGCTGGAGCACAAGGTCTCTGTGACAACTTATTTGTTAACATGATGCAAACATATGCTTCAGGTTAGGGTGAGAAGAAGCAGGTTAGGAGCATTCTAGGGATGTTGCCACATCCATATCACATAGAGAAAGGAGCTAGAAGGACTTCTTTACCTGCTGGCAAAATCAAATCATTATGGTAATAGAGGTCAAAAGAAACACGCTGGTCTACCTTATCCGCTTCCCTAAAGTTTCAGGAAAAGCTCAAGCAGCTTAGGATATTACAAAGTATTAATCTAGTGCAGAAACCCCTGCTGTCCTTATGGGCTAGGGTCCCTTTGCTAAAAAGCTTTCTTCAGGGCTTGATGAAAGAGCTGAATGGGAAAAAAAAAAAATAGACCCTGAGATCATCCAGTTTCCTTGGCTACTTCTCAGTCCACTCAAATATAAAGTTTTATCAGGGACAAGAAAGAAGAATCACCTTCCTCCAGTACACTAGTTAATGAAGCTGTTAATGATGAAGACAGAGACTGCACCTCGAGAGCAGCTGGAACAGCATAGATATGGCTACAATAAAAGGGATGGATCTTCTTCCTAAAATATATTAATTACTTGCACTTGTGATGAGGTGTTATTTAGATAATCAATAAGAAGAGAGAATTTGTTGTGTTGGAACAGCTTGGCTAGACAGGCTTTGCCAAAAGAAGATGCTGAGGGGATGTTACTCTCTAAAGTGTTCACTGCCAAATGCATGAAAGCATTAAAAATAAAGGAAAGGCTGGCACCTGGACAAATTAGCTGTGGCTGCGAATACACTTAGGAAATCAGAAAGTCCTTTTTGGCTTTTTGACAAGTGTCTTCCAATAGCAACAAGAACAAAAAGTAACGAGTTCAAAGGCTGAGCCAAATGTATATATGGTAATTCTGCTGCTGCTATTAATAGTTGACTAGATGTGAGGACCTAAAGCTGAGGCTTTTGAACACACATAGTTCTGATTTCTGGAACTGCCTCGTGTAATATGGGGAGGTTCTGGTGTGCAGCCTGCCAGTGTGCTCTCTTTCTACCATGCTCCATATGTTTGTTCTCTTTTCTTCTTATATTATCTGTTCTTTCTTTCATTGATTGCTGACTTCTAAAAGAGAGACCACAGGTGTAGGATTGTGATCAGCCTCCAAGAAAACTATTGAGAATGCAGAAATTTAACAATCTATGACTATGCGAGGGCAGTCACTCTTTTCCTTCCTTGCATGTATGTGTGGTTGTGTGGAACTGAAAGAGTGCTATGTATGCCTCTGACCTCCAGTGTAAAATCCCATTTTGTCCTACTTATCATATCCAGCCTCTTTTTCTCTACCTTATCAATAAGAACAGACTTGCAGTCACCTGGGTCTGCATAACAAGAGATGGATCACCTGCGTGTTCCTCGTGGTGACCGTGTTTAGGAATCAAAGGTTACTCTTCACGGAATGCAATCGTGAGTTTGGAGACTGACCTCATGAGGTGCTGCAATGCTGGAAAAAGGGTTTTAGCCTTTTGACAAGCTTGGAAATAATTTCTGATTTCACAGTGTCTACCCAAAAACATCAGTGGACATGCAGCATATTTGTGGTGCATTACTATTGGATGGACTAGAGTCCTGACAGATAAGCAGATAGGTTAAGAAATTTTTTCTTTCCTTTCATATTGGAGCCATTTACTTTGACTGCTATTACTATTCAGAATTTAAATAGCTAGTTCCACTACCTGTTTATGCACTGCCTTTTTATGCAACTTTTTTTTTTCCTGAAAAAACGGTGATATTTTGCTCTGGAAATGATTCTCTGTATAATGAGAGGGGTATAAAATTATGTAGAAGATAATATAAAGACAAAATAAAGAAAGGTAGTGTGAATGAATAGTTTTACCAGTGGAGTTCCAAAAATTGAGTGGAGCTCCTTTGGTTAACATAGCAAGAGCCTCACTCTGCAGTGCAGAAAAGGCAGTGAACTCTGGAGTTCTGAAATACTCAGGGGAAGATGAAGCCACAGTGACATACCAACTCTCCGTCTCGTACCCTGATTTACATATTTAAAAGAAAGATGTTATCTTGTAAATCTAGATGATTCTTCTATAAAGATTCTTATTTGACAGTGCTACCTGAATGCAATGATCCTATATTTTACTACTCTGCAGGTTGCTACCTGTGTTTAAAGTTCACTCTCCCCTACCCTGACTGCTGTAGAGGCAGAATCACAGCGTTGGCTGATTCATCAGGTTCTCTCCGTGCAGTCTCATGTCCGGCTGCTCTGACGTCCCCACACTTCTGTTTGAAGGCAAAGAAGAGTTCAAGAAACATCTGACTCTCATGTCCTAAAAAGCAATTTTCACAAAAGTAGCCCAAGATTTCTTTCCCTAATTAGAATGTAATTTCCCTAATTAGAATGTATATCTTTATTCTTTACAGCAGCCTCAAGTAAGAGATGGCTGACTTGATTCTACTACTGCTGTTATAACCCATGAAACTGCAATAATGCATATGGGGGAGTAATGGCTCCTTTCTCTCCTGTCTTTATTAAAAAATCTTTGATTTTGTATCATAACCATCAAGGCAATATGACAGCTGGTGACAAAGTAGTAAAAAGTAAAGAGCACCTGGTAGATAGAATGATTTTCACATATTTAACATATTTCTTGCATTCACTCAAGAATTTTGGATAAGAAAATGAGGCTAATTGTGCAAGAAAAGTCTTACAATTTTAATCAGGTGTATCAAATGTCAAGTGTTTTCCTTTGTACTTTGATAGTATGGGTGATCTTCCATCATTGTAATGAATGAAGTGTCTCTTTGATTAAAGGAAAAGCAACATCTGTAGAAGACAGTTTCCATACATGTCTTTCTTGAAGTTCACACTCTTCTCCAGTGTCCAGTGAATAGGAATGTAACAGATCAAGAATTTTAAATTGCATTGTATTTTGCTAAAGTGTACTATGTATAATATGATAAAAATGTTAGAGTGTAGTTCTGTTAACTATAATGAAAATTAAAAATTCCATGCGATGTAATATCTATCAAGCAGAAAGCAGAATCATACTGAAGAACTGGAATTTTTCTAGCATTTATTTTGGTTTTGGCATTTATAAAACTGGGATAATTCAGATTGGAAAGGACCTAAGAAGATTCAGTCCAGCTTCCTCCTCTGAGCAGAATCATACATAAGGTCAGATAATCCTTAAGTTTCATTTCTCAATGTACTTGAAGAGAAAACCAACCAAAATTTGAAATGTTTTCTTATTTTTCCACTTTCACCTGCTTTTACTCTACTACTTCTACTATCAACACCAGAAATCCATACTCTGGTATTATATTTACAACAAAATAATTCTTTCGGCTTTGAATAATCAAAATCCCTTAAGATGGTTCCAATTAGTCTGCAGAATAGCATGACAGAAGTTAACATGCCTATTCTGACTTTTATTTGTAAGCTCAGATAGCTAGACAATTTCCAATTAAAATAGAACATATTCAAATTGGAATCACCTTATGGTTGATTAAGCTGCGCGATATAACAAGCCACGAGTTGTTATGCATATTACTCCAGAGTTTACAGAGTTCCTCTAGTTGTCCGAAAACTGCCTGTGAGGGCAAGAATTCATGCACTGAAAGGATCTTCTTTATTATTTCAAAGCAGAATGTCACCAAAGAAGCTGGTGTTAAAGAAAACACTTTCATAAAGTTTGCCTATTAAAAACCAAAAACCTCAAACAAAACACCCAAACAAACAAACAAACACTACTCTCACACCATCCTCTGAAAAAAACTCAAACACATTAAAAAGCAAATTTCAAACAGTGGGTTTTACTCATTCCTGTATGTACAGATGATGTATCTGTGGCAGTGGGAGGGTGCAGCAACCTTTATGATGCCTTTCATACAGGTTACCATAGGAGATTTTATCTCATGGATCTAAACAAGACATCCTATAGTGCTTCCCCAAGGCTCTTGCCACAAATCTTCCCTTTCTTTCGTCTCCTTTACAAAGGAAATAGAAGATCTGTTGGTTTGTGCTGCCTGTAACTCTTGTCCAGTTTTGCTTACTGTCAGTATAGGCATGAAAACTGACTTCTCCTGCTGGCATAGGAAGAGAAATCCAGTGATACAAAGAAGATATTTTCATTTACATCTACTTCAGTTAACGTGGGGAAAAGTAAGACAGGGCATGATTTCAAACAGATATCTTGGAGGAATCCTTTAAAGTTAATTTTGGATGGAAAGTATCAACATAACTTCAAAAGGAGCTAAGAAGCAGTGAATCAGTTCTTTTGCTTCTCAACATGCTGAACGAACTCCACTTAAAAAACTAATACCAAATTTCAGTGTTTGTCCTGAAGTTTCATTTCATTCCATTTCCAAAATTTCACCATGCTGTTGCTACAAGTGTCCTGGCAGGCTGCAACCAGTAAATGTGTCATTTCCTGTGTCCTTAAAAATCACCAACAGGCAAGGGAAACTCTTGCCAGAGGGCTAAAGCTTAATAAAAAACTGTTGA
Organism: Serilophus lunatus; assembly: GCA_013399895.1. Lineage (NCBI taxonomy): Eukaryota > Metazoa > Chordata > Aves > Passeriformes > Eurylaimidae > Serilophus > Serilophus lunatus. The sequence goes on along the minus strand of VXBA01003442.1, from coordinate 586,285 downwards.
CGTTCCCTGCAGGTACGAGTACATCCGATGTAAAAATATGTATTTCAAATCAGAAGCCCTAATGTATTTCTCTAAGGAGCAAACTACTTATGTGAAAATGTTTTTTAAAAATGTACTAAAAGGTGCTGGAAGCATTCACATGACTGCAATTGCTTGATACTAACTCCATGGCTGTAGCAATTAAACAGAATGCTTAGGATATTCTCACAAAGCAGTAATATTTCGCAACTTTATTGACTGATGTGCCCTGGAATGACTGGCTTCGGCAATATACATAACAAGGTATATAGCAGCATGTTAACACTACTCATCAGCATAAGCATTTTGCCTCCTTCAACATTAGCTGCAGTTGATTCTCTAAATGGTTTTACTGATGTTATCTATCAGGAGCTTTTAATTCAAGCCAGCTAACCCAAGCAGGATTTCTCTTTACCTTCTGCATAAGATCTGAAGAAGGAAGGTAAGTTCTGTGGGGAAGATGCTTTTCTCTTTCAAAGAAGTAGCTCATTTTCCAATATAACAGCAACAATACGATGGTATTTTTAGTCTTTGTGCAGCTCATGGACATTTTCAGAGCAATGAAGGTACCCATTTCACAGCAAGGAAGCTGAAGCATATGCCTCCATCAGAACTGACAGGCTCCAGGACACATGGCATAAGCACATTACAATCTGTGATTTTCAAGTACATAAACAGATTATAAGAACTTGTTTTAACTGCCTGGTGGTATGTCAGATATGCAGGGCCCTGGCTATGCCAGGGTATCTGCATTCAACATACATCTTCTAGGCAGGGTTGGTCAAGTTTGGTCATTTGCAAGTTCTGAATGACCCTCAAGAAACTATGTCAACATACCTGGTATTTTTGGTGTAGGAATGAATTGACACAGTTTTTTTTGGTAAAAATCTGAATTTCAATTCCTAGCTCCTACCTCTAGGCTACAAAGAACAGGCTCTATAACTCTGACGATAGTCCTTAATGGTTTTTAGCCAAAAAACATTGTGAATACTCCTAATTTATTTGATTTTGCACATTTTTTGTCTCTATTCTGGATGTAAAACTAATTGTGCAGTACAAAACAGAGTGCCGAAACAAAATAAACTGAAAATCTAACAAATACTTTTTATTATTTACTTTGTGTATTTTTAAATACATTCATGACCTGATTTTATTACTCTCTGGCTCACTTCTTTCAGTAAGGTATTCACACTTGAAAGTGGTTTGTGATAAGAACATGTCCAGATTAATAACTTTTAACTAATAAATTTAGTAAATTTATTTTCACTCATGTATAAATGAGTAAAGAAATTATTTCACGTAATTGTTTTCTCAGGTAAAAAGAGACACGATGTATATTGAAGGCGTTCTGTTTGGGTAAATCACTGCACTCAGGACAAAACTTCAAAGCACAGAAAAAAAATCGTGCTATCAGTTACTTTCCAGTAGGTTGCAAAAATCAATATTCAGAATATGAGTGCAACCCTCTCCTCCCAATGTACATGGACGGAAAGAAATGGGTTAACATTTGCATTAATTGGGGGCATTTGTGTCTCGGAAATGCTTGAAGAAAATGAATGTTAACCACATGTTTCTGTGATTGAAGTTATGACAATTTGCACAACCTGATGGTAGTTTCATGAGCCTCTGAATGCAAGACATGTTTGGAAAAAAATTAATGAGGGTTCTTTTAGTAATTCCAATATCAGAGCTCCTTCAGGAGAAAATGCAATCACCTCTTGCTCACATCCTGTCAGAAAAAGGAAAGATGTAGAGTGCCAGTTCTGTGTGTTGAGTTTTCTTATCTTTAGGGACAGTGAAAGAGATCAGAGTTAGAATTTATCTTTTCTATTATACAAGGAACAGTTCAGACTAGGGAGACAAAAGAGATTCTGGATGCCTGAAGGCCAGTACAGTTATGGACTCATGGGGGGATGTGTGTGGACATAGCTGGAACAGTTGTCTGTCTTGGCTGAGCAGGGATTGACCTGAACATAAATATTATTTAAAACTGAGTTTTTCCTTTGATGGTATAGAGGTACAATGTAGCAAACAGCTTTTGGTTTGCCCCACTCCTAAAATCTACGATAAACCAAGGGAACTTTCGAATACCAAGTCAGTAAATTAAAAAAAAAAAAAAAAAAAAAAAAAGAGTTCACAGCTAAACCAGCTGGGGAATGAAGGGAATTCAGGAAGATCTGCTTAGTCGCAAATGCCTACTTTCTTACTGATAGTCCACCAGCTATGAATGATGTATTTCTATTCAAATGCAGCACAAGGCAATTTCCTTGCATTAAGAAGCTCAGACAGACACTTCTAGAGCATTAGGCATGGATGTTCCTTCTGGCTTTCAGCTTTCAGCAGAGAGGTCAACGCTAGTGCTTTGTTCTTGTGAATCCCTCAGTTTACAGGGAAACGATGACATTGTCATTCTGTTTTCAAGTTAAAACTGTAAGAGGTTTTTGTATCTGAAAAGCCGTTCTGAAGGAACTATACTTGAAAGAAGACACTCTACAACAGGGGGGAATAAAATGCAAGATAACTTCATATATCTGTTCTTTTTTCTTTTAAAGAGTGTTTCCTGGAAAGAATGTAAGCATTTGACTAGAGAAACTTTGCAGAAAAACACTATTAAAGAAATCATTAAAGAAACTGGAAACACTGACTCAAGCTGATCTTTTAGAATTATGCATTCTTCTTTAGGCAATATTTTGATGACACTAGGGCTAAAACCACGAAGACTGCTGACTGTCGCTGTGGTGTATTTGTTCAAATGGAAAAATCTGTCATAGTTCCTTTAGGTGTTTCAGAATTTCTTAAAAGCTCATTATTTCTATTTCCTATTAAAGAATAAAACCCAAACCAAACCAAAAGTAAAACCATTAAATAATTATTTCTGGTGGGTCTAACAGAACATATAGTATCCACAGGTGCTTTTCACCTCATAAACATTATCAGTAAGTAGGTTTTTGCAGCTAATGGGTGTTAGGTAGTAGAACCGAAATCTGGAATGGAGATGGATAGAAACTTTCATAAGCAACTGTATTTCATTAGCAACCTCAGAAATAAACTTTCAGCTACTGTGGCTCATTAAGCCAGCTGAATCTCAGCAGAATTTTATGCAAGTTTTAAAGAAGTCCAGCTTCAGCTACAAGTCCTGGTTTTCCAGGTAGACCTGTATATTCCCTTGGAAGATGGAGCTCAGTGTGGCATACACTTGCTTAATATAGATTGATCTCATTTGAGCCTTCATTTAGTGTTTAGGCATGCCTAGTCTTTGGAGTCTGATCTGTCCTGCACATTATCAAAGGCTGTCAAAAAAGTGTTCTGAATTCCAGAGGGGGGTATGTTAGCACCAGCTATTTGAAGGTCAGTCAAGCACTACATCCATTCTGACATACAAATTTGCAGAATTACTTAAAGAAAACACAAAAATTGTACTTGCTAAATACTGTTGCTAGGATGTACCAAGAGAAAGTTTATGCCTCATCCCAAAGAGCAGAATTTCCACGTGTTTGAAGAAAGTCACATTTCTGAACATTTCCGCACAAATGCCTTGCTGGTGGGACTACACTGGCCTGTTCAGAGGGTCACTTCTGATTTCTTTTCAGGTTCTGATGCAGAAATATATCAGGGACAGATGTTCCATCAAATCTCTAAATACATCTTTTGCTCCAGAAGTGATTTTCTGTGCCGCTGTACTTCCAAAGGTAATAGTGTATGTAATGAGTGAAAAAAACAGGCACCTGGTTTTTGATATGTCCCCACTGGCTATTCACTGCTTGGTTCCCTTCTGTCCTCAGGCTCCTGGGTGTCTTACATGAACGATCCAACTGGTGTCACTTAAAGGGCAAAGAGATAAACCATATGTGAAAAAGAATAAAGTAATGTGCCTTTGTCCCTTCTGAACAAAGACAACCTGTAACAAGGCAAAAAGAAGTGGCTTTGTGATCGAGCAGCCTGATTCTCATTTACACTGCCTTATACCTTCCCAAGAGGAAAAATAAATCTCTGAAGGGATACTAAAATATTTCTCTTTTTAACCGTGATTTCACTAAAATGCAATCTTCCTAAATACTTGTAAAATGCCCCTAACCAGTAAATTTAACACGTTAAAAATTTCTTTACTAGATAAAAAGTTGTAAAGCAATTGTTAAATAATGTAAATAGCAAAATGTTAAGTGTAAAAAAAGAATAGTGTAGACTTACCGGTAAGTATAAGAACAGTTGTGATATAACCTGACCCGTAAATGCACTTGTATTCTTGGAAGCCATATTTCACTCCTGACATTGGAGCCATATTTTAAAGATATATTAAAAAACCCTCAAACCAGCCTAAAAGTAATTCTAAGTTGTCCCAGATGAGAAATGAGAATTTAGAGGACGAGAATATTGGGGAAAAAAATCATGCAATTACCATAGTTTTTATTATCACGTGGTTTTGCATTTCCAAAGCACACTTTCACATGCAGAGCTAGACTATACTGTGGCACCTCGTATTGATCTCACCCGCTAAAGCTTTCAAGCAGCCTGGAATCTTGTGTAACCTTCTGCAAATATATGCATTTAAAGGTCACACACATGATGTGAGATTTGCTTGCCAAACGCATTCTGTGTGCTCATTCTACAATGTAACCTGACAGTTAACTTTTGCCTGCTTGTTGGGCTGGGTAAAGCAATGCAGCCTCAACATTTTATGTTAAACACAGACTTTTCCAAGTTGCTATAACCATGTAATCTGCAGCATTCCTCAGATAACCACAATGATGTGGTAGACCATCTGAAGGAACATTAAACAGGTAATATGTTAATTTAATAGTTTGCTGCTGTTTTAAAATTGGCCTCCAAATTATTCTGCTGTTGGAAGCCATTAAAAAAGTTACTTTTGCATATGGCTCCTGCATCTCTTAATATACTTAGGCTATCACATTTCCTACCAGTTGATGCTTTCAGAGTGACCTAGCATATGTGTTAGTTGCGGAGGTGCACGGGTTTTGTTTAGACACCCTTTGAAAAGCAGAGATCCAAAAAGAGGAGTAACTGCAAGAGACATTGAGGAAACGACTACTCGCAAATTTTTGTCATTAAAATGTGTAAACAACAGGAATAATGGCATAAAAAAATTGAAATTAAGCAACTTCATGTAAAATACTGCCAACTGGAGTCCTTACTCCTGGAGGCAGCAGGAAGACAAAAGCAGAGCTGCTCTACCTTGGGGCAGTAAGCAACTGATCCTTCTGCAAAAAAAAAATAAAATTCCACCCTTAAAAAGTATTAGATAATTTTAAGCTGCTTTATCCCTTGATATTATATAAGAGCAATTTTAATTAATTCTTAAAAGTTAAAAAAATAAAAGAAAGAAATTAAGATTTGTGTTTCTTAGGAATGCTAAGCTGTACAAAAGCTCTGGGCTTTGTTTTTGGGCTGTCATTCTAAAGGAGGTGAGGACGGATTATAATTGCACTGTGAGGCCTGAACAGAGGACCCCTGTAGGTAGAGCAGGCCTTTCAATCTTCTGATCAACGGAGCTGAAACAAAAATGCAGGAGGGCTGTGTTCCCACGTTCTTTGACAGTTTCCTGCTGCAGATAGCGTCCTTTTAAACCTCCCTTATGCTTTCATTATGCTGGTGAAATAATGAATAATTTGCCTCCTCCACTCTTTGATATGCATGGTCAGATATTATTGGTTAAGAAGCAAGAGGGACCTTCCTATAACCTTAATCCAGTTCACACTAATAAAATGATTTAGCTGAGCATTCTTGGGAAGCAATTATTTTTCTTGAAGACAATGACTATCAAAAAGTCCCTAATGGGCAGAGGCAGATCAGGTCACCTCAGCTTTCCATTTTCTTCCACACAGGCAATGTTTGGACCCTTAAAGTACGAGCTCCCTTCTGCAGTTTTGTCACAAATGCTCAATCATTACTGTTGCTGAGTGTAGGTTTAAAAATGAATTAGGCTTAATTTTGATTTATTCAAGTGTGCAGTTATCGACAGTGAGAGGTTAACTGTACTCTGATTTCTGTGAGAGAAAATTTATAAAGGGAGAACTATCATGAGAAATGTGAAAAGGTACTTCTCTTTCCTAATGGTAATGATGAGTGATATATTTCAATTCTTATTCTCCTTTTTGTCATTAAATTATAAAGCTGACGTTCTTACATAAAAGAATCCCAGGAATATTTTGTTCCTATTATTATGAAAAGCAGATTTATTAATTTAAAACACTAGTCTTTTTTTTTTTTTTTTGGCAACATTAATGCTAATTTAAGAAGATGAGTATGCTATCTCAAAAATCATCAATAATTACAAAATACATTGGCTGTCAAACAATAATGCTCCTATTATATTATCTGGACTATTCTAAGGGTCTTTGCAAACATCAACTGAATTGCCGTCACACTCCTCTTGACACAAAAATCATGTGAATCCCCTTATTTCTTGTGACTTATTTTGATTGCTGTTATCATTGGCATTTAATATAATTGTTAATATTCTTAACAAAAACTATCTGTCTGGTTGCCTCTTTTGAAGACAGGTAAATATGTGTTGAGATTTCTAAAGAAGAAAGTAGAGGCCTTTTGTTCACACCTTCTGTTATTGAAATGATATAATTAAAATGAGTAGAAGATACGGGTCACAGATCCATTTGCATATCTAAAGTATAGCCTGATCCTGAAAAAAGCAAACACTTTCATCTTAGGTGTAATGCAACCTTACAGTTTTTGATGAGAAAACAGAACTTCTAAATAAACAATGTCCATGAAGCCCATAATACAGTGCCATTCAAGTATGGCTCTGTAGTGTTAGTTACATGCAATAAGCTTGGTATTAAACAGAAGCATTGCAATAAAATCAAGGCAACTTCTCAAAGCTATATAACCATAGTTCATACTGAAAGATTTGTTAACAAAGTTTTTCTGTGATTATCTTTGACAATTATATTAATGACATCACTGAATATTTTAGTTACAAATTTGACACAAGATGAAAGAGTTGTGCTAGTTCAAATTGTTGACTTAAAAATTGGTCAGATTCTGTTTGTGGAATTTCAGACATCCAGCTGAGGCTCAGAGATAAGGAATGATCATCCACCTTTAATCTGAATCAGTCCCCCCATTGTTAATTTAAGGATAATAGTATGATGTGCTCCCAATTTACATGTCTGGAATCATAATTTGTATTAATCTGACCTTACAGACTGATAAGGATTGCACTGTGAGTTGAAAGCAAGTTATAGTTATAAATCATCCTAGTAAAGGGATTTTTTTTCAGCACAGAATTGGAATTATGTAGGTTTAAAAAGTCATAATATCACCTGAAATATTCCACATAGCTCTGGCTGTCAAAAGTAAAAAAGGTAAAATAGAATAAATGCAGAGAATTTCTTTTCTTCTGAGCGGAGATGAAAGACAAAAGCCAAGGTAATTTCAATTATTCTGTAATTGAAAATAGGGAGAGGAAAAACTAACTGTAATCAGATCAGAACCAAAATTTGCAACTTGGCTAAAACTTGACTACTGCTAACCACAGATAGTATAGGGATAACATTAATTTGCTATCATCCTTCTCTCTAAGGTGTTCTCTATCTCTGATTAAGTGTACCCCATGAAATTGAAAGGTAGAAATTCTTGAAGTTTGGAATGAGTAAGTCCATATGGTGCAGTGCACTGAGAGATTTATCAACATCTCTTAGATATGATATGACATCCTAGTTCAAGCCTCATGTAATGTGATGTGATGCCCACATGGATGTCTTTGCATCACACTGTGATAGCCAAGATTAACTTGGATGCAACTTTTTTATATCCCTGACTTAGACTCCCAGTGTCTCAGTTCTTCACCCTGCCTTCCTCCTCTCCTAGATCTTTTCCTACCATGAAAGTATGAAAATTTCAATTAGGGCAATGATATGCATTATAAAATGCATAGTTTGTATACTCTCTTCACAGACAGCTGCTGTTGTCCAGAGTAAACATTACAGATGGGAAAGGTATAGGTATACACAAGCAAGAGAGAAGGAGAGAGTGGGAGAAAAGACATACTAAAGACAGTTGATTACAAGTGATCAGGCTCCAGCAGTGCAACCAGTCACAGGCTTGACCGTTCCTTTTCTACTGTGGTAACTTGAGTTAACAACACTGAAAATAGTTAATGTGATTTCTGGTTAAAGAAAGTTTTAAAGTCTAACATGGTAGAATTAAGTATACAATGATATTTAAATGACCAGATATAAATACTCAAAGCACATCATGTTCCCAAGTACAAATTTTGATGATGAATTTCCACAATCAACTATTTCAAAATTGAGAAAAAATATTAACTCTTCAGTGAATATGGTCCAAGAATAGAAAAGTTTCCATATCAAAATTCCTATGGATATTTTACCTACCTTTGAGTAAACTATTTGCAGACAGCAGCAACAACACAGACTACATAAATTCAGGAATCCACAAACCTCACCATCTACTTTGGAGAAGTGACCTGGAGAGCAGTATATGCTTGATATTGAGCACTCTTGTTTAAGGTTAGAAAGCAATCAGGACAACACTCTGGTCTATTGTGATCACTTAAATTAGCAACTTCGAGGGGACTAATGATGCATTAATATGATTTCAAGTCAATGAATATTTAAAGCCACAAAATCAGGATAATTCACCTCTTGACAAAAATAAACATAAATTAAGTCACTTGGAGTCACAAGATCTATAAAGCAGAAAATGGTCACTGTTAATATTTTGCTTTAATGTGAACTGAGAAACCACTTAACTATGTTTTTCTCAGGAAAAAATATAATTGTTACAGATCAGTAAGGGAGGTGATGAACAATAGAATTCTCTGGCTTTTTATACTTGCATTGAATAAGGTATTATTTGTTTGTTTTGCTTATATCTTTTTCCTGTAGGATTTTAAGAAAATAAGTTTCCTTGAAAAGTGTGTAAGATCTGATCTTGGTTTATACCATAAGGATTTTTTTTAAGATCAGGTCATAAAGCTCCTTTCACAGTGTTAAATCTCTGGACGGACAAGGTCATATCAATGCCAGACACCTTTAAAAATCTGTAAAAATGTCTTGTATTGTCTGATCTCACTCCCACTGCGGAACATTACCTACAGCAGTACAGTATTTTGAATACCTATACTACTCATTTGTTTTGGTCAGAATCAGATTTTTTTTTTTCTAAAAAGTAAGGAAAGGCTACATTTATTATAAAAGAAAAAAATATTTATCCTGATTCATGTAGCTCTTCTTCCACCCACTACTGAAATGTTAAATACTACATATAAAGAGAGAAATGATATCAAACTCTCATGTTCTCTTCTAACTTTCTTTATGTATCCATTTCAACATTTTTAATGATGTGCTTATATTTCCCTGTATCCAGAAGTTAAAGTCCTTCTTGGTTGTTTCCCATATAAGAAGCTATTTTTTGTCCTAACATTCTTCTTAAAATTCTTTCTATTACTGAGGACCAAGAATTTTGTCCTTCCAGAGCAAGAACAGGTATCTTGCCCGCAGACTGTCAGACTACAGTCAGATATTAGATGTACTTTTCCTTAATTTGTTCTATGAGGAGTCGCTAAAGACTTTGTGATTGTCTAATTCGGAGAAAAGGAGGATGAGAAGCAAATTCACTGCTCTCTACAGCTTCCTGAGGAGGGGACAGGTAGAGTGAGATGCTGAGCTTTTCTTTCTGATATCCATTGATAGAATGCATGGGAATGGTTCAAAGCTGCACCAGGAAAGGTGCAGACTAGACAAGAGAAAACATTTATTTTTTTTTTTAACCAAGAGGGTGATCAAACACTGGAGCAGGTGGTTGGTGCCTGAAGCCAGTCAGTTTTTAAGAGGAATTTGGACAATGCTATTGATAACAACCTTTAACTTTCGGTGATCACCAAAGTGGTCGGGCAGTTGGACTAAATGATCACTCTGGGTCCCTTTCAACTGAAATATTCTAGTCTAGTCTATTCTATGGAAGAAGTACTCTATACAGACAGGGTATTGAGACTGCTGTTTTTGACAAAGGGATCACAAGTGACTTCAAAGAAAGCACAGACAAGGTAGGAGTTTTGATCCTTCACTGCCTGCAGTCTGGCCTCATGAACCTGATGAATATTCGTGGCCTCAAGCTGGAAGCAGAATGGCTCTGGGAGGGCTTGCTCTGGGCATGTCCCCATATAGAGAAGGGGGCCGAGGCTTACATTCTCTCCAGCATTCCTTCTGTGCTTCATGAGGACATCAGTTAGGTCAGAAATACACAGCATTCTATAAGCAGAATAGTTTTCAACTGCTCTTATGGTATTTATCAGGCAGTGGCATAATTTTAATATACTTTCTCTGCTCAAACTTATGTAAAAACACCTCTTGCCACGGAGCAAGCTAATTTATGCATGAAACATTTTTTTTTAAACATCTGAAGATGGGATAAAAAAGTTTAATTCATTGAGAGATGAACAATTGGCTACATAACATGAACATAGTCTACTTTTTGGTTTAAAGTACAACTCAACTAAGAAAAGATGTTATTATTTAGGAACAGTGTCTCAAGGCAGTATTTGGTAAAAGGATTTTGTGAGGCTGTTAGAAAACAAAGATCATCTCTAATCCGTTCAGAAGAGCTGTTATATGTAATTGCACCAGAAAAATAGTAAATAAATATGACCTATTAAACTTTCATACAGTGATGCAAAATCTTGACAAGTAGTCAATTCAGTCCAATTCATATTAGGAATAAGGTGCCCCTTAAAAGAATAAGATGATTTAGACAGAATCAGGTACCTTGGATATAAGAGGGTTGTTATCTACCTTCACTGAATATTTATCATGTCACTATTCACTTGACATTGATTAGAAAAAACAAAAAAGACAACAGCAAAAAACATTTGGAAGGAAAATATAGTATGTGCACACCATACACTAGATAATGTTATAAATATGAAGTAAATCCCTTTATTTTACATTTGTGAGTAAGGTTATATCCATTTAGCATCCTTTTTTAAAGAAAAAATGTTTTTGTGTTAGACACTGGTGATGTGTGAGCACTAAGGGTGAAATTCCTCTCAGGTGACCCAAAGATGCCACAGAACAACTGTGTCTATAAAATCATTGTATGCTCTGCATTTGTCTCTTAGGAGAACTCTTATGTTTCCTTTGTGTTGCTGGTAAGTTGAATGCACCATGCCAGTGGACATATAAGACCACCCACCCACTGGCCCCTGCCACCTCTATGAATAACCTTATCTTCAGAGAATTCCACCTGTAAAACTATGGTCTGGATCAGGGACTTCAACTATCTGCCAAACAATTAGTATTGTATGAACACAGTGTCTTAAGACAGCTGCCTCCAGAGCCAGACCTTACCTGATGATAATTAATGCAAATGTCTCATGGCATTTGTTGCCACTTCTCGGTGAATAAGCCCGATATACTTTGTGTAAATAAACAAATTACTCAAAGAAAACATTTAAGTCCTCATCACCGGTGTCTGCTCCAGAGAGAGGCTGACTGGCATGACAGGAAAATTGGTGGCCTTCCAGCCAAAGAGAAAAAGGGGAAAAAAAGACCAAATTCCATTTAAAAGAGAATAGTGGGAAAATTTATGGAAGGACGGCACAGATGCTTCATAGCACTGCCTTCGAAGTCTGGAAAATATACATGTGAAATATAAAACTTTAATGTTTGTACATCTTTTCTGAACAGGCAGGTATCCACATACACAAATGCAGTGCCTTAGAAGACCTATTTTGGGCCCTAAAGCAAACTAAATATTCCCCCCTCGAAGTGCCAGATCTCCTCAATACTGCCCACCTACATCTCCCTTGGCTTCTTTGTGATCAGCAACCCCTCTCCATGTTCTTTAAACTTTCCAAAAAAGCAGCAGGGGAAGGTTTTAACTTGTTTATACGTGTCTATATCTACTTAATCTTTTCCCATATTTACATGTCTCAACTTCCTCCACAGCCATATGTCACTGTCTTTGTTTCCTAAAACTGCTTGGACACCCATGCACCTGCTCTCACCTATATATTTTTTCCAGAGATGACAGCAGAATGCAACCAATGGTTTCCCACTTGCCCACTGTATTGCAAAATGAGAAAGGACAAGAAGAGCATGATTGTTTTTTTTTCAGCACACTTAGGCAGTAATGTGAAATCACAGCATCTCGTGGGCCTGCAGGTCACCTGCTGGTTATCGTCCTTTTGCAGGAGGCTACAAGTCACCTTCAGCCAGGACTGCAGCACTTAATGTTGTTCAGATGGACTGATGTTGTTCAGATGACTGTCTGAGCCACATTGCTATAGAAAACTGTGTTTTCAGCCTTCTGCTTGTATTACTCTTACATGGTAGATAGTAGGGTTCTGCTTAAGAGAAGAAAAATCCATATTTTAAGTTCTCATTTCACTTAAATCAATAGCAAACTCCCTCTGAGTCCAGGCAACGCAGATATGCAGCTGGACTAAATAAGAGGATTAGCATTGATAACAAGAATGTTATTTTAATTTAGTGAAGTGAGGATCTAGGTCCAAGGTAATTTATTAATTGAATATGGAAGACACTGGAGTGGTTTAAAGGCTCTAATGACAATATGATTATCTGCAGGAGAAACATTTATCCGTGTTTTCTTTTTCACCCTTTTTCAAGACTGTGGAGGAGTGAATGTGTTGCATTGGAAAGTATTCCCAATAACAGGCACAGAGGAGCAAGGAGATGAGGCAATTACAGTAGACAGGAGTCTGATGGGTAGGAATGGGGGATGAGGCATTCACTCTGGGACTAGAGTTACTGTAAGAGTTTAGGACAGTTTTCACATATTTATCCAAGATGGCCTTTGAAGTGTCTTGTGGGTAACAGTTGGAGGTCTGTTGTCACTGACAGTATCAGGACACCCTGAAGATTTACAGCACAGCTTTCCCGGCAGAGAGTATTTATTGCTACAGGAGGGAGGCTGAAACAGCTCTTTAACTTTTTAAGTTGGCAAAAGCCAATGTTAGCTTTTGCACTACTGTCCCAAGAGCTGAAAACAGCCATAGTTAAACAGTCCTTGTACTGGCTGGGTGAGGTCTGTAAGCTACTGTTCACCTTCTCTAATTGTAAGTCTTTGGTAGACAAAATATTCTCTCAGTACTCAGGAGCAAGCTCTTAGTACTTCCCTTCCTATCTCTGCAGTCTGGAGACCCCAAAGAGACTTGAATTAAAGAAAATGCTGAAGAACCATTCTCTAAAGTCCAAGTTTATTTCAGGTACCTACCCTAGATCTTGCTCTTTTAACCTGCTTACAGCCATTAGCCCAAAGGGTGGACTTGTGACCAAAACTGCCCGTGTGCTAACTGCTTACACGAGCATCCTCTGGGCCAGTTTTAGAGGTGACTTGGATACTAGTGTGAATATGGAAGGATGGGCTGTGGTACAATGTGCCATTTTCTCATTCATTCTTATGAGTATTTAGTGTGCCAAATAGCTCAAAGGTTCATTTTCCAAGCTTGCAGCAGCTAGTCCAGAAGAACCGTGATGGTGATCTGTGAGCAACTGCACTGATGTCCCTTCACACAGTTAGTTCTAAGCATGTCCATTTGTTCCTCAGCTTTTCTCCCAGCAGATGCAGAGATGGCATGCAGCTTCCCATTAAAAACTGAGTAGGATAAGGGGTGTGAACAAAGCACAGCGTCCTTCACACTTAACTTATGGGCTCGTTCATGTTTGTTGCTGTTTATGGAAAAACTTTGCCAGACTTTTGATCTTCTTAAGCAAAATCAAGAAATCTTCCTCAGAGAAAGACTGGGTCAAGCAGACCACAAATTTCAGAGTGAAAGACAAATTCTTTGGTTTGGTATGAGAGCAGATAGTGCATGAAAAAAGGTGACAAGGGGTCAGTAGGGGAACATACAGGATAAAATACTTTCATCTATTGTGCTGGGGTCAATAGGCTCCCATCAGGAAATCTTGAGCCCAAGATTAATTACTTGTTGCATTAGGTATACCATTGTGCTCTGGAAGACACTGTGATGACTTTCAGCATCTTGCAGATTTCTGGTTCACACAATGCAATCCCATATAAAAAACAATAGTAGCTAAGAAAGTAGTAGTGGGTGGTGGTGAGATGGCTTTTAGCTCATTCTAATTAAACCCTTTTCAAACATACCTCCAGCTTGGCTAGAAAGTATGAGAAACTATTTGTTACATGTTATGAAAAAATTTCATAGTAATTCAGAATGACACATCATGGCTATTATGTTAGTGCACTTTGTAATTTATATGACAGAAAACTTCCTTTAAAAACCCAAATCCCAAATCTGTCTATGCATATTCTATGGAAATTTATTTGAATTCCCTGTCAAAACCTTGGGAAACTCACAATTTGAAAATATGCTTCAATCTCATTTTTGTCAGCATCCAAAATATGGTTCCCTTTACAGCAATTAGTAATAGATTGGTTTTGTTTTAAATTAACATTTGAAAAAAAAATTAGAACAAAATCTTGTAATCTGTGCTTGGAGTGAAATTTCCCATAAAATTTACAATTATCAATACTTAGTACATAAATTATTAATGAAAGAGAAGTTCTGGTAGATAGAGAATACCAAGATCTGGTTTGTATGGTATATGTCTATTTTAATAAGTACTTTATCAATTTTTAGATGAAGACTATTTGCAACAACTAATTCTGACTTGCAGAGATGTGTTTTGTTGTGATAGATCCTACACTCTAGCTGGTAAAATACCAATGACACACAGAAAGACCAAAACCCTTACTTTTGTCTTTGTGACTGTAATTTGCTATATGTATGAGTTTTTAAGTAGGAGCAAGGTATTTATTTTATTATTGCCTTCCCTGGACATATTTAAATATTTAAATATAATTTCCAGTAAGCATATCATCTACTGGTTACTCTATTTAGTCCATAACATGAATTAATTAACACTACAAAAATTTCAGTGAATCTCTCATTAAATATCAATAATTTACTAAATGTGCATTTTAGGAAACAATAACAGAAAGATCATCCAGTCATAAAGAAAAAGAAATTAAAAACTATCAAAATTCAAAAGACTGTATTGCTTATAGCTCATCATTTGAACTCTTAAAACTTAAGATGTCTCAAATGCAACCTAAATGAAATAATCTATTTTAGTGTGACTGTGAGCATGCTTTTATTTATATCAAAAACTCTAAACAAACAAACAATAAAGCACAGATAGCTCCAAAAACTACTTACTCTTCTTGTTTATTGAAGTATGGCCTCCTATGAGGTTTGTGTCTTATTGCTCATTGCAAGCTCTGATTGAAATTTCCTAGTGGCTGGGCTCTTGTCGTTGGGTATCTGGAGTCTGCTGGATTGTGAAATTTTGCTGCAGTTTCTTTTGCCCTCACAGCATTAAAAGGGACTTCTAGGTCTCTTTTTGACTCTGTTTTCCAGATGTTTTAAGATCTTTATAAAACTTTTATTTCTCTATCCAATCAATCAATGCTATGCAGAATGTTCAAAAGTTATAGGAAAGACAAAAAGAGATTAGTTGCTTTTATTCACCTGTTTTCAAGAGAACCCACTTAGAAATATAACCATAAGACAGATTATTTTTCTTGGTTTCACAATAAATTTTACACTCCCTTTCTCTTTAATATATGGTCTTTCCTGTGCAAAACATAATTATTGCTATTTTGCTCAGTCTAGTGCAGGGATTAAATGAAGATGTAAAATGCTATTAAAGGACAGATGTAGGTTTGCTGGACCCTCAACCACATTACTGAATCTGAGACCCATCCTGACCTCAGTTTGCATACAATGGCCTCACCAGACCACCTAAAGTAATGGATATTCAAAGTTGTATTACTGGAGATGTGAGGAGCAATAATGGAAAAAAAAAATCAATAAGGACTTCATGGAGGTCTTAGTGATCCTGGACATTAAGAGAGCCTGGTAATAAAATTTACTTAATTATTTCCCATGGCACAAATGTACCATATGGGGATCTTGAACATATAATACAAACATTACTCTGCTAGTTTGTCCCATTAACATTAGCCAT
Organism: Serilophus lunatus; assembly: GCA_013399895.1. Taxonomy (NCBI): domain Eukaryota; kingdom Metazoa; phylum Chordata; class Aves; order Passeriformes; family Eurylaimidae; genus Serilophus; species Serilophus lunatus. The sequence continues at coordinate 570,257 of VXBA01003442.1, read as the reverse complement.
ACATCTTTCCTTCAGCTATTTTCCAGCTATATGTGGCTATGGAAGCACTGGGAAGCCCACTGTTTGACTAACAGCCAAGCTGAATTGTCCTACTCTACCATTGCTGGTGATTGAGAAGCTGCTGTGGACTATCTGAGTTCAGCGGAAGGAATCCTATGCCCTTCAATAGCTTTTAAATCATACTTTTTAAAGTTTTGGAGGCAAAGAGATATTATTAGATCAAAATGTTTTGTACTAAGTTAACATTTATTAGCTTTTGTTTGCTGCATAATCAAAGTTGTGATTGATATATAGCTTAACCCTCCTTTATAATTTTTAATCTTCTGTTATATATTAAATGTGTTCAAAGGAAAAAATCACACGTGTTTTTTGAACCACTGACTTTGATAACTTTTTTTTTTTTTTACTTACAAGCTGTTATTTAGCATCTGTTGTGGGAAAGAACACACACATTCCTAGATATTTTTCATGGTCTAAAGACTTTAAGATGCAAGAAAGAGTGACTATATTCATATTAATTTTTCAGTCGTAATGCAAATCAGGAATGGTGTTTGCTGGCTGGAGCTGAACAAATAATCAGTAGAAAATAATGTATTCAGTGAATTCTGTCTCTCTGTGTTTCATATTGTTCATGGCCATATCATGGCTCTTCTCCAAAACAAATTAGTTATTCTGAATTATTTACTACAGTCTACATTAGGTAGATCTTTGGCTGCATGCCTCAGGATGCATGTTTACATATGTGACCACAGAAGCTGTAAGCTGTTTGGGAAGGCCTGTAGAACTGTTCCTTATGATACCTCTTTCATTAATGCTTATTTTCTAATAGCAGCTCTGCCTAGGTTTAGATGCTTAGGATGTAAACATTAGATAACACAAATGCAGGGGTGGAAACCACAGATCTAAATAAAGTTCTTAAAAATTCTGGACAGAGTTAGGTGAACAATGGCATTGATGACAGAAGAACATGAACAGGGTGATGTCTAAGACAGACAATAAAAAGCCCTGAAGAAAATAAAAAGTTTAAAAGCCCTCTTCTGTGCTTTCCTGCAGCAAATGCCTTGATGAGCTTTAAGACTCTCAGCTGGTTTTGTCTTACTCTTCTCTGTTAAAATAGACATAGGGGGAGAAGAAGAATAGTATCACATGCCCACTATAAATTAAAATACCCCCAAAAAAGGAAAGACCTCCTTCAACATTAAGGTTTCAAATCTATCTTTCCCTCTCATATGCATCCATAAGAGAAAAGGACACAGATTTTTGCAGAAAGTCATCTACTACTTTTTTATGGTGAAAGGAAATACCAACTCCTTGAATGTAGTAAACTGGTGGATTTAAATAGAAAAGATAATATCAGAAATATGTTTGAACACTGACTAAAGACTGAGGTAATGATCATAGAATTATTTCTGTTTACAGCCCTATTGAAAACCAAACCAAACACATACACACAAAAGAAACAAACAAATAAAACCACCAAAAGTCAACCAAATAAAAAAACCCTTCAACATAAGAGAAGTCATATTTACTTAGAAACTACTAACAGGGACTCAGTGACACAGAAGCTATCTTGTGATTTTATACCAGCAAGTGAGCTGAGCTAACCTGGCAGCGTAAGGGATGGTATAGCGATGTATAAGTGTGTGGGAGAAGCTAGTGAAGAGAAAAAAAGTATAGAAGGCAAATGTGTCATTTTGTATTGGTATGAAAAAGTTTCCTGTCCTGTTGCTGCCTGTTCAGTACTGTAGTAAGTGTGAGGCAGGGATTTTTTCTCTATGTCCATAGGCTGTTCTGAACAACAACTAATCCTGTGTTAAGTAGATGCTGACTTCCCGTTCCACTGAGAACCTGTGAACTGAAGTCATCTGTGACAAAATGAAAACCTGTTTCCTCAGACTGACACTAGACCTTTTATATTTATTCAGCTGTCAGAATTTATCCTCATTCTTTAAAGAGGGGAAGGACGCTGGGAGCTTCTGAATTGTTAAAGCTGAAGGTCATGCTCTAAAATCTTATGACTTTTATTATAAAGGGTAGTTTTTATATTTGAAAGGGATTGACCAAAATCTTACTGGGTTAAGACACTGCTTGTATAAAGATTGCAAGGTCAGCTTCTGCTCTGAGTTACACTGGTGGGAATCTGGGATAATTTCATTACAATAAGTGGAGTCAATCCAGGTACGTAATTATCCTGTTGTTTTGGGTTATGTGATGCCTATGGAAAACTGTGGGAATTATGTGCATAAACAACATGATTACTGAAATTTGAATTGGTAACTGTTAGCAGGACTGATATTTAGCTTGGAAAGCCTAAGACAGATATTATCACTAGATATAGAAACATGGATATAATGCTATAGAAACATATGATTTTATATATATGTATATAGCATATATCAGAAAAACAGAGCTATCCAGACACATTTCTAGTTTGTTCGGTTTTCATTTTTTTCCCACAAACTCCCTCAACTAAGAGTACAGCTGAGTATACTGAAGATGTATTTCATTCCAAGTAGATGCTATGTCTAAAGTGAGAAAGCTTTTATTTTATTGTTTGTGAAAAAATTGTTATTTGTTTTCCTACAATTATGATACTGTCTACTGGGATTGCATTTTCAAAATTGTTCAAAGTCAGGGCAAGAAATCTTAGCCAAAACTCGAGATTTGGTTACTAGGGATTACCAGAGGATTATCAAAAGTTTACCTGAAGTTTACCAGAAGGAGAGAGACACTGTCTACATCTCTGTTAACAAAAAAAGCAATGATCAATGAAATAAACCACAGGACATCCAGAAATCAACTGAAATTATTTTGTTACTTCTGCAGTATTAAGCCATTTTTACCACTGTGAGTCCAATCTGTGTTTTGGGAATGGTCCTTGGGCTGTGATGAGCAAGCCCCTCAACAAATGAAAGCTTTCAATTCCAATTCTCCTTCCTTTCTCCCCAAAGTATATTCAAAAAAGCCATTAATTATTATTTTGTATTTATGATTTTACGGAGCCGGGCTCATTCCTGTGGCACGGGGTTCTGCACCCGTGCTGTGCAGGATGGCCTGTCCCGGCCCTGCGCGGCAGAGTCAGAGCGAGACAGCTGATCTCAGCTCTGGGCAGCGGCACCAGACCCTCTCACACAGGTGAGCCTGTCCCAGGCGTGAGAGCACGGAGGCCCGGCCCCTTGGATCCATCGTTCCTTGCCAGGCCTGGCGACTGCTGGAAGCCAGTGCTGCCGAACTCGGTGCTGACAGGGCAGGGGCCGCTGCTTCTGCAGGACTCCCGCTCCGTGCAGAGCGGGTTCCGCAGTTCCCCGCCTGGTGTGTGTTGCCACTGCTGCCGCTTGGCATGTGCTTCCTGGCGCATGCTGGGCTGGAGCCAGGGCCAGGACAGTGGCGGCACCTGCCCCGAGCAGGAGCTGGTCCCATCCTGGCAACTTGCAGGGCTGGGGACTGGAGGTGTCACCCCACAGCCAGCACTGTGGTGCGGGGTGGCCCCACGGCACTGGGAGCCGTGCTGCCGCTGCTGCCCCGGCCCCAGGCAGTGGTGGTGGCAGTGCAGCCACCCTGCCGGGGGTGGCGGTGGCCCTCACGGCGTCCGAAGGTCTGCGGCAGGTCTGTAGGGCAGCGGTGGGTGCCCCACGCTGGCAGTGCGCTGACAGCAGGTGTGCAGTGATGGCAGCCCCTCCCATGATGGCAGGGGCAGGTGGCGCCCACGGCGGCCGCTCCAGCTAGCCCTGCAGATGGCGCCACTGGCCCACGGCCCTTCCCGGGGGTCCCTGCGGGCAGCGAGTGCCCCCACGGTTGGCATCATTGGCGCCCCTGGGCCCTAGGGGCCTGGCGCACGCAGTATTTTTGGCAGGAAACACCATCTTGGCCACACAGTGGGATCTCGGAGAGGAGTGGCGCCCCGGTGCTGCCATCCAGTGAGAAAGCAGCATGCCCAGGAGCCTGCCCCGAGAAAAGGCGAGACCGGACAGCCTATAAAAGCCGGAGAAATGGAAGTCCTGCCTATTTCAGCTTCCTTCTGTGCTGGGAGAAGCACGGCTGCTCCTTCCTGGGTCCCTAGGCAAGGCAGTGTCATCACGGCAGCTTCAGAACACAGGCAGTGCCGGCAGAAGAACCACATGATGGCAGGAGTTGTGTTATCTTCCCCCTTTGGGTTCCTCCCAGGTTTCCTCTCACTGTCTTTCTTTTTCACAGCCTCCTAGACAGGGATCAGCGTTATCTTCAGGCCAGCCTTTCTTCCCTTCCTTCTTCTGCTCCACAGCTCACCAGCCGGCTTGGAGGAACAGTTTGTTATTTTTCTTTTTTTGTGAATATTGTCAGCTTGTTGTCTTTGTAATTGGTTTATGTCTTAGTGGGCTTCCATAGTTCATAGAGCCTCTAGATAAATAAACTCTTTTCTGTTGCCATTTCTATTGAGTCTCTCATCACTGTTAGTGGTCCCTAGCCTTCAAACCAGGACAACTACAAATACCAGAAGCCGTGGTTTTCCTATGATGCATCTTCTATCAGTCTTGCCAAATCCTCTGAAGTAAGTGTGGAAAAATATTTACTCTACAACTCTTAAATCACAAAGTATCATTATCTAACAGAATTTTTTACATAGCATTGGCCTGAGCTGTAATGGAACTAGTGACACACCAGGGAAAGTTATATTCTTTATTTTGCCTATATTCTTGCATAGTATTAGCATTACAGCAAGTAAAGATTAATTTCAGCTGGAAGTGACCTCAAGAAGTCTTTAAGCCTGCAATGGCCAGACTTGAAGTTACATTAGGTTTCTTAGTGTCTTGACCTATAATTTCCTTTTTGCCAAGGAAGTAGTTAAGGGATACAATATTTTGTTGGTCTTGCTATCCGTTTTTCTGGTCTGTAATTAATTAGTTTTTTAATGAGAACATGACAGGAGACAGTATTGAAAGCCTTCCTGAAGTCAAGACAAACATCAACAGTTCTCATCCATCAAGATAGTCATCTCGTCACAGAAAGCTACCAGGTTGCTGAAGCAAGATTCTCTCCTTTTAAATATATGATGACTACTTTCAGCCATATTCTAGTCCTTCATATGTTTCACACTAGATATAACAAAGAATTTTCTACAATGGGGTGGTGAAACACTGGTACAAGTTGCTCCATCCTAGGAAAATTTCAAGGTCAGGTTGGTCGGGGCTCTGAGCCACCTGATCTAGATGAAGATATCCTTGCTCTTTGCAGGCTTTGTATGGCCTTTAAGTGCCCACTCCAACACAAACCTTTCTATGATTCTGTACTTCTTATATCAAGTCTCATATCAAGCCATATGACAGACTGTAGACTCATTGTTCTGGGAGGTGGAAAAATACTGATGAATTAGCCCACTGCTTTATTGAAGTTCCTAAGTTCTGACTCTCTATCCTTCATGTATGGATGTACATATGTGTATGTTTATGTATATACATTTATACATACAGTTTTTTCTGCTTTAGATCACTTTAACAGAACTATTTGCATGTGCTAAACTATTACCAGTCCTATATTGTAAAATTGCCTTCTATTAATATTTCTACCCTTTAATATAATTTCCTTCTGTGGAAGTTCTCAAAATAGGAAGATGTCCTGCCACTGGCTTTTTATAGTTGGGGTCCACAGAGTATCCCTCTTTATCAAATGTTTACGACATTTTAAAGAAATCAGTGAGCAAAGAGCAGAAAGCGTTGGAATTAACATGAGAATTGTTCTTTAGAAGGAGGAGCAAGTCTTTGTTTCTCAGTTGCTCGGTACTTTGTCATTTGTAAGATCTGTGTTTGATTATAGCTTATATCATCTATCTGGAGGATGTGAATTGAGCTGGTGAGAAAAAATCCTGCTGAAATGAAGTTTTACAGAAATGTACTTGTTCACTGAACCTTAAGAGTTTATGTCAAAATATCTCAGGTTTGACAGATTTTCCTTTGACACAAGGAAGGGTTCTCATTACCACAGTTATGCTGCAGGCTCCTAAGGTGGGATTTGAATGGGAACAGATTTATTACTGTCATGAAGATAAATACTGGTAAGAAATAAGTCTATGGTATTTTACTTTACACATAAAGGTTAGAAAACATGTTCTACTAATGATAGTATAGTCACGAAGGCAAACACAGAATTTGCCAAAGCATAATGGAACCTTGAAAAAACTGTATCTTTCCATTAGTAGTAGTCCAATAGCTGTAGAAAATAACTTTAGGTAAAGCATTATGAACTTACTCAATTTAAATTACATGACCAGAAAACAAAATTAAGTCAGTAGCTAACATTTTTCATTTTGGACCAAAACACCCAGAAATAAAGCTTAGAACTTATAAAATGTATTACTAAATTTCATAACTCATCAGCTGTAATGTGAAGAAAGGGTCAGATATCCTTAAAGGATGAGGAAATATGTTTTATCCTAAGCAAAAGACATAAATTTCCAAAGAAAAACTACCCATCAATGAATAAATGTACCATCTCTTCCAAAAAGAATATGAGGATTAAGCAGAGAAACAATAAATAATGAAAAACTAAACAAAAAACCCAAACAAACCTTATGACACAAAAGTAAGTAAAAGCAAGATATTCGACTTAAAAGATCAATTAAACCTTGCAACTACTCAAATAATTGTTCAGCTGTAAAAGTACCTTAGAAAGAGGAATCAAAACTTCTGCTCAGGATGAGGATGTCAACAGAGATAATAAAGCATTGTTCAAAATTGTATGATTTTTTTTGCCTCAGGTCTCAAAAATCATGAAGTTGAACATGAGGCAAAGGCTCTCATCTAATGCAAACAAGATGGAAACAATCACACCTCAGATGTGAGAAACAGTCAGAAATAAAGGAACAGAATGAGCAGTAGGATAACCTGCAGAGTCAGTGCAATGTCTCTGTAGAAAAGAAAAATGGGAACAGATGCATTTGATGGCTTATTTCCAGCTGAAATAAATAATCAGCTAAAATAATTTTGCAAGGAATGGGAGAAATTTTAACTGTGAATTTTTTTGAAAGTTGTATTCAAGAAAGGCTAATATAAACTTGAGCAGACGCAGAAGGTTGACTAGACACAGGTAGTAGATCCAAAAAACCTCAGAGAAGCTGCACACATCCTGAACTGCATCTATACTCTTAAATTAAACACTGCCAAGTCATGTCCTGTGGTACTGGTAGTCAATGATCTAGACCAGGGAATTTTCGTAATGGTCCCTGTCCTGATTTTTGCCTCAGGCAACTAGTACTCCCCTCCAAAATTCCTGGGATTTAGTATGGGCACAAACTGTTCCCAACGGGCAGTTTGGTTGCTAGTGGAATTTATTGCTAGGTACACAGACTGCTCTGTGCTAGCTGGGCTTCACAACTGAGAACATCCTTGGGTACATTTTTCTTAGTAGGATGGTGTGGCTGTATTAGACATACACCAAAATATGTCTCCTCTTTAGGAAATTAGTGCAGTGTTGGGCAGCATAGTTTTGGGAATTTTATTAATTATGCTTACTTACAAAAATGGTATTTGAGTGACTTCAAACAATTTCAATAAATCCGACGAATACATAAAGTAGGATACATTGCTCAAAGGTTAGAGGACTTTATAGTTCAGTGAAGTGAGGCTGTACTGAAGCTGACACCCTTTGACCTTAATATTCTGGGTTTTTTAAAAAAAAAAAATTAGGCAATTTCAGTATAAAAATGGCTCATGCTGCTAATCTAGATTTTCTTTAGATATTTATTCTCTGGGTCATATACTCACAGATACAAAGTGTACCATTTTTTTTCTTTACATAGTTTTGCTAAGTCAAACATTTAGAACAGACAGCTTTCCTGTCCTCCTAAAGGAAGAATAGATTTGATGTTTGAGAACTATTGTCTTCATATGTCTTCAGAATCAGAGAAAAGTTTTTGTGATGTTACAAGCTCAGGGTTTTTTTTATTTCAGACATTTAATGTCATTTTTTCTGCCAATCACCACTCATAATTATTTGGAATGAATGCAGCTACAAAGATACTCAAAGCTAAAGCATGCAGAAAAAGTGTAAATTAATATTAATCATGAGAATCCTTTAGCCCCATTTTGAAGAAAAATATTTGCATCACAGTTGTGATTCCTAATGCAGAAGTCACAACTAATGGCAGGTCTGAATGAAATTAATTTCTTTATGCAATTTTATGGTGTGGGAGGGTGTACAGCAGGGAAACAGTGTCCACAGTCTTGGTCAGAAATAGGACTTAAATTGGAAGGGCTGATTTGAAGTCAAAATTAAGGCCCATTTTAACAGACATTATGTATGGTGTCTGCATCAGCCTTCCCTCTTCAAAGACAGTTGACAGAGAAAAGACAGAGGGAAATTATACATTCAAGATCTCAGATAAGCAAAAATACAATGCAAATAAATCCCATCTCTCCTGATTCTTTGCCCAATAGCGATTTTATTTCTTTAGATTTCTTAAGAAATGAAAGCTACAAGCTATCTACCAGCACAGCATTAGGATATAAAGATATATAGGGCATGTAATAATACACACCGTAATTATATACCTAATTAAGTTTGTTTTAATAATCTACTATGGTTACCAATCTGTCTGTAATAACATAGAGCTTCAAAAACCTGCAATATTTACTTTAGAAATGGAGTGAAGAGCTAGGAACTTCATCTCTACTCAGTTTTGCATTGCTCTTACTACTTTCCGGCAATACCTGAACTAGCTCAGCTACATGTGCAAAAACTGTGAGGTCTGTCTAGAGGCAGACCTAGAAACTTTATTTCAGTTTTATTTATTTTTATTTAATTTATATATTATTTATTTTAAGTTTTATTTATTTAAATAAACTTTATTGAAGAGATTATATAAAAATTATATAAAATTTGTTGATAAGTTCTCAACACTTCATTTTATTAATATGCATTTTAATTTATCCTCTTCTTTCCTGGAAAACAGACTGGAGAATCACTGTTTGTATCACTGTCATGCTTGGTGGAATAAGTCATGCACTATGACACCTTTGTTAGGCTTTTTACAGAAGTATTTATAGCCCCTGTAAACGCATTTCCTTCTGCTGTTGTTCTTCTGCACTCTCAGAAAAGTAACTTGCCAGCCCGAAAAAGGCATGGTTGCTGAACAAAGTCCAGCTGTGGTTTCTCTTGAGAACTTTACAACAGCCAGAATGGAAGATGAACTTTGCTAGATTCCCCCAGTCCTGCTGAAATCAGGAAAGCCTAAGGGCATATATCACCTCATGTGTGGCTTGTTCTGTTTGCTTTAACACTTGGCAGGGTCCTAAGACCCAGGAATGCACATCCTTGAATAAAAACTATCTATGCAGTGTGAGCAATCATTACATCTGATTAGGAAGCATAAAAAGAAACACACATGTGGTTGATTCGGTTCCTCTGATGTCTGTGGCTTTTTGCTGACAGGAAGGAAATCTTTTTTTAAACTTATTTTTCTAAGAGTTCAAATGGATTTCAAACTATATGAGCCAAAATTTGCTCTCAGCTATACCCGTGCACTCCTATTGACTAGATTATAAGAGTGAAGTCTTCTCTATAAAGAGAATCATCTTTGCTTTGATTCTCTGAAGCATTTTTAATCTACCTCAAACTTACATTAAAATGTCCAGACGAAGTTTCCACAGACAATATCCCTCCCATCCCTCCTCCACGAGGCCTCTGTTAAGTACAGATCCCAACTGAATGAGCTGTACAGGGATGTTCACTGATATAAGGCTCAAGGGACTAGCTGTAGTCAGGATCTTTTCTCTAGAATTGACTATTTCTTTGAGCTAGCTCTTGAGCTGTTACATATGTCTATATCATGTAGGAAAGTGCAAAATACATACATAGGAAAGCACCTCCCCAGCAAGTATTATTTGCAAGTGCAGAAAAGTGCCACCTGTGCTATGGGTAAGGCTGTGCCATCTCTGCACAACATCTCAGCAAGTACAGCACTGCAGCATGAGAATCATAGAATGAGTCATGTAAGTTGGAAAAGGCCTCTAAGACCATCAGATACAACTATTAACCCAAACCTGCCAAGTCCACCACTAAACCATACTCCTAATGTATAATTGCAACCTTATAAATATTAATTCATGAGTTGGTTTATTGTTGTCCATCACCAAAGTCCTCTTTGCCATCATACACATGAGATAAACATTCTAATGTCTTGGAAATGACTTCTGTGTCTTTATGGGACTTGAATGAGTTTAGATAGAATGCTAGCATGGGAATTCAGAAGAACAGTTCAAAAGCACATCTAAATCACTTAGACAACTAACAAGGCCATAGGATTTCTAAAATTCAGTTTCCATAGACACACCTGGACCTATTCCATGCAAATTTAAACACTTTATTGAGATATCTAGGGAACATCTTCGAAGTCTGGTCAAAACCTTTTCTATTCTGGAAGTATCAATTTCTCTTCATTAACTACAGAGAAAGTGCACAGTGATTTCATTCCTGAGTCAAGTGTTTCAATTAAGCGCTTAGATTTATAGGTGAGGCCAAAGTGGATCTGATCTCTTTTTCTTCCCTTTTCAACTGCCTCCAAAATCCAATTTTGGTGCTAAAAGACTATTGCAAAAACAAAAAAAAAAAAAAAAAGAGGGAAACCAGTGACAAATTGCACTTTTTTCCTGCAGAACTGGAACCTCATCCATTAAATATTCCCTAAACTGTGTTTATACAGTTGATTATTTCTCCATAAGTTTGTCATCTTGCACTTGTCTCTGTTAGGTAGCATCCTGACTTTGGTCCAGATTAACCTGCTTGGGAGTGTTGGGAATTATCTGTTAAAATTTCCATAGTGTTTTTTTAATAACATGAACATCTGTCTTAGGTTAGAGCTAGAAATAACAAAACAGATGAGAGGCTGTTTTTGTACTAGTTTTCTGTCCATTTAACTTAGGAATTGCAGCAGGATTTCTTCATTCATTTTTGTCAAGATTTGGCATACAGGAATAGTCGGAAATTGCCCATTAATATTTAGTTTCAGTAGCCATAATTGCCAAGTCTGGCACTTACATAAGACGATGCAATTACAGCTAGAAGTAACTTGCTGGTGTAAAGAAAAGAATACATATATTAGGAGAAAAATGCTTAATCTATCCTTTAATTGGGTTATTGCAATGAATAAATGTACTTGTGATGAGCATCTAAAGATTTGTCTCAATGAAGGCCAAAACCAGAGATTTTTCTAACTGTACTGCACAATCATTTAGTACTTACATAAGCTGAAACAGAAATTGTCTGAATTTACAGAACTCACTAAATTATACTGCTTACATTACAGATATATACTGTTATCACAGTACATCATATACAGCATATACTGGTCTAATATTAGTGGAAATTTTTTCCAGTACAAGAATAAAGGCAACCAGAACTGTTAGCACATAATTTCCCTAAGAATTTCACACACATCTACATTTTTTCAGGATTACTCATTCTGTCAAACATGTTTCATTAAGTACTTAAAGGAAGTGTCCATTTTTGCACCAAAAACATGTACAATCCCCTTGGCATTTGTGATTTTTTGTGCAAAGACCATTACCTTTTAGAAAAAAGATCTATATTCCTTCACCTCACTATTAAAGATTGCATTTTTCTCCCTAATTTTCTCACTTTAACTCTCAAGACTGCCTTTTCTTTAAAAAAAAATCCACAAGTAAAATTTTTATGAAATGACACTTATGTTGGGGTTCATAACGAGAACCCAAAAGCTGTGTAATTTGAGTTGTTTATGAAGTTGCTGCAAATATTTTGCACCTAGCTTGCCTCATCTCGAAGTAGGAGAATAATGAATGACACACAACAACAGCCTGATTACCCTATGTTACGTTATCTATCCAAAAGCTTAGTTTGGGCACACAATGAAAGACACCATTCGCTGCGACAAGCCAGTAAGTATTTGTGACAGAGAAAACTGATGATGTATTTCCTACCCTAACTGCAATTTTACTGGCCTTGATGACTATGTAGTCCTCATTATTAACATATCATACCCTACTGTTGAGTCTCAGAAAGATGCTAAGCAGCTGGAAGCTTGTGCTGAGTGCCAGAAGGGAAACAGGCTCCCACGCACAGAGTTTAATGTAACAGCAATCCCCACTTACTGGCAAGGAAGGGATTGTGTGTGTATGTATGAGTGTGTGTATGTGTATGTGTGTATGTGTGTGATGGCAGTTCAAGAAACTATAAATCATTCTCATCTTGTGTCAAAAACATCACTCAGGATGAAGGCAAGGAGGCAGTTCCAGTGCCAGCCCCTGACTTCTGGGGACTTGATTTGGCAAAAGGACCACACTCTTTGCATGTCCTTTCTCTCCTTCTTCATGCTGTGCATCATTTCAGCTGACAGATTTACACAGGAAAGCTGGCTCAGCAAGGCCTGCCGTAGTTGGTGGCAAACAAGAATATGAGGGAATTAACTTCTGGCCTGCTGACAGTGGCTAAATCTGCCAAAGCAGAGCTGGGTAATTTGGTTTCTTTCTTTTGTTGATTTTGTGCCAGCCCACAAGAGAGGATTAAGCAGCTAAATTCTGCATGGAGAACTCTACCCCTTTCGCTCAAATCCTATTGTCTTCATAGAATGACAGTAGCTAGTTGTGCCAATCTCTAACATCTTGCTGGCATTTCCCCAGAACATATCAGCTTTTGGTCCCTGAAAAGAGGGATTTGTTAAAGAACTAATGTTAAGAAATAAAAAAGGACAGAAGGGGATGAGAAGTCATGGAGTAAAAGTTTTGCCTTGTATTAATTAAAGGAACAAAGTTCTCTAATCCTGATGGAGACTCTCCAATGAAATGTAAGTTTCTAGGTCTTCTGTCATTGTAGCACATTAAGAGTGCTCATTCCCTGTTATCCACATTATTTGTTTAATGCAGGAGCTATTCCCTATTGAGTTCTGAGAAGCTTTGCATTCATTTCACTCATTAACTTTGGGTAGAAAACCCCTAAAATAAGGTCTTAATTTCTCTAGTTGTAAATGTATTTACATCACAAATAAACTAAGGATGAAACTTTTTTCAGATAAGCTTAAGTGCTGAGGATAGTGAAGCTTTTGATTTTCTGTCTCAAAGCCAACATTCCCTAGAAGACTTAGGTCTAACATGCTTCCCGACTGAAACCGCCATGACTGTTTATATCATCACATCTGACTTCCCGTATAGTGCAGGCCTGAGAACTTCATCAAGAGATTCCTGTGAAAGGCCTTGCAGGGAGTAGAGAAAACCTTATAGAAAGATAGGCCTGGATGGGATGTGGTTTTCAGTGGGCAGAAAAGTCTTGCAGTCAGGACTAGATTATGCTTCTGAAGGGTAGGAAGGACTGGATTTGCACGTATCTCAGTTCAGCAATTTGTACACTTAAACATGAAGAAGTGTGAAAACAAATTTATGTACTAAGTACCACATAGCCTCTGAACGAAATTTTCAATGCGAGAAGTAAGGAAGCTAACGATACTTTCTTTTGGAATATCTGTGTCAAAAAAAAAAAAAAGTTACAGTGTTTCTCTCTGTATAATTCTCAGTATAATTTCTCTCTGTATAATTCTACAAGGCATGAGGAATTCCACAAAATTTAGTCTTATATTTCATTGATTGCATTTGTTCTTTGGTTGTTCTCAAAAAATGAGAAAATGGTGGGTTAACTTCCAAACTAGCTCTTCTACGAAATGCTGTATTTAAGATGAGACTGCTGTAAACAAGAGCATTATCTTTAGAAAATTACCAATCTGACATCTAGAAAAATAAAGAAAACATCCTTTGATTAGAGTACACAAATAAAAAAATAAAAACAATTCATAGGTCCTAAAGTTGATATTTTCCTGTTATTTAATGTTGCTAGTTTCTTATCAATTCTAATACAAAACTTTGGATGAAGACAGGGAAAGCAGATCTGAATCTACACTAACTTCACCTTCTCTGTTTTAAAAATTTATATCTTATTTATCTTACTCATACCATTCAGATTTCCAATATTAATTTAACAGACTATCACAGAATTTCACAAAATAGTTAAGCTTGGAAGAGACTGCAAATGAGGCCATCTGGTCAAGCCTCCCTGTCCAAGCAGGGTCATCCTAGACCTCATTGCACAGGATTGCATCCAGATGGTTTCTGGTTATATTCAGTGAGGGAAACTCCATCATCTCTCCAGGCAATCTGTTCCAGTGCTCTGTCACTCACAAAGTAAAGAAATTCTTCCTCATATTGATGTGGAACTTCTTGTGCATCAGTTTCTGCCCATTGCCTCTTGTCTTATTGCTGGGCATCACTGGGAAGAGCCTGGCTCCAACCTCTTGACACTCTCCCTTCCGATACTTATGTAGACATGGATGCGGTGCCCACTCTATCTTCTCCTCTCAAGGCTAAATAGAACCAGTTCCCTCAGCCTTTCCTCACAAATGAGGTGCTCCAGCCCCTAATCACCTTTGTTTCCCTCTGCTGAACTCACCCCAGGAGCCCCATGTCCCTCATGAGGGCTGAGTAGAGACACAGGACCATCTCCCTCAACATGCTGGCTGTGCTCTTCCTATGTCTAAGAAGCACTCATTCAGGGTTTTGAGATACGTTTTTGCCTTTGCTCTTTTAATAGTTCACATTTTTTTGTGGATAACGAAAGCAATTGCAGAAGGTTGAAGCAAAGCAGTTAAGTGGGGAAACTAAGAGATTTTTATAAGTGGCATCACTGATAAAATCTCAGTCCGCTTAAAGACAAAATTCTTGTTTTCTTCAGTTTGATCAATGTTTCTCAGCAGTCTTGACAAATATTTCTTTTTTATTTTTTTTAATTATAGTATTTTCAATATTAACCAATAACACAGCCTCCAGAAAAGGGGAAAAGATCACGACACACCAGACTATTAATACTATAACCTTGTTTGTGAATATCTGAACATTTTATCAATCTTTTTCCTTAAACTATCAACTCTCATTATTATCTCAGGAGAAGCATATACAGCATATTTCAGCCATGATGACACTTCTGTTCATTTTTAAGTTGTTAATCTGGGTCTGACATCTTACCTTTATTGAAAACAATAAGTCACTGGTTGAATAAAGTTCTGCTGAGCCAACACTTAGGTGTGAAGGATGCCTTTCTGACCAGAATTCAAACATAGTTCAACTGTTAAGTACAGAGCTTAAAACATTTTTAAAAGAACTTTCATATATATTGACTTGAAAGTAACTCTCTTTTTTAATTTCAGCACTGTCAGCTTTTGAGTGTAATGTAATTTTTTTTCTTGCAAAGAAGGTCATTACTCTTAGTATATCTTCATCTGGGAATGGCTTTTTACATTCATGGACTGCTATTACATTACCGGTGTGAATTGAATCAGATATTATAACAATGTAAAAATATGTAACAACCTATGTAATAGAATATATTTCAGTATTTTAAAAGTTATTGTACACAGTCTTATGATCTTTACTCATTGATGAAATTGAGTGAATATTTATTAACCATATTCAGGCTGAAGGTCATTTGCACAAAAACATTCACTTAAGATTAAGAGGTAAAAACCTAATATAGAAAATAGTCCTTTTTTTTTCCACATAGGAAAACTGCATTCTGGCAAATCTGTCTATCTGCAATTATTGAAATTATGCAATTCCTCTCTATATAATATGTTATACATTTTGGAAATTGTCATCAGATATTGGAAACAATGTTCACCTGGTCCTGCATTTGAATTTATTTAAGTGAAGGTAATTATGAAATCAATATTGCAGCCTATAGGAAACAGGTTATCCTGAAGCATAATAGATGCAAATCCAACAGGAGTAGAGAGACTGTACAGGAACTATAAATTGGTAGGAGACCCAAGAATGTTATCTAGAAGTCTTGCTTTACTCCTGTTTGGTAGTTTCTAATCTGGTAAATTTCTTTGATTTCATGGAAGTAAACCTGGCTAAAACAGAGTACAAGAATCAATGAAACTGAAGCCCAGCAACAGACTGGCTTCATGAGGGTGGTATGACTGAAATGTAATATAAAGGAGCAGTAGAGGACAGCAAGATCTCAGATGTCCTGGGTACTGCAAACCCCACAGGATGAAGGTAATGAGAGTTACTTACTACCTCACTATCACTGACTTAAACACACATCCTAAGATTTAGGAACAGCTGATGTTTCACTATGTTGTTCTTTATGTCTTGTTCTACAATGTATTGTTTTGAGCCTTGTTATCATGAGGCAACTAAAAAACTCAGTCAAACAAAGTATATAAAACTAACAATCCCCACAATTTTAGATGTTATTTGACTCTGAAAACATGAGAACAAAAATCTCAAGTCTTTTGTTGCTTTTAGCTCAATCTGCATTGGAGAAATTAGACTGTCTTGCATTTAAAGCTTGTCTTGCATATAAAAAAGATAAATTCAGGCAACACTACTGTGGTATATCACCTTATCAGGACATAGGTGGAAATTCAATTGCTTTGAAGAATTAAATGAACTGTTACACCAACCATTACGGAGACATGGATGGATTGACACTTTATAATGGCATTTGAATTAGCCACTTTGCAGTATCTGGCAAATGTTTCCAATTTTTTTTCCTGACCTAGCCTTAGGCTGATAAGAAAAGATAACATGAACTTAAGAGCCATGGCAAATTAGTTTATCGTCACTACTAACACTACTCTCAAACACTCCAGGAAGCCTTCCAGCAAGGATTAACAGTATAATAAAGTTGCATCTAACATTTCTTGTGTTCATTTATATAGAATGTTTGCTGGCAATCTTGAGTGTATTTTATTAAAGGTATCTGCACAATTACCTTGAAGGAATAAAACTTAAGCCTATTAAATTACTAAACATCCAAGTTCCATGGTGAACTTAAGAGGCTTGTTTCTGTTTGGAGGGATACAGGCATGGATTACCAGCTGCATAGATTATAAACTCAGTATTGCTCATTCATGCAAATTCTGGTTTGAATAATCATGCCTAACTTCAAAACCTATCAGAAACTCCCTTTATCTGAAAATGTGAACAAGAAGCCTGTGAGAATAGTATCCAGAGGGCTTCCTGTCACAGCTGAACTGATAATATTGTAAGGAAAAGGAATTTCATCGTTCCATTTCTTCATGGAACAGTAATATTTTACAACAAATTACATCTCTTAGATTTCAATGAGTTTTGTGCAGTTGTTTCATCTTTTTATTAATCCATATTTTCTGTCCATATTAATCCATATTTTCATATCCTCATATATAATTTTAGGTACATTCTCTGAACACGTACATACACTTGGCATCTGCATTTTAGAGAAAGGGATTATGAGGTAGTGCTATCAAATGACAATTTCAAGGCATTTCAAGGAAATGCCAGAGACATAAGACTCATTTGAGCTCTGTGCTTCTTTTTTTATACACTGCAGCTGAACTCATAGTTTATAGCATTATAAGGAAAATTTTATTTTGCACAAAACGTTTTCTTGTTCATGTTAAAAATCTTGCTAAAAGACTTGCTAAAGTCACTTTGGGCTTGATCCTGGAAGAGCTGAGATTTCTAATTACAGTTGATTTCAGTTCTGGGAATTAAGGTCAACTCAAATCACAACCTCTCTTTTTCCATTCATTCTCTACCATTAACTGTCATGAAAAGTTTAAACAAAATGTTTTGTTCACTCCTTAGAGGAAACAAAAAGAACCTAAGAAGTATTAATAATCTAGTAGACATAATTTAAAAAAGCATTAGGAGAGGAACTGTGGAGCCAGTAACAGCATCATAGTATCATGGTATCTCTGTAATCTTCATGATCAGGAAATGAAATATGATCTATTTCTTAATCAGTAATTCATATAAAAACTCAATGAAAATACACTGTTGCCTTCTCAAGGAGAAAAGGAGACTACCCTTTCCGGTGCCTTTCCAATTCTAGTTTGGATGCAGAGGGGATGACTCTCCAGTCATGCTGCTTTCTAGGGGAAAGTGTGTCCCCCAGACAGTCTCTTTCTGTTCTCTGCCTCCACTTCTCCTCGTGTTTTGGCCATCATGCCCTGACATGTCTTCTCTCTAGGTTAACAGGCCAGTTGGCAAGGATGCTTATGTCCCCTTTTGTCTGATGGAGCCATGCTTTCTCTCTAGCAATCCTCACTTTTCAAAGACAATACATTCTAAGTTGACAGGGCTCAGGTCAGTTGGACAACGTGTTATGTAGTCTGATAATTCAGTTTGGATAGCTCTGAAATGAACATATTGTTTAACTATTTGATTGCCTTTTAGCCTCAACCATTCAGAACAGAATACTTTAATTCTACTGTAAAGAGAGTAACATGTCTTATTACTATTTACAGCTATCAAACTTTCCATCTTACCTTTCCGAATAATAGATATAAAAAAACCTAATATTTTTTCTGCAGTTATTCCTGATGCCTTCAACATGTACAATTATTAAGGCAGAATAAATTTGGAATTTTCAGCATAAAATGGAACAATGTCTTACAAACACACTTCTCCCTGCAGTTTTCAACAGTGCACACGAGATGCTCAAAGCTGATAGATACAAATAAATTCTGGGTTTTATTCAGTTTCATAGGAAAACACATCCAGACACCTTGCTTGTTCTACACTAGTCTTATAACAGTGGAGTTTTCGTGAAGTATTGCCCTTGAGTGTTCCATGCCCTCATGTGCATGAATATATCTTCAATTTATGAGTCAGACCAGTTTGGTAAATGGAAGACTCCTTCCTAAGAAATATTCAAAGAACATTTTGGCAGGATTGTATTTCCATTTTCACTTGGAAATGCTGGCATCTGAAAGTTTGGTCCATTTACAATCATCTTGAGGAACTTCCTTTCCTTTCATGCAGGTAAATCAGGGATAATTTAAAAGCAAAGTACCTTTAGAAAATGCAAGTCAGATGCTTTCATCTTCATGACCTCATAATTAACTTTTCATTGTGAAATCTTCTTGGGTTATGGCTACTGATTAAAAGGTGAAAGGTTGAGGAGAAAGTGAATGGCAGGGAATTACATGCTCCCTTTCCTTTTAAAAGCACTTCCTTTACAGCAGTTATGATAAATACCAACCTTTATTCATGTTACAGGTCTGAATTGGTGCCATATGATGATGAATTCCTATACAAAGACAAGGCAGGTCCTGATTAAGAGTTAAAAAAAAGCATGAACACAGATGGAGAGAGAGAACTTGAAATTGGAAGATGGCAGGGACAGCTGACAGCATTATGTTTCCAATGAAGAGGGAAAAATGTTTGGGGGCAAAAAAAGAGAGAAAACTGTTCTTTTAGCCCCCTGACGCCCACGTTTCAATCTGGAAAAAAATGAAATCTTGTTTTTATCCACTTCTGTGTAATGCAACAGAGATGGATGAATCACATGCAGGAAACTGTTTTGATTTCCAACACATCAAAATAGATTTCATTCTTTCACCATGAAGAAGGGATATAAACTGCAAGCTTCATGTGTATGCATGTATCTCCTTCTCAAAATCTTGTGTTCTACAGGAACTCCTACAAACCTGTATGAGAGCTTTATGAGGTAAATTTTTAGGGTGTGAATCTAGTGTTTTCTGACACCCATGTGAACCTGCTAACAAACTCTGATTTGCTCAGACACAGCCTTAGGCAAGGGTTACTGTAGAAGTTCTCCTAGCCCAAAGGTAATCCAGATTTTACTAAAACTCTGATACTCATCCTTGCAATGCAACATCTTTCCTGGGGTTGTTTGTTTGTTTGTTTTGGTCATTGTTGTTGTTGTTGTTATAGTTTCTTTCCCTCTGCCTGAGGACACTGTTGTAATACCGATAGAAGGAGAAAATTAAAGTTTCTGTCATGTCCTAACTGGACTGGAAGGAGGTGGAGCAAAGAGTCTCCCCCAGACTAAAACAAATGTGTTAATTTAAAAAAAAAAAAAAGGAGTTAAACAAAGGAGTAAGGGAACTCTTGGGCATGTTCTACCTTTGTGAAACTAGGTACAGAGTCAAGATAATCTTTATCAAATAACTCAGGATTTTTTTAAGCAATATACAACTACATGGTTTTAGTCAGAGTGGTAGTCTGCTGAATTATTTCAGACATGTTAAGTAAATATGTTTAAAAATAAGCAAAGACATATTTGGGCACCATTCAGTTCAGTGACTGAAAGTGAAGCAGGAGTCATCTTTCAACTATACTGGCTAATCTCATTCAGTCTTTTGGGTATTATCTATTTGTTTTATACGGTTAAGAAAAATCCTTGTGTATATGAATTTTCATCAAAATTATATTAATCTTGACTTTACTGAAATATATTGTGTATAAAAGTTTACCAAGGCCTCTAGACGAATGATTGAATTGCCTGAAATGCCTGGTGCATCAAAATTCTTGAGATACAGCATTTGGAAAGAATTATTCCATTTTGAAGGTTTCTTAGTTTTGTTTGGTTGGTTTTGTTTTTTCCAATAGTCCTTTGTCATTTCATTCCCTCCTGTTTTATACTGTGGTACTGTAATCAATAGACATGAATAAAAGAACAACCATAAAGATGATTAAAGTTATTGATTCAGGGACTGAATATGTAGCTGATGACAATATTAAAAGGGCTGCAAGACTGATAGCTAACAGTAGGGTTGGCTGGTAGAGATAGAGGAGTGGAGACAGAACTAGAGTATCCATTGTGAATGATAAAAAAAACCCCACACACTTGAACAGCAGTTCTGATAACACAGGATTTACTACAGATGTTTTTTTATTATTGTCTCTTTACTGTATCCTTCATTTATGTCTCGTTCTTTGTACAATATTTTGCCTCAAAAGGGTTGCAACAGAGAATACCTGTGAATGGATTTAAGAATCGATTATAAAAATGGAATTATTTTTTATAAATTTCAGCTTGGAGTTGTAGGCCTCAGCTTTGAAAAGCCTAGCAGCGTGACTTTAATTAGTCTGTTCTTAATTCAAACACATTTTAATTTACTTGAAAGTAGTCCAATGAATTCACCTCCAGTATCTGGTGAATTATGCAGGAGAATTAGGTGCTTTCTGTCAACAGGACCTGTTTCCACCTTGTTTGCAATTCTGATACTCTAAATTAATACAGTGAATAAAATTAATCTGATTATGGTTTAGCATACAGTGATTGTTCTGCACCTTTAGCTTTGTTTTTCTGTAAAAGTGATTCTTATAATCCTGCTTCCTTTCTTAGCCCTGTACTCAGTTCATGGTTCCTGTGTGGCTGGAATGCCAGCATTGAATTTCCATTGCCAGGGATAGCGTCTTCTCGTCATCTTTTATCATTGACACAGATGACACCATGTGAAACAGTATTTGCAGCTTAGAGGTAAACCGGGAATCTGAATTTTGTTCCTTCTGTCAGTAATTTTTTTGGGGCATAACACGAGAAGAAGTTTAAAATAATGCCTCTTTTTTATTTCATAAAAAAATTCACAATAAGAGGCAATTAATTTTTTTCAAAAAAGTCCTATATAAGTAAGTCAAAGCAGTGCATAACTCTAAACTATACCCTAGGTTTGACACAGTGTTGCTTGGGAAAGTTAGGTTATGTATTTTCTGACAGAGAGCAATGAACAGGAATCAAAGCTAGGGAAGAAAAGTTTGCATATATATGTAGATAGAGAGATAGAGATGACAGGCAGGCAGGCAGGCAGGCAGGCAGGCAGATGATAGATAGATAGATAGATAGATAGATAGATAGATAGATAGATAGATAGATAGATAGATAGATAGATAGATAGATAGATAGATAGATCTGTTAGATTTCATGGGAACTGACTGTTGTATTATTTTGTAAAGGTTTATTTTAGGTGTCTATGGAATATCTCAATTGAACTTACAAGTGTATATACACTATAATGCATGTTGCCTTAGATATGTTCTCATGCAGTTGGGCACTTAAAATTCTCATTTAAAACTTCTCTTGTGTTATATTTAGAAGACATAAAAGATCACACAGCCTGTTAAAAAAACGTCTCCACCAGAGTCCTAGAGAAGAGCTACAATTTTTTGAAGGTTGAAATGTCTGAAGAGATTGCTCGAGGAATGAACATTTTTTTGGCATCTACCTAATTAAGTTAAAAGTTAATAAATTCCCTTGGTTGCTCCTTTCTCCAAGAAGCATGCAAAAAATGCATTGAAGTAAGGAAGTTCAAGGTTTCAGTATCTGCTGCCCTTGGTCTTTCTCAGGAATTCTTTAGCTGATTACATGCTTCTCCTTTCAACAACATAAGCTTTGTATCCCCTGTTTTGTAAAGGATCATTTCCCCAGCCACTCTCTATAAGGCCACTCTTGGTCAGTTACAAAAGTTAGCATCTGGGTGTGAGTATTTCTACCACATATATTTAAAATGCCCAAGGGAATGAATTTTCCTTTGATTTTTTTTAAACTTATTTTTTACAAACATCTTTATGGTTTACAAATGTTTTTTTCTTATGTACAAGATTTGAAATTCTTTCAGATTTCAGTGTTGCCTTTTTCATTTTTACTTTATTTTCTGAACCAATACACTTCTCCCTTTTTGTTAGTTAATGGCAATCAAACACTTCATGTAACTACACAATAGTTATCTATAAGATGGGTACACTCTGGCATATTTGGAATGCTGTATTTCATAATAAGATACAAGATCTGGATTTATCCTTGTGTCAGCTCTACACTGGCGCAAATCCATTAATTTTGATTAAATTATGCCTTATGCCTAATTTATGTCAGTGTAATTGAGGAGGATTAGGGCTTAATTATAATTATACATAATTACCCATGATTATAATAAATGCCAACATTAAGTCAAAATAGTAAGGCTAAACTGTTGGGGATCCAAACTGAGATGATGAGCTGCAGTACTTAAGAGATGTCAAGCACCTGCAATACATATTGAGGAAAAAACCCTAAATGCTGTGCTTTGGAATCCCAAAATTAAAAGTTCAAAACTGGTGCAATTTTTTTGCTATACAAAGACCACAAAATTATTTCTTCATTAATAATTACTGTACTCAAAAAGTATAAAGGATCAGGTTAGGTTTATGAAGCCCTGGAGTGGGTGGGAGCATTTATTAAATGTTAAGCTCCTAAAGGGAAGCTTCTGAACGCTTTCCTACAATTTTTCACTTTCTTTCCCTATTGTCTCATTTGAAAACAATTCCAAACTTTTTGCCATTTCTTCTGTCTAAAATTCTTCATCCTAAATTGATAACAAACTTACAAATACTTAGTTTTTCATTGGTATTTTATACTCTGAATATTGAATTGTGTTTTGAAAATAATAGGCCTATTCAAATGCCTATTATTACTCTTGCCATTAAAGGACAGGATAGTTCTTATCTTTTAACCAGTATTTTAAAATATTCTAAGAAGAATAATTAAAACTAAGTGTGGCCTAAAGAATATAGATTTTTAAGAGATTCAGCCAACAGGTTATTTATATTACAGTAAGAACTGAAGGATAAAGAGAAGATGAAAGTGTATAGATTGAAGAAAGCAAGAAAAGTCAATTGAATGATTGAAGTCCAGTGATTTGCCATAATTTTCATAAAAATTCTCAATTTTTTTTACCATTGAGACAGAAGATGGCACACAGTGGAGATTTTCCTAGAAAATATAGCTTTTAGATTTAAGAATTCATATTATCCTTGTAAGTGTTTTTAGAACACTGGAAGTTTCATTTTCTGTATGCAACGGCCACTAATGTTTTCTTGTTCTTTGGTATTTGATGCCATGCCATTAATTCTTTTACCTGTAAAGATGAATTTGCTGAATATGCCATGTAATTACCGTTGGTCTGGATTCTCTTGTGTTTCTCACAGCTCTGCTCTATTTTAAATGCTTTCACATGTTCTCCTCCTTAATACTCTCCACTGATACACATATATTTTTAAGTAAGGTAAAATATGGACCTTTTTCCCAGTCTTCTTCTAAGTCAGGGCACTTTCATCCCTCCTTTCCATCACTAGAGTGTCCACAGAGCTAATACTAATTTAAGATATTTCCCCCTAGACTGATCCTTCATGATAGGAGATATCAGGAGGGTCCAAACAATCACTGGGATGATCAGTGAATGTTTGAGCAACATATGTCCTTTACATGCCGCCTTCCTTTTCTTAATACAAGAAATTGCAAAGCAGAGTGGTTGCTGTTTGTACTACATGCGTAAATTAGTCAAACTTGGGGGACATCTAATGAAAGTAGTCCTTCTGGGGACTTTTATTCCTTATCAGCTTCTTCAAAGTCCTTAATTGAAACTTAGGGCCGATTCTTCTCCAGGGACAGCACTTCTTAAAGAATATGTATCCATCTGCCACATTATCTGAAGGCAGTACTTTGTATTCTCTAGAACAGAGGTACTAATTGCTTGTATAGGCTTGTAGGGGACAACTGGTGTTGTCTGAGATTTAACTGCTTCCTTGAATTTAGGACAGGTGAACATGGATTGAACTGTCTGGGCAAAATCCACAAAAATAGTTTGTGATGGAGCAAAGCACTCAACCTTGGCCTTCCAACTGCTAAAACTCATATCCTCATATCCTCATCTTTGGATTCTCCATCCTGATTCAATTTTTCCTTTCATTCTTACCTTGGGATTTATAATATAGCTTAATAGAAACTATCTTCTCAAATTTTTTAACAAATTTGCTACTTTGTCTTCATCCAAGATGAAAGGAAAAACCTCTTAAAAGCTCGTGGTTACAAAATGAGTTTTGATTCATTTACCTATAATTATTCTGCTTTTTTTTCTTTTGTGATAATTTTTGACTTTTGTGATAATTTCAACCTGAAAAATTAATGTTTACATTTTAAAAATACTGAAATTCAATATTCAATGCATTTAATATTTAAAAATCATTTGGAGCAAAATCTCCATATAAACTTTTAATTTAACTGAAAATGCTTTTAAAGCTTCCAATATTCCCTTGGAAAATTCCAGGTCAGTCCATCATAAATATTTTTTTAATTAATATGTGACATTGGCATTCTTTGCATGGCCTTGGAAGCTCTATCTCCATGAAATATTTTGTCTATGAAGGCCTGGTCCTTCTTTTCATGTAAACCCATTTGCATTTGAATGCTCCTTGAGGGGAAAAATACTTCTGAGTTGCTGAATTTTTGTTTGTTTGTTTGTTTGCTTATGATCTCATTTACTGCTACAGAGCCGCATAAACAGCAACAAGTTTAATTTGTAACCCTGGCCATTTCTTTAAAATTTCTTGCAGCAGTGAAAAGGTTAACCTTCTAATACATTGGATGGATAACAAGGGAAGCCGATTAGCAAAAAGAGGAGCTCAGTCACTGACCTTACAATGCTTCTTTATCTTTTACATTCATCTCTCAGGCTCAGTCCAACACTGCAACATAAAGCCAAAGCTATGGTACAAGTATTGTATTCCCAGAAGAACAGCGTATTACTTGTATATGCTTGGTTGCTTTTTTGCTGTGAGCTTCTGAATCATATAAAAGCGAGTTTATTCATACATTTACCCCTTATTTAACATTCTTATTGAATGGGCAGGAATCGTCTTAAAGGATAGAAGTATTAAGATGTAGCTGACATAAGAAATAGAAGAAAATCTTAGTATTATAATTTTTTAAAGAAATGCTCAGACATATTGAATGCTAACAGAAAACAAGATGCACATTTTAATAGCTTTGAGAATTGATACAACATCAAACTAAAAATATTAAATAAAATATTCTTAAATAATCTGGTTTATACCCCTATGAGTAAGGAAGAATACAATATTGTATAAGTAGGATACTCAACTTGTCACAGGAAAGTCACATCCTCATGGGATATTTATCCTTGTTTTACTTTTATTACTCTGATATCTTTATAAATTTTTTAATAAGTTGTCCTGAGAAATGTCAGTAAAGTCATCTGGATTTTGAATCTCCTACTTTACGATGGTTCACCCACCAGTTTGTTATACCTTTACTTTCCCTGGGAAAAAAAAAATGAATAAAGGAAAAAGGACTTGTCACCTGCTCTTTGCACTATTCACCTATAACCTGCACTTGTTTCCTCCTTCTCAAAAGGTATTACATAAAATTGTACTTACGATCTTATCCTCTCATCAGCTCTGTTTATTGTGTCATTGACATTTTACTAACTGCTCTCTAGCTCAGTGGGAAGCAAACAAGCCATTACGATCAGAAGCTGGATGCTGTTCTTGCAGGCGCAACAGTTGTTGTTATCCTGGACAGTTGTTATTATTTTTTACTTAGGAGAAAACTGAAATAAGAAAGAGCAGGAAAGCACGAATATAAGCAAATATTTTGGGGAAAACCTAAGGTCAGCTTCTGTTTTGTTGTCTTTATGGTGAATGGTCATCTTTTGCATCTCACTTCCTTGGTTTATCTCGTATTAAAGTCCAAAGGTTTTTTTAAAATTAACTCCCCCCAGACTTCCAGATTTCTTCATTAACACTGTCTCTCTTCCCCTCAACTTTTCTACTTTGCATTCTGCAATGCATAGTATGACATGAAAGGACCATTGATTTTTATCTATAGGGTCCTATGCCTAAATGGGGTGTCTGAGCAATGCTGTAATATTAATCAAGAGTAATGAAAATCCTGAATAAATTCAGCAGTGCTTAGTCAGCAGGAATTACATTTGACCAACATGCCCAAGCCATTAATGAGCATAATTGTTATAATAAAATAATGTCTGTACTGCACCAAAGCAGAACATAACTATATACCTACAGTGAAGCCCTAAACTATGAAATTGCATATGAAAATGAATCAAATAAAATTCTCCTTGCCAGAATTGTAGTGTTTTCCAGTTCCTCTGAGGTAGCTAACATGCTGGCTCCCTATTGCAGCTGGGAAACACTGGCATGAGGTGAATTCAACTTAACGATATTTTCCAAATATATCTTCAATCCAGACCTTGCATATTGTGTTCCCAATGTGCATTTGACATAACCCATGAAGACCTGGGCTAGAAACCAATGCTATCTGTGTACAAAGATCAGCACCAAGTTATTTTTTTGGAAGATATCTCAATCAGCAGGGGACTCCACTAACTTCTTTTTTTCCACAATGTGCCCTCATTGCCTGTGTGTTTGAATAATCAGACATTTGAGTGATCCTTTCATCTCTTCCAGGGGGTTTTCAGGGACCCTCTGAACTAGGATGACAGGATTTGGAACCTGAGAGTTGGTGCTCTTTGTTTGTTGTGGCCTATCATCAGTCAAATCCAGTGTGTAGGTTAATAAGGCTTAAACTTTAAGGGAACGGTGAGCACCTGATTGACAAGTCTGTGAATAAAAGTGCAGTGGGAAGTTTTGTGTTTGTGAAGTTAGTATGCAGGGAGACACAACTGAAGTTTAGAATGAATTGCAATTAGTTGTATAAATGCAGGGAATCTCATTTGATGACTTAACATCAGTTTCTGGTCTTCAAATAAAATTTCAAAGTATTTCAGAGAGTTCTGATAAAATTCTAAGACATAGTTTGGGTGGTTGTTTGTCTTTTTTTGTTTTTGTTTCTATTTTTAGATTCAAGTGTATAACAGAAATCCCAAAGCCGCTAAGAACAGCATATAACAATTATTGAAATTCCTACTATCTATAAGGATTTAAAAAAAGGAAAATATTGTCCAACATCTACTTAGAAGTTAAAGAGGGTATACAGTGCTTCAAGTTTTCCTAAACACGTGCCTCCAACACTTTTTATTCTTAACAAGTAATAGACAATGGGTTTATACTGTGCTTGAGACACTCTTTCAGGGTTTTCAAAAGATCCTCTGGGATATGGTACCCAAATTGCGGTAGTTTTCAATACGATCCATGTGCTTTTCATTTCCACTAGTGCTTTGAAAATCACAGCCTCAGTTGTCTTTTCTTTTATGTATAATTTTAAAGTTGATTGAAAATTTCTGAGCTACACTGACTTCCACCAGAAAACACAGTTCAACAAAACCCAAAACATTTAACAGGAATCTCACAATGCTGGAATATATTTATTATTTTAATAAAAGAATATATTTTGGGTTTGATTTGATAATATTAATAAAGTATAACATCAACTCTTTGTTTAAAAATAAACATTAAATGTTCAGTATCACTGAAGCAACAATTTTGGTAAACTTTTTTCAGAATTTCTGTCTTAAAATAATTTCTTTTTGCATAAAAATTTTGAAAACAACCATGGAATACAATGATTCAAGGGATATTTCCTCTTGAAACACTATTCTTACTGTAAGTCAAAATAACATATATAAAATTTGTGCTGAAAAATCCAAGTGCTACATATTAGGGGATATAAAATGACTCTGCAAGTAATTGAAAGGGGCAGTCGGGAAATTCCTATCAAAATGGTTGTCAGAAAATGAACTTTTGTATGTGCCATTTTGATAACACATTCAACCAGGCAGTTTCCTCAGATTTGTAGTGGCATTTATTGTTAAAACCAGAAGGAAAAATATACTCATTTCATATGGAATACCAAGTTCCAGAGCCAAAAAAAGAGAAAGGGGTCTGATTTCAAAGCATTTCCTTGTCTTTACTCACTATATGGTGCGTATTTAAGTGCAGGACAAATGGAGAGCTGCTTCTGAATGTTTAACAAGAACCATGTTTTCTCTATGCTTATTGAGCACCACTGAGCTCAAGAAACCAAGCAGTCAAACTGAGTTAAAAAACTAGAGCACAGCAGCTGTTGTGGACAGCATCTTCTTGCATATGTTGTCTTCTGGCAGAGAGACACAGGGGAGGAGGAGAACAGAATGCTTTATGCTCTGGTAAAATGTGAGAGTTATTAAATTCTGTATCTCTGTAAACTCACCAATTTCAGCTTGTGTTGCAGAGGTGGAATCTGAGTACTGACTTACTCTTAGGTACAGACCATTTTAATAATGGTTTGAGTCAGGCTCTATGTTTGTGCTGGCAAGTGTATATGCATCCATCTCTATCCAGGACACATTTAACAGAAATAAAGCAATACTAGTGTTGAATTTTGACACCTGCTCATTGTCTTACTCTTGAGAAGGCATGATGGTTTTTCAATCCAACACTTCCTGTCAGGAAGGAGTTATAGATTCAAACTTTAGAAGAAGATGGAGTCAGATCTTCCACTTTTTGATAAATAATCTAAGCAGTTTGCTGTTATGAAAAAGATTAAGGAAACACTGATTAGGTATATGATGGTATTGGGTGCCACTAAAATAAAGTCCTCTGTCCTACTGCTTGGAATCAATCACTTGAACCAGATTTGGTTGTGATGGAAGTTAGGCAATGAGTTTTCCTTTGGGGACATCCATCTGCTGTTGAGAGAGGAAGCCAGTTGTTTCAGTAAGGTAGAGATCAGCTGTTTCAAGCAACCACTTAACATTTTACATATGAAATGCAAAGTTACATTATTAAGCTCCTTGTATTTGTCCAAAGCTACAAAGCTATATTCACACTCCTCTTTAGAATCACAAAAATGTTATGCAAAACTGGTACAGTGACATTGTATTTTAGCTACCTTTTTAAGAAAATGAGAAATTTTTGATTACATGCTTCTGAGCACAAGGGGATTCCTTTCTGAGTGAACATAGGCAAATAACTTTCAGCCCAATCCAGGAATTTCACCAAGAGTGGCAGTTCAGACATGACCCTGCTTCTAGAGTTTAATCTAATGTTGCCTCCACCTCCATTCTGCATATAGGATAGTTAATGATTTTCCATGGCTGCCTTATGCTCTCTATGGTATATAATCTTTTACTTTAGTCAGCCTAACCTAAGCTGTCTGAACCACCCTGCTAGCAGGTGTCAAGTGTCAGCTGCTTACTACTGAAGACAGCACAGAATTATCCTGCAGCCCTCGTACTGGCCAAAATCTGCTTCTGGTCACCTGCCACATGAGCATTTGTGTTTTACTCAATCCACTTGCAGAGCATGTGACTTGACATCCATAGTTTCTTCTTCTAGTGTTGCTTTCTCCCTTCCCACTATGTTTTAGAACAAACTACATGAGGTAACATAATTTTTCTGGTACAAAATGGGGTAAAATTTTTCTGCTTTTTCTTGTTTGGAAAATGAGCCCACATCATTACCCTAATTTCTTCCCTTAATATCTATAAGGGAAAAGAAGACTTACAAGGCTGAGAGATACTTGAAATTGATTATGTTGCATTTCTTTGAATCCACGGGTTTTCTCTCACCCTAAATTGCCAAGGGCTGGTTTATCTGCCCAAGTGCTGGCACTTGTGCCTGAGAGTCAGCACCTTTGATTCATAAAGCTTTGGCTTTGATACAAGCATTGCTGTTACCTCTTGCACTGAGGATCTGGCACAACCCCTGTTGGTACTTCCATGAGGACATACAGTGTTCCAAGCCTCCCCCACTGCGTAGACAATTCCTTAGCGGGGCAGGCTTTCCAAACACATTGTTTCAAAGAAATGAATCACTCATTCGTGAAAAATGGGAAAAAAAAGAGCACAAATACCATCAAAGCAAATTCAGGGGTTTGCCGCCCACATCACTGACATCATGCTGCCAAGCCAGAGAGCACTGAATAGGACTCCTTACAGAGTCCATCAATGCCACTCTTTAAATGGCAATTGCCTGAAGGGGCTGCTGGTTTGTGATACGAGGTACTTCTTCCTTAACAGGGGAAAGGCAGTAAAGGCTGGGATTTCACTGCAAGTCCCCTCAAATGGCAACAAAACACATGGTTGCTTGCCTTGACAGGATGCCTCTTTTTCAAAGGACTCTCCTCTGGTTTTGGAGGGTAATTAATTTATACTAGGATGAAATATTTTTTTTAAAAGGAAAAGACCTGTCTTGTCACCAGGAAAACATTCCATTATTAAACTGGAGGTTACTTGCACAAGAGAAGCAATGGGGACTTCTTATCATTTATGGACCAATTAAAACAGTCCCAAGTGAGGTCTCTCCAAGTTAATCCCAGAGCTGATGTGCTGGAGCATGTGATACAGGGATGCACTGAGCTGCCTGGATCTGAGCCAATTCACATCTGACACACTGTTCCC
This sequence comes from Serilophus lunatus, assembly GCA_013399895.1. Classification (NCBI taxonomy): domain Eukaryota; kingdom Metazoa; phylum Chordata; class Aves; order Passeriformes; family Eurylaimidae; genus Serilophus; species Serilophus lunatus. The sequence goes on along the minus strand of VXBA01003442.1, from coordinate 539,338 downwards.
ACATCAGACAGTGCTGTGCCCAAGCTAATAAACCCTGCTGAGAAAATACAGTGACAGGTCACTGTGGCACAGTGCTGTGTTACATATACAGTCTGGACTTAATGGCATGAGTTCCCACTAGTTGTGGAATTTCTACCATTCTGTCCATTTTATGGCATAGGCGAATTTCCAGTAATTCTGCAAATGCTTTTACACACTTCTGTCCCATTTGACCTTGTCTTTTCCACTTCTATTCCTGTGACACTCTGTCCTGCTTGCTTCTCAGACAAATGACTCAACTTTTCCAGTGGTGATTTTTGTTTCTGTAACATCCCTTGTGGGTTCATTCATAGAGAGCTGCACACACCAAGTCTGCTGGAGTGCTTGTGACACTTCAGCCAGTTAAGGTGACCTGGTAAGCAAACCAAGATAGCTGGGTTATAATAAAATAACAGAGACTGAAGCAGTAAAGGTTAAGAATTTGTGGCCTTCACATTTATTATGGTGTCACCTTGGCCTCAATTCCTACATGCCTCTAATTACATATGCATATTAGGTGCTTTGCATTTTCACAGCAAGCAATGTGTACCTTGATGTGTAATCCACAGAACAAGGAGAGACTGACCTGCCTGGGGATTTGGAGAACTACAGCAATGCAAATAATTAGAAAACAGAAATTTTGACCAGCAGGAATGATTTTTCACTGACCCAGAGTGGATAGACAAAATGATCAATGATATCTTTCCCCTCTGTAATGTCTGCCAGACAGTTCAAGTTTATAATCAGCATAGGAAAACAGCTGCATATCATAACCATATGGCATTGAGAATACACATTATTGTACAGTAGCACTGCTCTAATTTAAGATCTGTCACCACTTCCATTATGGAACTCTGTTTCCAAAAATAAGAAACTCTTAAACTAGCACTTACCTCAATAGGTATATGATCTCTACCAGGACAGGTCTTAGACCTCTAGATGCTTTAAATAATATCTAATTTAAATAATCTGGCTATTTTGTCATTATGTAAGTTAAAGTCAGTATTCAGTTTCCTGCATCATTGTTCAAAAGTATTTAATACAATAAAACTCCATGATTTGGGGTATGGTTAGGCATATTCCATCTCCTGTAGGCCACTTTTCAGATTGAAAGCAATTGTTAAGAATCTGGTGAATTTAAAAGCTACTGTATAGCTACATATATGTATAGAAAGAGTTATATTCACACTGAAAAAAAAATCACCAAAAATGAAGCCATATCTATTTCTGTGTGTACCCAAAATTTTTGTGGTTATTCTATATAACATTGGTCAGATCGCATGATCTTGCCAGAAGAAAGAAAATACAATTAATTTTTCATCCTTATCAAATTCTGTGTCCTTTTTCACACATCTTAGCTCCCCCAATTAGAAGAACTGATATATTTCCATAAAGGAAGGATCCTGCTGCTGTAAATTTAGGGAAAAATCTACAGTCACAGACATTATGCACAGCACAAAGATGGCAATCTCCTGTGGAAAAGGGGTTTCCATTTCAGATAATCTCTCCATGGCTGGCATAAGCTTATTTTACCCACTGCATAATCACAGGTTCCATGCTGATGTGAGAGTAGCCATCACTCAGAAAGGTCATGCCAAGGATAAATTAGCCTCAACTAACATTGAGTTGATGGAAAATTTTCTCCAGAACATTCAGGGATCAAATCCTCTTCTAATTCCCAGTAGCACAGAGACTGCTACAGCTGAACCTAGGGGCTGCACAGGCACCTCCTTGGAAAGCATTGGGAGGAAGAAGATGTTCAGTCCTAAGCCCATCTCACATAAAGGGACCGAAGTTGATCTCAGAGAAGAGGACCACTTATTTTATCTGCCCCAGAGCAGTCTAAGAAGTGGTCAAAGTAGTGATTAGAAAATAGTAAGAGGAGGACAAATAGATCTGATCATCCCCTCTACTGTTCTCCCAGCCACCAGCTAATCTCAGCCAAGTGATTTCCTGAACCAAGTACGTTTTTTGTGTACTGAGTTCTCAGTGGATTTCAGTTCCATCGACTTGCATGTCTCTCTCCTTTAATCACAATTTTGTTAGTACAAGTGAGTGCTGGCCTATGACTTCAATGTCAGCAATCCAAAGAAAAATGGCATTACTTGGCAATAATTTTCCATGTCCCTGAGATTTGCTCTGATGGTCAGGGTAATTTTCCTCACAGTCAAAACTTCATCCCCATGAGGCAGCTGCGTGATTCTTCATGACTTTTTTTCTACCGAACAAAGCAAAACAAAACCAAAACAGAACAAAAATTCACATCACAGGGGAATTGTCCATATGATCCCTAGCCTATGCAGAGGCACTCATGAGCTATATCCACATGAACCACTACAGCACATCAATAGGAATGAATCTGCAGGAGAGAAGCACTTAATACTGAGGCCCTACATCCTAACTCTGTAAAACTTCAGAGAGGGAGAGAGGAAAGGATCCTGTGTCATGACTATCCCTTGGAGCAGCGGTGCACAGGATAAGCTGCTGGTGCACATCTACCCGTTTACTGTCATCCAGCACCTGCTCTCCAAGACAACTCTGAAACAGAAAGCAAGGTGCAGAAAGTGAGGGTGATCTAGGTATTTGGTTCAAAAGCTCATTCATAGTCCCGAGTAATGCAGACACCTCCATGCAGACTAGGAAGCAGCATGACTGAATGAATCTAACCAGGCAGACAGAGCACCCATGCTGCCTTACTTGAGCTATATCACTGGGACCCAACTCTCTACATCTGCACAATACCTTTCTCCACTGCACAGACACACACACGGAGCAGCTCTGCTCTCCTTCTGTTCTGCTGTTAAAGTGATTGCACCACCTCAGCTGGCAAGGTCTTGAAGAGTTTCATCAGATTCAACAGTGCCTACCTGGAGCTGAATATCTTGGCTTATTCAACAAAATGAAAAAGTAGAAAGGTTCTTCGTCAAAATTATGCACAATATTACAAGAAGGAAGTTTGTTTTGTTTTTTTCCAAGAGATGTTTGATGGGATTATTCTGTTTTGTATTGTTCATTATCCTGATGAAACAGAAGAGTTAATGAAAGTTTAATAAAACCAGCAACAAAGAACGACAGAGAGAGAACTTAAAACTTCCACCAAAACACCCAGTCTTACATCAGAACAATCACAGGCTTTCAAAATACCAGAAACTAAATTCTATGCCTCATTTTGACTCTGCTGAACACTACCTCGCAGTGCAGTTTTTATGGTTTAATCTGCTTTTCTATTTCTCTTTAAAAAAGTGAATCAAACAGCATAACTTATCAAAGATGCAAACCTGACCCCCTGTGACTACATTACAATGCAGCACCACCTTCTGGCTATGGGGAAACTCTTAGTGCTACTTTACCTTTCCATTCATGAGCATCCTAATTCTTTTGTTGCAATTTAAAATGGAAATATGGTGATTAGTTTTCATGACTGCAGCTATTATAGCTATAGATGTTTTTAATAACAGCTGATATTTTTCAGATAGAAGAGAGATTTCTAACATGAAGCAGTTGGAACACTGCATTTGAGCCTTTATTGAAGGAGCAATGTGTATGTTCATTTTTTATGATCTGTAATCACATACTGGTCCTGGGAAACATGCCACAAGAGCCTCCATATGTAAGTAGTGGCAGCTGAAAGTGCATAATTCATGAAGGAAACATCAGGATTGGAGAAAATGGCATAAATAGGTGATTGACTTGACACATCTTATATTTTTTCCAGAATTTATTTTCTTTTAAAGATCTGAGTTGTCTTTTTTAAAAAAAGAAATGTGTAGACTGCCAAGTCATAAGGTTCTCTAGGTCGCTTACTTGTTTCTCTGAAAGCAAAGGCATTCTTCTGTTTTCACTCTGATTTAATTAGAGTGGCTTTTTTACAGTATGTGGTCTTTGTTCTTCCAGGTCTCTACTCCTCCACAGTTTTATTCAACCCTATTGTAGGTCCATTTTGCAACAGAAAGGGCAGTCGAAACAACTTCATCTCAGAAGAAAATCCTATAAATACTGTAATTGCTGTGGAGTTTAATCTGGTTTCTTAACCTCTGATTCAGTTTGGATAGTTCTTAGGGCACAAAAGAAACAAATCGGCTATTTCAGCTAAAGGCTTCATTCAGCACAAATCTAGACAGGGCTTAATGATAAAAGAAATGTTTAAAATGGAGAGACATTAGATGCTAATCAAATTTCAGCTGGAAGAAAATAAAAACCCTCCAAAATTACAAAGGCAAATTTAGTCACATCCAATCTCCAAGAACATTTTGTAGAAATATCACAAACAACAATGTTCTCAGGGTATTTCTACTGGAAATAATGTGAGAAAGAACATTCTCACATTACTTACAGTCAAAATGCCATAAAAATGCACAGTTGATAGCAAGCATTCTCAGAGCATTTTAACAGGAAAGACCTCAAGAAAACATTTTCTCATGACATTTCCTCTGGAAGAGGGTGGAGCTGGAGAATTCTGCCCTCCTCCACTCCCACCAGTATGAGAATGTCTTGGGGTTAGCTCTCCAATGAGAGGAGCAGAGTAAGGATTGCAGAGGACATGGCAAGGCAGGAAATATGATGATGTTCCCTCTGCAATGAGAACACTTTCAAGAGATGAAAAACTCCTAAAAAAAAGTGATGGAAGGTCACAGATAATTCATAGCTTAGAGTAACTAGAGGATGAAATTATTTATACATTAGTATTTTCAATATAATACTCCCCACTAAAGTAAGTATATAAGATGGAAAGTAAGAGGGAGAAGGAAAGACACTGATTTGTTGATTTGAGGGTTTTTTTAAGGGTTTTATGTGCAAAACCTCCATGAAGGATTTTCATGAAAATTGTGATACGAGTCAAATTCTGTACACAAAGTCACACTGACAGTCTGAAAGAAATGAAATATCAGTTTACTCAAAGATGAGAGAGAGCCATGGTCCCTACTGAGTCAATGCAGTAAGTCGTAGGACACCCAACTTAACTTGTCTGCTCCAATTTTTGCTTCTTACATCATTCTATGATATAAGAAATCCTCACTTCTCCTCTTCAGGACTCGTCTAGATCTCTGGGTTTTTACAAAGCTCTGAGCAGCCTGGTCTAGTTGGGGATGTCCCTGCTCATGGCAGAGACCTTTAAAGGGCCCTTCCTACCCAAACTATTCTGAGAAAGTAACTCAGATGCCTCTGAGAGATATGTCAGTAAGCAGAATGGGCAGCAACGTTTCAGATTATTTCTTCCATCCAACTGCCATACTTCAGCTGCCAGAAGGAAGAAATGAACCCAAGGACAGCTTGGTCTTTTTGAACTCTTCAGTCCAATATTGAGAGATTCACTTGTTAGACATATAAGAACAGAAAAGGTTGCTTCCCCTGGAGGTCAGTTGATGGGGTAACAATATGTGAATAAATACAAGAAGAATAATGCCATCAACTGAAAATCAGGATCCTCCTCTTGTTCATATCTCCTTACTACAGTAAATTGCTTGTAATTCTATTTCTACCTGTCTTACTGAAAGGATAAGTTTATCATTATATCTGGTGAATTGAATAAGATGTCAGATGAACTTAACCCTTTCTGAGTAATTTTCACAAAGATCACACTTTTTGCCAGGATTAAATGCAACTGAGGAAGAGCTGAAGCACTTCCATTTCTAATGCTACAAGGTGCTTTCCAGTATCCATCCATCAATCAAACTGGATTCAGTTTATAACTTCTCTCAGCTTTCAGAACCTGTGATCTGATTGGCACAGCTGTTCCTCCCGGGTTTGACACTCCATCATTTTTTTCTGCAGCAAGAAAAATGCTTATTTTGTTTTTGCCTTCATAGTATCACAGTATCAGCAAGGTTGGAAGAGACCTTAGGGATCATCAAGTCCAATGTATAATCTAACTGCCCATCATCTAAATTAGGGCACCAAGTGCCTCATCCAGCCTACTCCTGAACACATCCAGAGTCGGTGACTCCATCATCTCCCTGGGCAGCCCATTCCAATGGCAGATCACCCTTTCAGTGAAGACTTTCATTCCTTCTGTCCTGCAGATTTTTCCTATGTTTATTACTAAGCTGACTCTTTTACAGACTAAACGAGAGAAAATACAAATGAGACACTGCTGTGTGAATTTTCTCTAGCAGTGTCTTACACTGTGTGCAGAGTCAGTGCATCAAAGGTTCTTTCTTTAACTCAAGCTTTTTCATAGTTTCCATGGTTTCCCAAAACTGTTGTGGTTTCCTTTTTCTTAGTCGTTTTACTTTTCTTAAGCCAGTGTGTGTCCAGTGAGTAGAAGGCAGTGTCTCTTGCCTGGATGTGAGACACAGAGGTAAACACACTGCCCTTAGCAAGTCCAGATTGCCCTTGAACAGGAGCAGAATAGAATTGAATTGAATACTGAACTGATACTGTCAGACCTGGTCACTGAGGTAGCAGAGTTTGAGATACAGGGGCATCACAAACTTATTTACTTACCTTGCTAGGTAGTTTCTATATGTTTAAAGTCAATATTAAAAAAAAAATCAACTTGGAAAAAGGCTAAAATATAACTAACTAACTAAATAAATAAATAAACAGCTAAGTCTATTCAACTATCCTAACTCTGGCATTAGTCACTAATGGATTGTTCATATGAAAGTAAGGAGCTCCTGTAGCTGACAGACATGGATGATTTGCTCTCAGTCAAATGCTATCCTAGTGCACAAGATTAAAGATTGTTTGAAATAAAAACAGAGAGAAAAGGAATTCTACGAAGCAGATGGATCACTTTTCTGGATGAAAATACCTTTGAGATGTAAAATGAAAGATTTATCCACGTTATATATGTACTGGCACACATACATATATCAACTGATACTTACGCTGATGCATTTCCTTTACGATGAACACAACAGATCTTTAAATTTGAAATAAATGGCATTTAGAGTTATTCACAAAATCATAGAATGGTTTGGGTTGGAAGGGGCCTTAAAGGTCATCTTATTCCAACCCCACTTGCCATGGGCAGGGCCACCTTATCCTAAACCAGGTTGCTCCAAGCCCCACGCAACCTAGTCTTGAACACTTCCAGAGATGAGACACCCACAACTTCGTTGGGCAACCAGTGCATCACAACCCTCACAGTAAAGAATTTCTTCCTGGTATTATTAATAAAAAAAAATTTATCCCATAGCAATGGATTTAGTAACATCACTCCTGAAATTTGCATTTCTTTGTTCAATCACTAAAAATTATTCGCTAGCCCAAGATCTTTCAGAAATAGTAATATTTCATTTGTGTGCTGCATAAGCAAAATTAAACGGAGAGTTGATCTTGTTAATACTGTGTATAGGATGAGGCAGTCCCCAGATGCTCAGATCTACAGTCTAGGCTGTAAATAGTGATTGCCAAATCAAACTGCTGTTCTATTTTTATAGCTGGGGATAATATTATAAGTAATAACAAAGAACTGAGGTGTATTATTAAATCTAATGGAGATTCAAGAGATCTGGAGTCTGTCCTGCAGAGAAGCAGGACAAGAGTAGTCTACCTTCGCAGTAAGTGGTTTCTTTCAGTGCGTGTGACTTAAAAAAAAAAGCATGTGGGAGTACACATAGCATTCAGTGACATGAAGTGTACTTTATTTGAAAGTATTTGAAGCCTTGGCAAGATTGTATAAACAAATAGAAGAAAACTTTCTTGCCTCAGTGGTCTCTCTGATTTAGGTGCTTCTTTCATACTTACATGTTCAATTATGAAAAAAGTAGTAGGAATCTTTATTTCTTTGTGAAAAGAGTATAAGAGCCAAATCTTTCCCAAGGTTTCAAAACTGTCTTTTTAAGCCTGAGTTTGTTTATTTGCTTGTTTGTTTTAAGTAAATCCGTGTAATTCCATGATGGTTTCCTCCGCTCTATGAATGAGAGATTTTAAAAAAACCAACCAAACCCAAACCAAACTGTTCCCGACAGTTTTCCATCTTTGGTGCAGTAACTGCCAATGTGGCATTTGGGGCACAATCCTTTGATTTCTAATTAAAGCTGATGATAGGAAACAAAGATACACGTGTTTAAAGACAGGGACATATATATCCTCTAGAGTGTTTAAAAGTAAAGTTCTTTTCCTTTGTAATAAGGGAATAAACTCTATAGCTTTTCCAGAATCACCTTTGACTTTAGTGGGGTTTTGGTACTGTACTATCTGCATGGACTTTTAGGGCCCTAAAATCATCTGCAAAGTGTCTGAGAAACCCCCACTTCGTTTTAAAAGGCTGATGTCACTCCCATTCAATTCACTCACTTATCATTAAAAGAAAACTACTTTCAGAATTGCCATTACTAAAATATTAATCCCTTCTTCAGTAACTGTGTCCAGTTCTGGGCCCCTCAGCTTAAGAAGGATATTGAGTTGTGTACTGGTTTGAGGGGGTTGAGATCGTAGGGGGCATGGGGCTTGGGGGCGTTTTTGGATTTTGGGAGGGGGAAGAATGTAAGCAATCCACTTACCTGAGTTAAAATTCAATTTTTCCTCAAAGCTGTTTCCCTGAAGCTGGGGGAGGTGGGAAGCTGAGATGAAGGCAGCCCTATCCTGGGCAGGGCAGGGGTGTTGCCCCCGGCCGGGACCGGGGTGGTGGGCTGCGGGAACAGGGGGAGGGGGACTCTTGTTTCAGCTGCTCTCCCAGGGTTTGGGGAAGGAAGCTGGGATCGGGACGGAGCGGGACCTGCGCCAGTCTCGGTGCCCCCGAGGCCGGGGCCGGGCAGCAACAGCTCCTCGTTTCCCGGGG
>VXBA01003442.1:503866-529650 GCA_013399895.1 Serilophus lunatus | reverse complement strand
AAGCCCTATGAGGAGCGGCTGAGGGAGCTGGGATTGTTCAGCCTGGAGAAGAGGAGGCTCAGGGGTGACCTTATCGCTGTCTATAACTTCCTGAAAGGAGGGTGTAGTCAGGCAGGGGTCGGTCTCTTCTCTCAGGCTCCCAGTGACAGGACGAGAGGACACAGTCTTGGGCTGCGTTCAGGGGTGGTTTAGGTTGGATATCAGGAGAAACTTTTTCACAGTGAGAGTGATTTCCCATTGGAATGGGCTTCCCAGGGAGGTGGTGGAGTCACCGTCCCTGGATGTGTTTAAGGATAGGTTAGATGATGAACTTAGTGGTATGGTTTAGATGGTTTAAATGGTTTAGATGGTATAGATGTTAGACTGATGTTGGGTAGGTTGTTAACCTAGGTAAAGGTTGGACTTGATGATCTCCATGGTCTCTTCCAACCTTATTAATTCTGTGTGTGTAATCCCTCCCTCAAATTTAAAGCCCCAGATGTAGCTTGCTATTTTCAATACTAAATATCTGGAAGTCCAAATAAGTTCCTGTTTGGCTTGACAGTGTAAGTGCAGTTCATGGAAGAGTCAGACTTGTTCTGCAATGCTATTTGAGGTACTGCTCCACTGAATGGCTGGTAATTTGAAATCATTAAAAAGCTGAGATAAAAAAAGAACATTTGTGAGAGAACATAATCATATTAATAAGAAATAGAAAGACATGAGGAAGCTGTTTGGAATTTAAACCAAAGTTCTTGAATGCTATTTCTGCAGTATTTGATGAGCTCTGATTAACTGTATAAAATTATCAAATGGAAAAGATCCAGATGGAAATTATGACTGTAAACTTAGTGATGAATCTCTCAAAAATACATTGTCTCCATCTTTCCAGGCATAGAAAAGATGGGATCTGTGCAGCCAGTGATCTATATATTCAGCAATTCCTTACTCCTTGTTTAATTACCTAGATAATTTAGCCACACTATTTAATATTTCAAGTGCTGCTTTTCATATCTTTCTCTTGCAGTCGGTGAGAAAGTCTTTTGTGAAACATCCCATGTTCCTTTCCTGTTAGACCCAGAACTGTAGTGAGGATAATTCTTCATGAAATTTTTGACAAGTCTAAATTTTCATTCCCCCATTACCTCGCTGACAGCAGAGGGACAGTTCATGGGAACATTTTCTCTGCAGTGTGAGGGAAGGCTCTGTATCCTGGCAGTGCAGATAGCTTGTCAGGATGTGGCTGCTCTGACATGATTAATACAAGCTCATGTTGCTGAGCAACCTTAATGAAGCTAAGGATAATCAACCCACCTCTTGCACAGATCTCTAGACTTGCATTTCCCTGTGTGTTTTCTGTCATCCAAATCCTACACTGTATGAAGGTACCTGAATTAGCCCTGGAATGTGACATAAAGGAGCCAACAGAGAAAGTTGGAGAAACTGATTAAAGGATTTTAGATTTCAAAGGCCATGATCCATCTGGATTGGTTGTTGAAGAGGGTGAGGGTGTCCAGAGATGGCAAAAGAAGGATCCCTGACCCTCCTGACCCTTTGGAGAAAAGAAGGGATGAGAAGGCAAATGTTGTGTTCATTTGTTTATTTTTCTTTGTATGATTTAGACAAGGAGAAGGGAATAGAGCTCTCTGGGTGGTCCTGAAGCTAGTTTCCTCATGCAACTGGGAGAAAGTTCCTTTTTTTAAATATAGTTGTGAATGGGGGATGGGGGAGAAAAATAAAAAAGTTTTTCTGTCTTTCTAAACAAACAGTTTACCTCTGCCTTTCTGTGTGGATGCTACATGGTTCTGCTAAAACAGCTTCACATAGCTCAGTAATGAGCTTGCTGGAAAAAGCTTCCACTTTCATTTTTAAGGAGGATCAGAGAACTAACACTGAAAGACAAGGGAGAGTTCTAATTGCTGGTCTGTCATAATTTTGCCCAGGTATGCCTGAGGACAAGTGACACAATATCATCTCAATCCTGCTAAAAAGTTTTATGTCATATTGACCAAAAAAAAAGGGGAAGAAAAAAAAAAAGAAAAAGAGGTTCACAGGATTAATTTCTCCTTCCTGGGAATTTTTATTCCATTCTGGAATAAATTTAGCCACACACAGGGGCTAAAATGTCTGCAGCATGCCTCAGCAGGCAACCAGACAGGCACTAGTGCCCCACTGTCCCACTTCTTTCCGGTATCCTTTCCAGAGTCACCTGAATTCTCCTTTTTCAGTGTTTTTCTATTTCATGGCGCTCAGGAAAATGGGGTGCTTCCTGCAATGCAAATAGGTTGGCATCTTCCCCAGGCAAGAGTAGTGTTGGAAGTGTGGCTGTTCAGAGGGACAAGGACAGCCTGGTGGACAAGCTGTGCACTGTCACATACATAAGGACTAGGATAGATGCCTACCTTCCTCAGGTAAAGCCAATAAGTGCATATGTTAATGGGATGGCAAGGACCAAATGGAGCATGCTCATCACTTTGGTTACTCAGCGAGTGCCCTGAAGATACAAATGCTGCAGACCCTGGCTTGGACCTGGCAGATTTTCAAGAACAAAGATATTCCCCATTAAACCTGTGGGGAAATAGCCATGTGAATTAATGCTTTGATTCCCAGGGGCTCTCACTGTAAATATTCAAGATCTTTTTGGTCCAAATGTGGATGTGTGATAGATACAGTGGCATGTTTCCTTAGGAAACAGTGCTGCCATCCCAAGAAGACAGCCAAGTGGCCCTATGTATTCTGTTTCTTCTCGAGCTTGGGCTTTTTCTGCTAAACACCTGGAAAAGAAAAGATTCTATATAACTTTCAAGGGTCTTGGTGTGGAAAAACACAATATGTCATGGATTCCTTTTTATGTATGTGCAGATTATGTGCACTCAGTGTTCATATATGACACAGGACATTTTGTGGTGAAACATGCTTGTTGAGATTTGAGCTTCGAAATTTGATGTCTCAGATCTTTTCCAAGAGTATCTTTCAAAGCTGGTTTGGGTTTACACAGAATTTAGAACATACATCATGTGCCGTGGTGGTGGTAGTCTGAGGCACATTCAGATACATTCATAGTTCTATTAATCCCATGTGAATCCATTGACTTTAGTAAAATATCATCAATTTACAGGAAGAAAAATTCCAACCATCTGTAATAAACTGTTAAAAAATGGCAAGTAAATAATTCCATGAAGGGCCATTGTGCTTGAGGTTGTATAAACATGATGCCTGTAAATCACTGTATAATATACAGTAAAAATCTTGAGCATGTAGATCATTATGACACTCTATGAAACACTAGAACTGCTGTTGTTGTCTTGGTAGATGAGTCAATGTTGATTTTTTTGTTCCCTCCTGCTGCTGGCTAAAATCTTTTCCCAGGAATATAAATATCAAGTGGAAATACATAGAGATTATGAAATATAATAATTTGTGAGTTACTCTCTGTAACATGAAAGAAAGATTTTGAAATGCACCCGTGGACCATAAGAGACTTTATTGCTGCTTTTTGATTAAATCAGGCAAGTTGTTTCACTGGAAAATAAAGGTAAATCTTCCATATTTCTTTTTCTCTGAGTAATGGAAGTCAAAATCGTGCTTAGGGTTAGGGAGCATTCAAAGAACATTGCTGAGAAAGGAGTGCAGGTACCACAGTTCCCTGTCACCTCAGCAATCAATAGAAAGGGCAGCCTGCTGCACAGTGTTGCATCGAAACTGAGAACACATTAGTGAGTTCTGTTTAATTGCAACTCAAATGAGTCATGGACACTTGGTCCTCACTTCCTAATTCTGGAAGCAAAAAATAAGCGCTTGTTTGAAGCCACTTTTTAAAAGTAGTCTCAAACATAGTAACCATAGCTAATTGTAAATTACTTCTATTTATTGACAGTTTGCATAGTTCAGAGAGGAATTACTAATATATCACAGATGTTTTAACCAGAAATAAGCATGCTCAAGGCAGACAGCTGTTTTCTGTGTCAGCTGGGAAAAATGCCCCAACCACTCTTGTTTGATGAACAAACATACTTTCTTGATTGTCTACACACATACCCATCTGTTGGGATGGCATGATGCCCAGGCAGAAGCTGGCCAAACTTTTGCCTTGGTCATTAACAGTGAGCAACAATAGGTTTAGATGGGCAGTATGCGTAACACTGCATATAAAATGTCTTAAGCTTCTATTTTGTGCCAAGCATGGCACAGAAACCTGGAAACAAATGTTTCCTCATACATCATTTGGAACTATTGAGTCCACAAAAATGAATATTATCTAAAAAGATCCATGTTCTGGGGCCACCAGTACATCATATACAAGTTGGTGTTTGGCTCAAAGTGATTACCTTTTTAGAGAATATCGTGGCTGATGCACAGTGTGTGATGAGATGGTGATAGTCGCTACTTGCATGGACAAATGATAACTGCTCAGCAGGGAAATCCACTTTAGAAGCACAAAGCCAGCTGCTGTCTCAGGCAAATGTTCTTCATTTCCTGGAAAACATGCAGTCCACAAAAGGATAAAAACCTAGTTAGTCAGCAGCTGAAGGGGTGTGAAAATAAGGAGAAACTATAAAATGAAATTTAGTACATGAGAAATAACTAGAAGTCAAACAAACGAACTTACAGAATCCTAGAATCATTTAGTTTGGAAAAGACCTTTAAAATTATCAAGTCCAACCATTAACCCAGCACTGCCAAAGTCTTGTCCCACTGCATAGATTTTCTTTGTAGATAGCTTTGAAAGGAATGAGTTAAAAGCACTAATCAATTAGAAGAACATATATAGATGTGATGTCAGTGTTTTTAGCTGAAACTACAAAGCCTTTTTCAGAGAGAAAGGGAGGTGCAGGGGCAGGGTTATTAAATTTTAAAGTTAATTTTTACAAAATCTAGAAGGAGATACTTTCAAAATACGTGGACTCACACAGAGTAAGGCAGGGTGAGCTTTTTCCTGTAATGATGCTCTATTTCTACTGACATTTTTTCTGAGATACAACAAACTACAGAGAAGAGCTTTAGCTGTCTCCTCCACGCCTGGCTGTCTGCACGTTGTTCTCAGTAGTAGTGTCTTAATCTCCTCTCAAACACCAGACTCTTTCCAAGCTGTCACTGTCTTTATTTCTACCACCTCTAGCTCTCTAGAAGTTTGTGTTAGGTTATACTAATAAAACTCAGCTTTAGTAGTCTATGCATATCTTATCACTTTTAAAGGAGACAATCTTTTCCTTCCTCCCCAGAGTAGGAAAAAAGTATAGAGTAGCCATAAAAAATGATTCAGCACAAATCAGAGCATGTCAAAAGAAGTAAGCAAATAAAGAAAAGAGTTTGAACTCTAACATATTTACAGAACTCTAAATAATTTGATTGCGTAAGCAAGGTACCTTTCTTTTTTCATGTAGTTCTTACATCTGGTCAAAGTATGTGAAGGGAAAGTTAATTTTTGCCATATTTCCAGGAGAGACAAAAGAAAAAGTGCTGGGAAATTTCTAAAAATGAGTGCTGTGATTCTGAGTCCAAATTTGTTGACTCTATTTTTACTTAACCTATTTAACTTTTCCAAGGTGTATACATACTCTTTCACAGCATACATATATGGTAAGATTACCCCTATTCTGAACATCCAAGTCTCCAGTTTCAGTTTTACAGAAATAAGTGAGGATTGTCTATGTGCAAGTGTATTTGGTTGCTAGGTAAGTTGTCAACCTCCTTTGTTTGAAGAAATAGAGGAAGAACTTGAAGGGGAACATATTCACTACATTATTTTGCTAACAGTTATTCCAGCCCAGTTATATTTTTTGTGGATTTCTGGGATTCTGATCTCATATGGTGAGAGGTACAAGATAGTGTTTTGAATATTATTTTAAGGAGTTATTAAGCATTCTACTTAATTATGTACATATTCTTATATTACAGTTCAGTTCCTATCATGTCTGAGTGCCTCTTGTCTGTACTGATTATGCAATGTAGTAGTATTGGCCATAGAAAATTCTTTCATCCTGTCCCAAAAAAGTGTCACATGCATAATCACTAATTCATTCTGATACATAATTTTTTTTTTCTTAGTTTCATATATACATGTCTGTAGGCATCTGTTCAGTTATATGTAAATACTGCTTTCTGGGCTGTGCGAAGATGACTAGTTCAAATAAATAAGTAAGCTTTGCATTTGAAAACAAGTGTGAAATTAACACTGACCTGTACTTAATGAGTTGTAATATTTTTTATCATTTTTTTCACAGATTTGGTTTCTCAATATTTTATTTCTGTGGTTTCTATGGCAATATATTCTAAAAAAAAAAGAAAGATCTGAGCAGCCTTTAACAAAAATCAAAGAGCAGCAGTTTGACTGCACCTTGGTAAGAAATCTCTGCTGGATTCTGCTTGGCATGAGCAGCAATGTTCTTGGAGATGTGTAAACAAGATGAGTCCAGAACCTCTTGGCCTTGAACTTCAGTTGATACAAATTGGATCCGGCTATACAGTGCAGTCCCTACTACAATGTGGGCTCTTCTGAGCCTGCAGAGACAGCTCTAAATCTTTCCAAGGAGACTTGTTTTGAACAGGCTCTTTGGGAGTGGTTTGGATACAGACAGTGCTCAACTTGTTGAGGATGCTGGACGCCGAGAGAAACCAGTTCATCTTTCTTTAGTGAAGATCTAATTTACGACAACCTACTTGAGCTTAGAAGTTCTTGTGAATTTTTGCATAGTGCAAAGTTGAATAATGAATCTAAGTTCACTCTGAAAAGAAACTGTAGATTCTTGGAAGTATGGAAATTTGGACCTCTTCTATCAAAGCTGAAACATACATTTCTGCATAGATATTCCTTATATATTTTCTGTCATTCCTGACCTCTACAACCAGTTAACTCATCTTTTACCGTTATGTAATACATATACATGTAAAAATGAGGTAATTTAAATCTAGATAAAGTCAATAATGGGCCATACCCATTATTGCCTCTTGCCTCTTTTAGGTATAGATGTCCTTTAAGATGGTTCAGTCTTGGCATTTGGGTTCACAGTAGTAAAATCTCCTTAACTTCTTATTGGCCTCCTTTACAAATAAATTAATTGTGTGAACACTCAGATTTGTTTATATGGGCATGTAAAAAAGAATTTGCTTTTGTTAAAATGGGGAGTATATTCAGAGCATGTTTGGTTCCAGAACAGCTGGGCAAAATGATGAGTTAGTAGTGGCTGCTCAGTGTAGAAGACAATAGAATAACTTTAGCTGGAGAATGTATTTAATAATATAGAAATAAATCTTGTTCCATAGCTGTAGAAATAAACAAAAAAGTGTAATATCTTGAAATTACACTACTGACTGCTAGTCTCTCTGTAGTAACAGCAGGCCTATTTCAGGAGCTATTAAGAAGAGATGCTCATGCATCTCTCTGATTTATTGTATTTTTCACCATATACAAGCCTTTCCCTTTCTAAAAAAAAAAAAAAAGGATTTGTGGCATGACACATTCATGCCAGCTGCAACTCTGAATGGTAGATTTGGATCTGTAGATGTGAAAGCCAGATCAGACAGCCCCAGGCAGCTTCACACCCCAGACCTGGACCTTTCCTTTTCCCTCTCCATGTAGCTTCAGCTACAGTAGTAATTGCTCAGCTTAATTCTTTCAATGTTCCTAATTCTTCACAGGGTTTGTAGCTGAAAGTAAATAGTCAGAATTACTTTTTGGAGATTTCGAATCTAGAAATCTCGTTATTGAGATATAGTTAGATGTTAGGATTTTAGGTGTAAGAAGCTGACTTTTGAATCTTGAACTGGACATATTCAAGATATTAATTATTAGTATTGTCATAAATGCAATTTGGTTGCAGAAAAAAACAGCCATGTATTTTAAGACTATAATAACATAAAGCCAGAAAATGAGGCAATTAAAACATAAATGAAAACTAGCAGACAGCGTTCTGAAAAAACATAACCCAGCCACTCTTCAATACATGTGTGTGTGAGAGAGTGAGTATGTGTGTGTGTGTGTGTGTGTGCGTGCGTGTACATGCACAGAGATGACACCATACCTCACACAGGATTGTCATTGTCTATTCATTCATTAGGGGTAATTATTTTTAATTTTTGTCCCCACTGACCTGTAGGCAGATGGTTAGCATGAATGCCATTTTTATCTGGACACCAGATCTGGCCAGACTACAATCTGTTGGGTTTGATCACTAAACTGGCAGCTGCATTACAGATCTGCTCTTTTCTCTTATTGTCTCTGGGGACTGCAGAATGGATGCACTGAATGTGAACTTCTGCAAAACATGAGGCTTTTTGTCATTTTCACTTTGCTGTCTTTTTATGACCATCCGGTAAATGTCAGTACAGTTAAAAGCTGATTGAATCAAACTGTACCAAAAAAGCAATTTTAGCTACAAAATTATTTCTTTGCTTATACAAAAAGCAAGAAAGTAAATGAGGCTTTAAATATCAAATATACATGTGAATGACAATGTGAAAAGGTAATACAATGATTTCTAAGTTGGAATTTAAAAAATCTATATATGCACACTATTCTTATCTAAAAACAGAGGACAGACTGTTGTGGTACACATTTCTGAAAAGGACTAAAGGACACAGGCATTTTTTAATTGTATGGTTCTCACATGGAAAACTTATGTGATCAACAATACCAAACATTTCTATATGACATAATTCCATGATATACAAAAGTAGACAGAGATTTTTATTTCAACATTATGTCTTGCTCTCATTAAGTCTTGATAATATGCATATGAGCATTATCCTTATGTTAAAGACATTGTATACACTGTACTTATTACATTTTTTCTAAGCATGTGTGCAAATCTCACTTGTATCAGAGTTATTTCTATCCACTTTTGCTAGTCCTTAGTTTGGCAAAATGATTAAAAGCATAATGAAAGTTCTGCCTTAGTAAAGACCTGAAATATCTTCTTCATCTGCTCTCAACTTAGATTAAATAAAAGAAAAATTCTGTTTTAAATATACTGATTATTGTGTTTCATTTAAAACCACCAGAATAAATTAAATAATTTTAGATTTATATGAAAAAACATCTATTAATCACAGTGAGCAGTTGTCCTTCTCTTATAAAAGGCAGTGATGTCAAATCCAGTTTTCTTCTACTTTGGCTGTCTGATATTTATCATAGGATGGGGGATGCATGAAAATAAGGAATTTCACTTGCTACCAGAAAACTGTGCCACAAGCAGAATTCAGAGACAGGGTCTCTGGTCTTACTGGTTTAGTTATATCTAGGCAATATTTAATTGTTAGTTGTTATCAAACTCTCATTTCCTACTTTTGAAACTTATCCCTCTGTTCCAATGTTGGGTACATATATAGGGATACACAAAATAAATAAAATTACATGTACTTAAATACCATCAGAAAGACTAACTTCCCAGAAACTTTCTGTAATTTCCACACTGGCAAATATTTCACTGTGAGCCCAACAGACAATTCTGATCCCTCTAGTTTGACCGAAGAAGAGGGAATCTTGTCTTGCTCAACAGATTCCTTGTGCATTTTTCATTTTAATAGCATAGATTAAAATGTGTAAGCAGTGTAAGGAACAGCACTTAAAAGTCTTTTTTGTGTATTACAGTCAGATGCACTATCACTCAGTGCTCCCCCTTGATGCTTTTCTGGTCAGTTGTACATTAGGAGGTGCAGAGAAGATGCCATATCCAGACCTTGCACTTTCTGGGTAATTACTGAACTTCCTAGAGAAAAGATTATTTTTCTTCCCATTAGACATCTGCCTCTGATGGGGAATCAGTTTGACGTAAGCTGGTGAGGAAACACCTAACAAGAAAACAGTGAGCATAGGTACCTACTTAGTGAGTTTACCAAGCTAATTTTGTTCTCTTGACTGTCTCAGTCTATTATTTGTGTCATATTTAGAAAACTTATTTGTCAGAATTACTTTAATAGGAATAGGAAGAAAGAGGTAATTTTAAAAGACGGTTTATGTCCCTTGACTCTCCACTCTGCAAATCCAGTTCTTTCTGGGCCTGTTCCTTATGAAAGAATTAAAGATTCAGTGGTGAAGTTTCCTCATCCTCACTAATCATCTGGTGCAGATTGCTGTGTTGCACTGAAAAATGTGTGAAATAAGATAGGCAAAAATAGATGGCACAATGGAATTTAAGGCTGCATTAAGCATCAATCATTGGGGTGATTACACAAGGGAATGTGTGCAACAATGTTTAATCCTAATGAAAATATTCTTTCTGTGGCGGTAAAAATACGTCCATATAAAACGTTACTCGCAGACAGTCAAGAGAGAATACACTCATTGTGTCCTTGACACCTGAACTAGTCCTGTGCTTTCAAAGCTTTTTTTAAGGTCAGCAGTCAGGTTTCACAATCTGTTTCAAGTGCTGGGAATAACTGAGGTGACCTGAGAAAAGTATATTTCGTGTCTTCTAGGATGGACTTGAATGCCAAGAGCTTGTGCAGGTGCTGTCAGAGCAGTGTGGCTGGGCTCTTCCAGACAGGTGAGTGGTGCACACAGACTTAGAATAAGATACAAAACCATGTTCTGCCACACATTACAGTCACTGTTCTGCTTACATGCTTTAGCATTGAGAGCCAGCAGTGTTTTCTAGTGTTTCAGCATATCCACCATACTTGTCAACTTCTAAAATTGAGAAGTGGATCCTGCCTCTCCAGCTGCCATTTACCAGGCAAAAAGAAATATTTGTGAGATGACTCCAATGACTACCAGTGACTCTGAAACAAACACGAATTATGTTGGATCTGCTGTGCAAGTGCAGATATGGTGTCTGGTGTGTGCACTGCATATTCAAATGCACTCTGACATATCAGAGTCACTGCACATGTGACACAGGATTGCTTTTTGCTTGCACACCAGCCTTACACCCAGGATCCAGAGAAGTTTGGTATAAAGGAAAAAATGCTCAAATGTAAAAAATCTGACAAGAATAAAGTCATATAGCAGATCACACAGCAGAAGCTTTCTGAGTAGTTCTGGAAACAGGAGTTTTTCTTTTCCTCCTTTTCAGGGGAGGAAATGACATTTTTTTCAAAATGGATCGTCATACATAAGATCATAAATTCTTTGACTGTTTTTGACCTCCAATATATCTAACAAGATGAAATGCCCCTAAGATACAACCCTTGTTTGACAAGACTGTATTCAACTTTAGGTATAGAAAAAATGATTGCAGTAAGGATTGCTACTCTTGTATTTTAGTAATAACCCTTCTCATTCCTTGCCCCAGGACATTTCATGAGATGCAAAAATATTCATGGAACCTTTCCTCTAAATCCAGTTTCTGCTGGCATTGAGGTGGAGATTAATGCCATTTGTATCACACACCTCAGCAGGCTGACAGACAGTGACTTCCAGGACATATACAGGACTGACATCCCTCCTGACCCACTCCCTCAGACCTCCCCTGCCAGCAGCACCCATCACCACCCCTCCTGGCTCCACGAGGGTTCTCACAGTTCCTATTTTGCAACAGCTGGCAAAGTTCGACTTGCTGTCACATGAAAGGGAGCAAGTGGATGAGAGCAACTGCAGGGAACTGATATGTGGGGGTGTTCAGGAAAAAGGGGGGAAAGAAAGACGAAATTCATTAAATGAAAATCTGGCTGCTGCAAAAAAAATCTCTTAGTACATTAACCCAGCATGGGGTCGGAATCTCTGGTGCAAGGCCCTGACTGTCCACTGTTGCTTCATTACTGTTCTATTGATTTCAGAGGGGAATATAAAACCAGGGCAGCCTGCCTGCCTTAGCAAAACACAGGGCTGCTGAAGTTAATGTGCTAAAAGGAGGGAAATTTTGGAATGAAAACTGAGCAAAAAATGAGTCTATAATGCACTACAGTTTGTCTAAAAGGAAAAAAATGCTGATCTCCATTTTAAATTATTCTATGTTATCATTTTCACCTTCTCCAAAGAACTTGGAGGAATATGGGACAATACAAAACTTCCTTTAAACAGAGAAAGCAACACTTTAAAGCTGAAGACTTGAAGCACAAGAAGACTTGATTCTTACTACCAAAAGCAAATACTGGTAGAGATCTAGCACAAAGATCCTTCCAACAGAAATTTTATAAATTCATGCTATAATTGGTTATTGTTTCATGAACTAATATTATATACCACCCAGAGGGCTCCTTGCCCATTCTGGGGGATGCAGTTAAAATAAGTGTTTCTGCCAGTTTATCCCCTTTGCACCCCTGGGACTGCTGAGCTCTCGCTTCAAAGATCTGAATTCCTCTGCCACTCACGAAGCAGTGCATCCTTCTAGCCACTTAGCTGGGTCCTACATACAAAAAAACTCACCAGTTTGCTACAGAAAAGTGAAGGAGGCCTGGCATTTTGACGCCAAACGCTGATAGTTTTGCAAACTAGTTTTTCTGTGGAAAGGAATGCAGAACTATAGGAGTCCTTGTGGCTACTGAACTGGAGGTAAGCACAGTATTTTCCATCAGTCGTTAACCTCTTTACCCTCTGCCTTTGCTCCAGATGTTTCCTTTCCTTCCTCAAACTTCTAAGTGAAATAGCAGCATGTGAGAAACCCTGTAACAGGGGAAACTGGAGGAATCCAGTGTACAAACAGGCCTGTGTTATGCTGGGGCCAATGCTCACATCTCAGCAAATACAGGAACATGACATTTTATGTGTTTATTCAGAAATAGATCACAGGCACAGTGCCAGCCCCAATTGCTTAAAGTAGTGTACCTTTTCCATCAGGACTAAAACTGTTGCTGCATGAAACTTAGCAAAATTCTCTAGCAAGCATACATGGAATAAAACAACCCTAGAAGCATTTTGTTTTGTCTTCTAACAAGTTTAAGACTTGAATGATTAAAAGGCCTTTGGAATTTTTTGTTTTTCTTAATTGAGACCTAGGCACTCTTATAAATGTACATCCATTTTTTAACCTGACTATGAGTTTGCTTTCATCTGCTTTCTAAGTTTCACTGTTTAAACACAAAGCTGCCTGGAAAAACATTTTGATGTTTCTGTTTTGAATTTCCCATCTTCTGACATCCTTAGCCTTATTGCAGGAAAGAGAAGGTCCTATTCTTCTTCCCTGGACTTTTGTTTTCAGATCTTTTAAATTTTCAGATAATATCATTTCACCATGTTCCCCCTGATTTGTGCCTATTTAAAATACCTAAGCTTTTTTAATACTTCTGGTAATACATATTTTTTATGTTCTTGATGGTTACTATTGATTTTCCTTAGACTCTCTTGATTTTGTGTTAACATTTTGAGGACAGAGGAGGAGAAGGGAAAGAGAAGAGAGCCACACTTTTGAATTGCTCCCTGGAGGACTCTGTCTTTTGCCAGCCCTTGTGTAGGAAACTATACTGAAATCTTATGAGATGTCTTCCATACAGCTGTAGTTGAACATAGGTTTGTATTGATGTGTGTAAAATGATGCTCAAAAAAACCCTAAAAGCAAAAGATAAAAAAACCCAGAAAAGTCTTCCAAAAGGGGGAGGCTGAATTAACTAGGCTCTGAAAAGAGTTGTACATCAACTAGATCCAAATAAAAGTAGTGAGAAGTATGTCAAGACATTCCATATTACATGTTTTAAATTTAAGAATAATTAAAGAAAATACAACCATGCAGAATATAACATAACTTACTCTAAAAGTCTGTAAAAATTAAAGAAACCTAAATATTAAAATAAATTAATATTACATAGCAAGTAGTAAAATAATTTAACAAGTAATGTATTATTGCATCTTGTGATATGTCAAAATATAGATAATTTCATTGATACTATCCATAAAAATGTACTTATAGTACATTGAATCCAACTATTCCCCTATTATCTATCTCCATATCCACTGTATATAAAAATATATGCAGTGGTGGTATTAAAAAATATAAAAAGAATGTAAACTTTTTTAAAAAATCTAAAAAATTTTAGAAGCTGAAAATTCTGTAGAAAGATGTCCTGTGAATATGTCTCCCTATTCTTTCTTTAAATCTTACTCATTTTATTATTGCTCTTTTTTTCCCCCCACCCCTAGGAAAAAAACCCAGGAGCCAGGTTTTTCAAAAATCATTACAGAAGAGATAACTCTGCTACTAATGAAATAACTAAGTGTTTTTCAAAATGTCATTCTAACAATCTGATCAGAATCTTAGATTCACTAATATATACAACGTCTAAGTAAAAAAAAAGTCATAGGAAGTCTAAAGGAATTTAGACATTGAATTTTATTCTTGAAAACTCAAATTACCAGATTGGCTAAATGAGGAAGTGTTTTCAAATTTGCATGTTTGTCCTGAATATGTATTCACTTGTTTGAAACATACAGAGTTGTGCTCATTAAGTTCTGATCTTTTTCCTATGCATAAAAACATCAGCATTTGTTGTTGATGTTGTTAATGAATGAGACCTGTGACCAGGGTCAGCTGCTAGTATGAAAATTCTGTTTCCAAAGCTGTAAGCACCCAACAAGATCTATTTCCTGGCTAATTATATGAAAAACTGCGCACAATGGCGCTCTCCTGTGTAACTCATACAACACTGCAATCCATCATCATGGACATTGTCTCCGTATCTGACACTTTCCAGCATAAACTGTGGTATCTGAGACCAAAAAGAGGCAGAGACTGAACGTGGAATTAAAGCAAAGCAGAGCCCCCCACCAACAACTTGCTTCAAGCTGCGAACGCATAGCCGGCTACGATCGAATATTAAAAGTCAGTGCTCTGAAGTACATATGATCCCAAAAGTAGAAGGACGTTCCATATTTTTTCATAAGTTTTCTCCTTCTTTTCCACTGGGAATCATCTCAGCAACTCAGGCCCTAAAGTGAAGCCTATAAACCACTGGTGTTCAGTGACCATCTGCACCAGTAGTTCCATTATCTGTGGCTGGAGATTGATTTTCCTTTTCCTTGCATGTTCACTTACCCTAATACCCCAGAGTCTGCAATGGAGTCAGTAGCATATAGTGCAAAGACAGCTTTTAAGGCATCAAAAGTGAAAGCATCAGGAGTATCATTATATTCTGAATCTTTTGTAGTAGCTTTTTGTCTAATCCTATTGTAACAGGAATCCACCGATGGTGGGTAGGCCCCTCCCTTATGGAGCTTAAATGCAGAGCTCAGTAAAGCTCTACTTTTCTCAAAGGAAGGTGCAAAGGTCTGCCCTATATTGCTCCATTATGAACAGGGACCAGTATAATGTACATCCATTTCACACAGGACCAGTAAGTAACTCAGCAGACGACAGAGGATGCTGATTCAAATTTGGATGCTGGAAATCAGCAGAAGGTTATCTAAGAGTGTTCCAGACCTCAACAAATATTTTTAGTGGGGTGAATAGTACGTTCAAAGTTGTGTCCAATAGAACTGCTGTTCCTACGCCATTGTCAGTGATTACTGTAATTCCTCTTAGGTAATGTTTATTTTCTCCCTCATTGACATTACAAAGGCCTGCACAAATACCAGGGGAAATGAACTCATTAATTGACCATATAGAAGCATAACTGGAACTGGTGGGGCAGAAAGACCAGGTTCTGAAAAGGGCTTGGCATGCAGCAGCTGCCATTTTTGCCAGCAAACTGTTCTTAACAGGACCTGCCAGATGCAAAGATTTTTTAGAATCTATCCACTTATTTAGGTACCTAAATAAGGTACCTAAATAAGTGTGAAGTATATAACTACCCTCTTTTTATCTAGTCAATTTAACTATTTAGACATTTGATCTTTTTTTACCCCCCCCAAACCACTAAACAAAACCATGTGAATAGAGGGGAAGTGCTTGGCCCTTTAAAACCTTAGACAATGGTCCCCTTAAGAGCCTCATAAGAAAGCATATCTCTCTTCTGTCATTCCAGAGCAGAACCAGAAAGTACCTCCTACAAACTTGAGACTCTTCCTATTACTTCTGAGGCTATAAAGAAACTATACATGGAAAAATACACAAGAAAATAAATACCATAGAAATGCCATTGATCATACTGTATATTCAAAATGCATTCTTCATCTATGGTTTCCTGCTTTATAAGAGAATCATATATTGGAAAGATACCTTATTTTATCTTTATATTGTCTCTATGCAGTCAATGTATGATAATATTTCCATTTAATAATAAAGATCATAAACATTGCTGGAAAAACAATGGCAAATTTGGCTTTAATATTGTTCAACATTTAAAGCATATATAAAAGTTAAGAATATTAATGTATTCATGAGTCAGGACCTTCATCCACAAAATTATATAAGAACACAACTCATTTAAATGTTATTTTCTGCATTTGCTTACAAAATATAGTCTCTCATAATACACTCTCTGAGGCTGCTCAGGTAGTATGCAACAAATGGTGGAAGGAAATCCTTTTTTTTTGAAGTTCCTAAGGTGCCTAAAAATGTATTTTTGCATTTATTACCATAAACATATTCATATAAGCACTGAGTGATTGATGCCCCAAGCCTTTTGCATTTCACATTCTCTTTGAAACCATGGCTATTGCTGTGCTAAGTATCTTTTGAGATGTTGCAGAATAACTCATGACTATAATTGATTGAGATTCATAATTTGGTTTTCCTTCAGCTTTTTCTTCACAGTGTGACCTAGTGATGCTCTCAGAGAATAGAGAACCTCAATTCAATTCATTCCCCCATCTCTGAGGTTTAGAAAGAGTTTTTTTGCATAACCTACCTGCTTTAACCTTTGGTACCAAAAGACATTGTTGTCTGCACCTTAAGTTTATATCCTTAGGCCAAACAGAATAGGAGATGTCACGAGTGTACAAAACACCCAAAAAGCAAGTGGGAGCCAGTGTTTCTGGTCCAGTGATGGCTAAAGCTTCCTAAATCAGTGACAAAGGTCTAAATCAAATCCAAATCTACCACGACTGCCTCTGTCAGCAGTGTAAATTCTTGATGTACTTGCTACATTTTAAGAAAAAAAGGCAATGCACTTAAATTGAAAGATAGCATTTTTTGATTGATAAATAAATATTTTTGTTTCAGCATATATGAATTATCTGTGGAACTCAATGCCTCATGTTAATATTGGGCATCTACCAGGTTTTTTAAGGAGTTTAAACATCGGAATGGTGACTAGGAACTTTCACAAATGTGTCAAGACAAGATATGTAATATATAAGGGACATAAAAGAGTAAGCTACTGGGTGTATGTTATCTAATAACTAATAAGAATTAGAGGGGGAAAAGTCTTTCACTCTTGGAGGGTTGCGGCATAATTGACCACTGATTTTCTTTTACCATTGTCTGAAGCATTAAGCAGTGGCCAATGTCAGAGAAGAGATGCTGGACTAAGTAGATCTCATTGAGTTTGATCATTACTTTGGCAATAAAATACAGCAAGTCAAGTAAAACAGATTTTTTTAAAAAATAGATATTTGTATAGCAAAGAAAAATAGTAGATACACAATGCCTAAGTCAACAAATTGAAACTCTACAGGCTTGTAAAATATTTTTTTTTTTGCCATGAAAATTTTCTGACAAAGGATAGAAATATTTTTTGTTTATTGGGTTTACAAATTCTGTCCTGGCTTTGAAATAGAAGAAAATCAAAAGCTTTCAAATATTTAACTTTAAAACCTTTTTTAACCTCTAGCTTGGAGCAGATATTTAAAGTTAGGTCCCTAGGATCCTGTATGAGTGCATTAAATGCCCACAGCATAAAGGTTAGAACTAGGTGATGTTTAAGTTCCCTTCCAACTCAGGCCATTCTATGGATCTAGCCCAATACTATTTTCTACTTAACGTTGTAGAAACCTATAACTTGTATCTGAATATAGCACAACACTTGGCAAGGTTTATACCCTTTATTTTATAAGCCCAGGAAACACAGAATCCACTAGCAGTCTGTTCCCATGGATAATGATTCTATCAGAAATATTCCTTCTTTGTCATATGAAAAATATCAACACATGCAGAAGAGCTGAGATAGCCTATTAGTACAGCAAACTCCAGAATTCATCAAGCTAGAAAATGGGATTCTCAGGTGTGTAAAGAAGTTGAATCTGAATTTTGTCTTCACATGAGAACGAGTGGTATAGAAAGAATTATTTTTTCATATGAAACAGTCTTTTACTCTAGAAATTGATTAATGAATTAATAGCAAGTAAATGGCTCTTACGGTTAATGAGGTCTAGGAATGCAAGTAACACTGCCTGACTCATACGTATCTACTGTCTGCAGTTTCAGCACTATAGACATTGATGAACAGCAGGTATGAACTTACCTAATGGAGACTCTCACCCACATGTGTGCTTTATAGGCAATCATTAGCATGGGGAAAGTGTCATACACATTTCACATTGGAATCTTCCTCAAACACAAGGCCCTGAGAAATAGAAGGTGTTTCCCATAATCAACCTGTCAGAAGGATGCATCTTTTTGTCATTGCAGAAAACCAGAAGTGGATGTAGAAACAGTTAATTCTCCAATAGTAACTGCAAGGATGTTAATATAATTGCTTGGCTCTTGTTGTCATTTATACCAAGTAATAAGAAAGAACATCAGCCAGAGCAAGTTTAGCTGTATTTGCTTCAAGATCTCTTGCCCTTGCCAGATCACAATGAAGTTGCCATAGTGTGTCAGTTGTGTGGTTTGATTTCATACCCTGCTGCCCACAGACAACCACATCAAAATAAAATATGCATGCTATGGAGAACAGCACTTTGCCCTTTATGAATTCCACGAATGCTGCTGGGCTGTTTTTGCAACCCTGTGGCTGTATATTTTGTAGATTAGGAGGGAAGTGTTCCTGAGCTTCCCCTTACACTTACATATAACTGACTGGAGCTCTTAAAGTAACTTGGCAAACCCTCCTTCATCCCAGCAGATTACGGTATGTAGCACTCTTGCATTTCACAGCACCCTCCACTCTTTGTTGTGAGTCTCTTTGCTGTGCCAGCTATGATTTATAAAGGGATGTGCAAGCAGCTTACTGTTTATATACACATGGACTAAAATTGATCCAGGACAATTTCCTAAGTGCTTTGTTACTCTGGACTCGAAAATGGAAGCAACAACAGATGGGACACTGTGGCTACTGATGTTGCCCAGAGAAGGATCATTCTGCATTGGGACAGCAATAGCCCAGGGAAATGGGCTGATGGCAAATGGATGATAATAGCCAGGGCAGTTAGGGAATGGGATGTGTCCAGGCTGGCAAAGTATCCCTCACTATAATTCAATAAGTTCTAAATAAACTACTTAAAACAGAGTCCATGCAACAAGTACACCCACATTTCTCCAGCTACAAAGATCTGCTTAAGGCAAGAGTAAGAATTTGACTGATGCAAAATATCTGTAAGCCTAAAGAAGAGAAAGGTCCCTTTTTTCGGACCATGTGTTTCTACAGCCTCTCTGAAGAATACACAGCTGTTTGGCTGTGTTGCCATTTTGCCTGTTGAGCATTCAATTGCCTGGCAGAGCTCATGGGCCAAGGCCAAACTCTGCTGCTTGTGCTGGTGTTTACTGTATCCTTTCTAAATTCCTTTTATGAACTATTTTATTGTGTATACAATAATACCCTGTTTTCCTTGAAAGATTCCAGGAACTTTATTTTGCTTCTCCATCCTCCTAACATGAGGAATGCTGGTAGTAAAGGTCACATAGCCTTTCCTCTTTAATCTCCAGTTGAATAAAATGTAGGAAAAAACAGGAGCGATAAGGAAAAAAGAAGACAGAAAGGAAAAGATGCAAAAGAGAAAAAAAAACAACCCCAAAAAATAAATAAATATGGAAAAGAAATAAAGAAGGCAAAAGAAAATCTATGGAAAAATGTTTAAATACAGGTTTTTGTCTGTTTAAGTTCTAAAATTACTCCACAACCTCATAATAGGATTAATAGGTTTCAAAGGACTAATAATCACTAGTATGACTGAATGGACTGAATGCCTTTTAACTGGCTCTGCTTAGTCAACCTAGGAAGACTTTCTGCTCCCCTGATTGCCATACACACGATCCCTTTCTTTGTGAGCTCTAACCTTTCATGGGTCATTTTTCTTCAAGCCTTTCTCTTTGCTTTCCTTCTCTGTACACTAAGGTTTCTCTTTTCCTCCACACACTGAAATCTCTTTCCCTCACTTTCTGCTCCAATTTGCCCTTCCCTCTGATACAGAGACATAAATGTGCTGCCTGAGCATTTTACTAGGGTAATCCTGCAAACTTCCCTATGGATATGGCAGTATACTCCAGCACAAAGATTAAATTCTGCTAGTGCCATAACCAAATATTACAATTTTCTCCACTGTAGCCCAGTTTTCTTCACTGAGGTTCTAGCCTGTCATATCACTGTTAGTCATTTGCCTTTGGCACAAATTTTAATTAGCAGGATAAGGCAAAGAAATTCCACTATTACTCAAATCCTGCTGCCTCACAATCAAATATGAGATCTCATTAAATTCTTCTTACAACTCTGGGTTTGGTAGCTTCCTTATCTCTAGTGACCAGGCATTTCTCACAGTTGTTATTAAGTTCACTTACATCCATTGGTTACAAATGCTGAAGTCAAATTGCATACTTTATATGCAAGAAAAGGTATACTAAGCTCAGTTCTGCCTGTAAGAAAATTTTGTGCTCTTAAGCAAGCTTTGCTGATTGCACATAACTCTTTTCTGGCATTCACTCATTTTCCAAAAGCCTGAGCAACCATCCCAGTGCTAGAAGACCAGCCTAGACGGGCATGAAAATAACAGGTGCACGGGACAACCACTTCACAATCAGGATTCAAATGTGAAAAGAAGCAGATATAGCCCACCATTTACTTCAATGAACTGAGTGTCAGAACTCTTGTTTTTCTTTCCCAACTCGTCAACCTTTCAAAACCATTTTGATTTTGCAGGTGTGGTGCTTGCTTTTCCTAATTAAAAGCATTCAGATCCAGCTAAAACTTCAAGTCTTCACTGCTCGTACTCTTTATTTTTTTGTTAGTTTGATTAATTTTTCATTGTCTTTGCAGTCTATGAACTGATGTACCATTCTGCTTTTGCCAGTCTAAAGGCTTCTTAAAAACAAATATACCAGGTTCATTGAGATTCCTCAGGAATTAGGTAGCAAGTAGGCAGTCAGTTCTCAAAATGGCAATTCACAAAATTCTGCTTCACATGATGTAAAATTAAATACAGGACACTGAAGGTAACAGTTCACAGAGGCTCTGAACTGAGCTATACAATTCCTCATGTGAGGAATGAGTTGTACTATTCCTCTACACACTGGGAATCCTCACCTATCTTTCAAACAGTTCCCAGATAGTTTGCATTTACCAGGATATTCAGAGAGGTTGAAAGCATTTGAATTAGCTTCCTCATGTTGATTCTATCTATAGATCTATGTAACTCTTAAATGACTAAGAATATTTGTTAATAAGCAAATTGTTTCATTGATTGAAATGCTATGAGACTGTCCTAGTAAACTAGTAAATTTGTATATGTTTGAAAAATTAAAAAAGTGGAGATAGAGGTCTCTGAGAATAATTCTGTTGTACACTAGAGATTATTTACACTAGACTGATTTCTAATATTAGATGTAAGATACAAATATAGCCCAACTTAACTAGCCTGACAATATCAGTTCCTCCGTGTGTACTTGCTTTCCTTACCGTATGTAATAGATTCGTACTTTTTTTCTCTTTTTTAAAAGGACTAAAAAATTTCTGAGTGAACTTAAACTAAATTTCTGAGATACTTAATAACTCTTTTTCTATCTGAGCAAGCTAAAGATTTGTGCAGAAGCTTTAACAAAAAATATTTTAAAAATAAAATTAAAATCCCATATGTTGTTCTTAAGGACAGGGGTATGTATTTTTATGCCTTTCCATATTTCATTCCCATCCCAAGTCCAAAACAAAAGTGGCACTTCTGTATTAACACAACACTATTACAAAATCAAGGGGTTTGATGCATAGAGAAATGATAAATTCTATCCTAGAAGCAGTCAAAAGACTCAAAGATCACTGATAAAATGAAGGCATTGAAGGCAGCACATCCTTGTCATACACCAACAAGATTTTCCCTGCTGGGTGACCTACCTCAACTAACCGTCAAAAAGAATTAGTCTCAAGGGAATGTTTTGCTTATAGATTTATAAATGTTGACAATAATCCTAAATGGATGTTAGGGGAATTGACAAATCTCAGCATTTTTCTTGATGTATGTGTGCCTGGGGGAACTTTGGAGGCCCCAGCATTCATTAAAAAGAAGCAAGCCATTGACAGCTGACAGGGAAAGACAGGTAGCATAGCTAAAAAAGTAGAAACTATTTGTTGACATAAAATTGTGAAGCATAACCTAATAATCTAGTATTTTCTTCCACTGTTGTTTCTAGGCTCACTCAAAGTGTACAGACTATACAGCACGGTGTGCTTAGTGCAACAATAAATCTGCTTACTCTATAAATGGCCTTATTGTCAAATTTTGAATGCTCAGGAAAATAATGTGGGCCAGATTAAAGCTGGAATTAGTGCTTTAGTAAGGATCTGGGGAGCAGCTGAGGGATGTACTTTTGTTTTTTCTATGTGTGCATATGTGGGGTTTTTTTTCCCCTGGAGGTCAAAGCACATGTTAAAACAGCCTCCTCTGGAAGAAAAGAGTTCTGAGTTTTGCTCTGTCTTCTTATATTGATAGGCGTGAAAGAAAGGCAAAGACAACAAACAAGGAAACTCAGAAGTTTGATTGTAACAGATGTTTGATTGTGGACTGAATTATTGCCAGGCAATTCTACGTAGAAATCTGTGACATGACCACTGACAGGGAAACATGCAGGATTTATGCAGGATCTGAAGAGCAGGTTGGATTAATTTTGCTTGATAATGTATTAATTACAACTAGCTTTCCTACCTAGCAGCCCTCAACTTAAATGTTATTTGAGAGCAAGTGAAAACCAGAAGAGGTATGACAATCTGAGCTGTCACGTATGGATTTCTTTTGATAGTGATATGAACAATAATATTGAAAAATAGAATAGCAGTTATTTCTGTCCTACTGGGAAAGAATATTCTCATGTCTTTAAAAAGCATCTGCATAGATTGATTGCTAGCCCTCCATAATCCAGATTACTGTGAATGTATTTGTAAGTATGTGTTTGAAAAGAGTGAAACACTCACATAATTATGCATAACATCCGTAGGATGAAAATGTCATCACATGATTTGTCTCTTATTTCCTACTTCCAGAGAGCACTTAACAGCAAATTTTGCAGTATTTCATTGAATCCAGTTTTAAGCAAAGGTATAAACAAGTCTTTAGGCACCCCTGGGGATCACAAGAACACATTCATTTTCTCTCTTCTACATTACCCCTTGTCTTAAGGAAAATGTTTGAGTAGTAGTAGAAGTCATAGCAATAATATTGACCAGGTCCCATTGTAAGAAACAACATCCATAGAGATTGATCATACTTGTCATCTTAGCAGGCAAAATGAAAGACGACACCATAGTTATTTAGAGGAAGTTGAGGAAACTGAATTTGGTGATTCTGGCCAATATCATATGGAAAGTCTATGCAAACCTGGGAAATAACTCAGATCTCCTTTGAATTTCTCATTTAATACTATGCTCACTTCTCTTTTGTCCTTTTACTCTGCCCTGCATTGTCTTGCTGACAAATATAATAGAGTTTCCATGTCCAGTCCCCTTCACCAGAGTTAATACTCTACCCAGGCTGGCTAGAGGTTTTGCAGCTGATATTCAATGGGGCTTTCACAATTAATGTGCAGCTGAAGGAAACTACATATTGTGTTTCCTTTTTTTTTTTTTCCTGATAGTTTCTCCTCTATCACAATAATTTCTGTGAAGTTTTTCCTGCTTTTATCTGTTAACTATGTGTCAATAACAAAAAGAGTATTCAAGGAAAAGCTCTACCTAATTTTGACCGCTTTTTGGTGAGGCAATAACGTGTTTTCAAATGGAGCCTCAGATGCCTGTCTTTGTAGGACAAACTGTAAACTTATGTTTAATTTCCTGTCTACTACCAGCCTTAGTCCATCAGTATTGCCCTTATTTTCACAGACTTCTATATATCAAGGAATATTTGTATTTTGGATTGTTTTCCCCAAGAAGTAATAGCTTCCATTTTACAGGCTGACACTCAACATACTGCAACACATATTTCTAGCTTTTAACTTTTTTCTGTTTTCAGAAGTTTTTAGAAGTAGGTTTTTTAATTCATCATGAGTGCACATACGGAGACTGGTTGTAAAGAAATGGTCATATGAATGCAATTCCTAGTTCCAAATAGATGAGTGAAGTACTTTTCTTCTGGTACCACTGAACTCTCCATCCCAATTTCCTCTTTTCAGAAAGAGTTGAGACACTCAGGTACAATCTGGCTCAGCTGCCCATTCAGTTTAATGGAACTTAGTGAGTTCTCAAAATTATGCATTTTCATGAAACTCCTGACATTGGGAGGAAAATGTAGTTTTTAAGGAAAAAAAAGAAAGTACATAGTGAAAAGGTTTGGTATATGTATATACATTGGAGGATTCATAATGAGGCTTTATGCTTCACCTATCATGTTAAGTTGGTAACCTCTCACTGATTTCTAGATTTTAGTTACTGCATCTGAAATATTTTGTTCATGAGCGTTTTTCCTCTTTACAATATGGTACTTATGTCACCCCTCAGAATTAAGTCTCTAATTTAAAATAGCCATGTAGACTTCATCACCCGTAGAGGAGAAGAAAAATCTCCATTTGAAAATGCCTTTGAAACTAGTGAAGTGAACTATCTGAGGTGTCCATCAACCCTCAGTGACTTTAGTGGGCTTGACCATTTCCTTCTCCATCAGAAGCCTAACTTAAACCAGCTGCAAGGGTGTGAGATGTCTCCTACCAATCTGAGATTTTGCTCTTGTTCTTAGGCAAAAGAGATTTTCATTTCACTTTTAGCTTTGAAGCTGATTTGATTTGCCTCTGATAGCTAAAAGTCACTGGGGTGCTGCTCCTGAAGCCCAGTGTGAACAACTTCCTTGCTCCCACAAAGATAATTTCAGATGTTGTGCAGCTAAATGGTGTAAGAAATCATCTATATTATGGGTGTCACTCATTATGAGTGGGCTAATACTGTGTCCTTCCAAGTATCACATGGGCTAATAAGGCAGAACTTCACCTGGAGGGAAGATTTGCTGGTTTGCTGATTGATAGGAAGCTGAATATGAGCCAGCAGTGTGCCCAAGAAGGCCAATGGCATCCTGGCCTGCATCAAGAATAGTGTTGCCAGTAGGACTAGGGAAGTTATCCTTTCCTTGTATTTGGCACTGGTTAGGCCACAGCTCGAGTACTGTGTCCAGTTCTGGGCCCCTCAGTTTAAGAAGGATATTGAGTTGCTGGAGCGTGTCCAGAGAAGGGCAACGAGGATGGTGAAGGGGCTGGAGCACAAGCCCTGTGAGGAACGGCTGAGGGAGCTGGGATTGTTCAGCCTGGAGAAGAGGAGGCTCAGGGGTGACCTTATTGCTGTCTATAACTACCTGAAAGGAGGTTGTAGTCAGGCAGGGGTCGGTCTCTTCTCTCAGGCTCCCAGTGACAGGACGAGAGGACACAGTCTTGGGCTGCGTCAGGGGAGGTTTANAGGTAAAGGTTGGACTTGATCTCCATGGTCTCTTCCAACCTTATTAATTCTGTGTGTGTAATTCTGTGTGTGAAGAGATGTCTGAATGTCTGTGCTGGAACCAGGCAGCATCTGTATATGAAGCAATGACATTGCTACAGCCCCCAAGCCCCATATATTTTGGATCTTTGCCTCTCCTTTCACTGTCAGGAAAACTTAGACATTTGATCATGGAATCCCATATTTATAATAAAAAAGGTAATCAGTGACAAAAGCAGCTTTTTTTT
>VXBA01003442.1:418014-503840 GCA_013399895.1 Serilophus lunatus | reverse complement strand
TTTTTTTTTTTTTTGAGGAGGAGGAAGAGCAGCACATTACAGAGAACAACCATTTGCAGCTCTATGATCCAGCTTTTCATTCCTCTGTCTCTCCTTACTCATGATGTCTTGGCAACTCTTTCTGCTCCAGGACGTATGTTTTCCTCCCTCACACTGCTTCTGAAGTCTCTGAAAACGTGTTAGGAAATGAGCAGCAATTGCCTCCCACCAGCTGCCTCAGGGCAGCTCCTACCATGCCCTGCCCCGTAGAGGCAGGGCACCCCGGGCCAGGGGTGAGGAATGCATCCTAGATTTCCTGATGATTACCAAAGGTGAGTGATGGAAGTGAAGGAACATTAGAAACAATTGAAGGAAACAGATACCATTATCTTCCCTAGTTTCTCACAGCAACAGTTACCTGAGGCATACCGGACCATTTTACCAGACCATTTTACTTCATGTAGCAGCTAATTATCAGAGACCAGCGGTACAAATTTCAGTGTTCCTGATACTGACAGCAGCTGCTACTCGTGCAGAGATCAGTCTTGGCTTGTGTTATTTCCACTCACTATCTGTCTTCAAAACCTGGTTTGTAATTCACATTATATCACTTCAAA
This sequence comes from Serilophus lunatus, assembly GCA_013399895.1. NCBI lineage: Eukaryota > Metazoa > Chordata > Aves > Passeriformes > Eurylaimidae > Serilophus > Serilophus lunatus. The sequence goes on along the minus strand of VXBA01003442.1, from coordinate 503,244 downwards.
GAGTTGGGCTTTCCCTTGTGTCATCCGACTGCAATATACCGAAGCAAAGGCAGTGGATTTACTTTGAAGTGGAAGAGAAATCAGTTCAGAGATTTGAATGCTCAAAGGAAATAGTTTTGACTTCTTAGAGAATCATTCCCTATCTATTGCTGAAGGTTGCTGCCTGGAAGTACAGATGATCCATTTCTTCTATGTACATAGAAACAGAGTTTAAAAGATGTACAAGAGATGTTTTTAACGTGTTCAGCAGAATTATTCTGAGAGGTCTGTATTAGGTATCTACTGCTACTGAACACTAAAAATAGCAGTGTTAGTGTTTTGGATGTTAACTGATTCAAACACTGCAGAAACTGCTACAAATTCTCCACTTATGGGAGTCACATGATGAACAACTTGCATGAAAATTTGAAGCAACATCATCTGCAGAAAAAGGACAATGGAGGCATCACAAAAACACCTTGTGGGAGAGCACAGAGCACAATGTCACAATCCATGGCATCCTTAATACAATTTTTAAAAGAAACTTCATTTTTTTTCCAATAATTTTTCTCATTATATAACCCAGGACATAAATGGCACAGCTACTTGAGGCTTCCCAATATCTCCTGCTGAATTGACGACATCTGCTGATACCCTCCTGAATGCTGTGACAGAAGAGTGAAACTTTCCCTTATGTGCAATTCCTGCATGCCGAAATAGGAGTATTGATGTATATCTAATACAGAAAGACTCCTGAACTGCTGCCTATGGGCTGGTGGTGATCCACTACATCACCTCTGACATCACATACACAGGGTTTAAACTGAATGCTAAAGGTGCGTCTTGATTTCTGCTGATTATTGACATTGGTTCAGAACCCTAACAATTTGAGACTAACTATCTGAGAGCTGCCACTGATCAGCTGTGAGCAAGATGCTTCACCTCTGTGTGCCTTTGTTTTCCTTCCAGCACCATCTGTTTTGCTTAATTAAAGTGAAAGCTCTTCTCTGTAAAGACCTTCCCTTCACAGGCATTTGTGAAATGCTTTTCACAGTGCACCTCTGAATTCATTCAGGACACAGAGCTGCCAAGCTAACATTGATTAATACTCTTAACAATATGTGTTTTAACTTGTCAGCTATGACAGCAGTATTACTAACAGCATAGGAAGCTAGAATCCTAAGAAGCAAAAAAACAACCAAAATTTAACATGAAAAAGGACCCTGTGTGCTGTTTGGGATATTGCCCTTTCAATCACATTTCAAAAAATATCTGAAAAGAACCCTTGCATTCAAATGTGTATGCTAAACTATCATGATCTTCAGCAGATTGCTGTGGAGTGTAGCAACCTCTGGGTGTGTAGGATACTTCAAAGCACTTTGCTTCTCAAAGCACCATTTTTCATACAGTCATTTGCATGCAGTTTTGCAGCCTTGTTTTTCATGGATTTTTCAAAATGCTAATTTTTGCCTACTCTGCTATAATCTTAGCGTTTGGGTGGGATCTTGCACAAGGGATGCAAGGGATATACAGGGAATAATATCAGGAAAATCAAAGGCAAAGGCTCTTGCCTAGTTTTAGCTGCAGAAATAGAACTGTTTCAACGCAACCCTAATTACAGTTTTGTGGTGCTTTGTCGAGCCCTGCTGATAAGTTTCACTGGTAAACAGCTCTTTATTGTTCTTTCACATTCAGTCACCATGGCAACTAGCATTTTAGGGTTTGATCCTGAGAGATGCCAAGCACCTGTTTCTGTGGCAATATCTAAGGGAGAGAAGGATTTAAGACATAAGATCAGTCTTTTCAATGACTACAGATTTCCTACAGAAAAGAAAAGAAAAAAATAGAAAACCCAGAAAGCTTTTGATATGCTTATTTGGAATAGTGAAAAACAAAAATCACAGGTAAAACTTGGCACCAGTTGCACTTTGAAAACATACACAGTGTCTGACACTGCTGCTCATGGGTGTAGTGCAATAAAAAACAATACAACATAAACCCCACCTCATTCAAACACCCCTCCTTCCAAAAAAACCTCCAAAACACCCCACAGTAACAAAACCCACCAAAACTAAAAAAGGAAGAAGCCAAACCAGCCTAAGGATCTGACTCCAAAGGAAATGCAAGTCAGGAGCAAAGCCCCAGAGTGTCACTAACAAAATGTCGGGAAGATGAATTCCCCTTCATTCACTGCCAAATCCTTCATTGCCTTCTTATTGTAAGAAAAGATATTGCTTGGGAGGACAAACCCAGGTGATAAACAGCAGAGCACATTTTCTATTTTAGCTTCTGAATAATCCCTGAGGGACTCTCTTTTGTCTTTCCTGCTTACATTGACCTCAAGCTGTTGGTCAGAGACTAGAGGAATCACTCAATTTAGCAAAGAGTAGCTTTTCTTTTTTTTCCCCCCTTTTTCTGTACAGCTCCATTTCCTCTGAATTTATCTTGATGTCTCAGTAGGAAGATAGAAGGTTTGTGTCAGCAGTTAGCAGATAGTTTGGATGTAAGCAGGTGTGAACATACCGATTGCTTCCTTATCTGATACTGCCTGAACACGTTGGACCTAAGCAGAGAAACACTTTCCTGCCCTCTGGTCCCTCGCCAGCTGTGCTCTTCCTCTGCCTCCTCTGACAACCCCATTCACCTGCCAAGGCTGCAGAAGGCTGTGCAATCCACCCAGCCCAATTCTGCTGCCATGTGCAGCTTTGCTAACCAGGAGAATGTCATCACCTTGAGGGGAATGTTTTGTTTTCTCTGCTTCAAAACACTAGCCCGGGGTTATTCTGTGTAAATGCGGACCCTCATCTGAGGGACACAGTAACCTTCATCTGTCTTAGCATGGCAGAAGCAAGGCAGCAACTTCTTTAGTAGAGGTCTTAAGTGGGGCGAGTCACCTTTTAGGCGTTTACATTTCTTGTTAAATAAAAAGAAAGCATGTTATGTCTCTATTTGCAAGTTAGGCACTTTAGTCAGTGGCCGAGCTAATTAGAATGGAGAAGTAGGTTGTATTCATTCACAACTTCGCAAAATTAGGCATTTTGTCTTCAATTAGCCTTCAAACTGAAAAACTATAACCAGATCATGCTGCCTAGAAAGAAGTAGTTGTTTACAAGCAGATTGCAAATATGCACAGAAAAGAAATTAGGTCTTCAGATGACAGTTTGGGGATTTCCTAATTTCAATCTTGGTATTGTTATTAGTGGTAAAGTTATGGTAAGGTTCAAGTTTTTTATTACTTGGACTGTAATAGATTTTTCTCAAGACAGGATTTTATTTTTTTAAAAAATTTCTTTTGTCTTCCATAGCCCAGGTGTAGCAGCAACTGAAATGAAAATAAAGGTTTAGCAATAGCAAAATTGAAATAAAGCAATATAGCTCACATATGAATCATGAGACATAGTTTAATGGTGGACTTGGCAATGTTAGGTTAACAGCTTGATTCAGTTTTAGAGGTTTATCCAACAAAAGTGACTCTCTGATTCCTTCTGATCTGTGCCTATCAGCAATGAATATTATTGGAAAATGTGTCTTCCTTAAAAATGAGTACTTTCAGTCACACAGCTACCTACTAGTGTACACCTGTAGAATTGCACACAGCAGAAGAAAGGGTATCTCCACACTTACAGTTAAGTGCCAGATTGGCCTCAGTCCTATAAAAGGAACTATGTATAAAAGACTAGGGAAAAAAAATATGATGGGATATTTATGGTCATCCAGGTTTACCATTAGAGGACTGAGTTCTTTGAAATATATGTAAAGACTGGCTTCTTGATCTTTAGATCAGCAACATTTCACAGGAAATTAGCTGGCAAAAAGACTAATGATGTGGATTCCCTTTCCTGCCATCTACCTCCCAGTAAAGTAATACATGTCACTGTTTAAACTGTGTTTATAAAGTGCAACCCTGAAAGAGATGAAATCCTGTGGTAAAGATGATGATGGAATTAAGTACAATTTGGGGTAGGAAAGGCAGGTTAGCAACATAAAACCTATGCTATTTTACATGTCACTGACTTGCTGGTGAGCTGCTGCTAATGGTGAAGTTCTTCCCTATTCATTAAGCCTGTTACAGACTGAAGTATTTTTGTGTTGTGGTGTGGCATCTCAACTACTGGAAAAACTAGATATGCAATGTGTTCAGAGCAAAATTGCTTATTAGACTGTTACTATTTAATACAAGATAAGATATGACAACTTCTGGTTCATCTTCAGGGAAAGAAATCCTTCTGCATGGAGCAGGATCACCTACAATATTAATCCTCGTGCAATAGTGCAGCTCTGCTAGAGACTGTGCCACCGGATACATTAATTCAGCTGTAGCAATTTTCTAGGAAGAAAGTGAGAGGGATTCATCCATCTACACACAAGACAGTCACCCCAGGCTCCCTCTCTACCAATAAAGAGAAATTGGCACTTCTAGGGTCCAATCCATCTTATCCTTAAGTAGACATCCAAAATAGGTCTGAGGAATGCCCAGAAGTGCCCATTTGATTGAAACAGGAGTCTAGAATATGCAGAAATGTATGCACTAAAGATAGATGAAATGATTTCTACACTGAATGTCTGGTCAAGACTCTTTACAGTTTGGAACTAAAATTTTCTTGTATTTTGAATTTGTGCAGTATCTAGTAGATCTTAGCGCAAGACTTAACCCCGGACTGAAGCTTCAACTCACTTGAGCAAAACAATACTTGAAATTCAATGCTGTTACTCGTCCAGTGGATTCAGGTGGACTTTTGTCTCAGTGTAAATTTACAACGAAAAAATTTGGTAAATGGGTATAGTCAGCCACTAATACCCCTTTGCCCTCCCTGCTAAACTCTTCTCCCTTCATGGATGTTATTGGTCTACAAACATTCCCTCTAGAAGGTTGCAGCAGCAATCAGTATATTTACTTCTATTTAGGATATTACTCTGTCCAGGCCACAGGCACAGCTAAATGAAACCATTGGGATTATACCCAAAGGATATAAATTGTTGCAATGCAGTGAATATCAGATCATTTAAATGTACTAAATAGGTTCCTAGCTGTAGGAGTTACTCAAACTCTTGTGAAGTTGTTTCATGCCGCTTACTTACACTTTTCTTTTACATCCATTCTCCCCTCTCAGCTACCTATAGTCCTAGATAAAGTAGAATCATCATTCAACAGTGTATATGTAGGCTTCTGTGTGCATATCTCTTTTTTTCCCACTTTCTCTCTAAATATATGTTTACCTCTATGCCTAGCTATACATCTGTGTCTATATGTCCAGGGTTTCTTTGTGCAGAGGCAAATTTACTGGCTATAACAAGTAAATGGCTAATATTTCCACCAACACCCAATGGTTAGCAAAGCTATAAACTGAATCTTTTGGCAACTTTCATGATCAAACTGTACCAGTAAATTTAGTTCTAAGAAGTACCTCATCTTTACTCTGTGTAAATTAAACACCAGCTGGATGTGTGAGATACTGAGTGACGTCCCTCTCTTCAAGAATGTGACCCAGCACTTGGAGAGGAAAAGAAAGATAAAAAGAAAAGGGGACAGAGCTGTCATGCTGTTCTGTACATGGGGGGAACCTCACACAGCAGGTTGCAATCTGAACTGTCCCATTTCATTATGCCACTGAGGCAGACTCCTGCAGTGCATTAAGGTTTTAAAATTATTTAGGAAATATGAAGATACATTGTTATTAAATCATTTCATTGCACTTCAAAAACAATTTTTGGATATCTATTTTTTAACATAATAGAGATTGTCTTTCACCAGCGGGGACTCACAAGTGTATATAGACTGAGTTTCTGTAATAATATGATTAATATGGAAATGGAAATGGACTGTAAATAATACTTAGGTTGATCTTTTATTCGGTCGCATCAAGGAATCACACAAAAGCTTGCTCAGACTGACTTCCATGGGGTACTGAAAACAGGCAAAAGTTTATCCATAGAGGATTTTGCTCTCTGCATGACCTTCTTAAAGTTATTCCTACAGAAGATTGATTCATAGTATACTTTCAATTTATTTGGTTAATTTTAGTTGAACTAAAGTGAAAACCTTGAAATAAAAACATGGAAATAAATGGTTATCAGATAAATATTATCTGATTAGTGTCACACAATATTTACTGTGCAGAAAAAAAGTATAGGTATATATGTGGCAAAATCAGTGCAAGTCATATTCATGTTCATACAACACTGCAAAAGCACACAAAGATCTTGATCAAGAATTTTTAATTAAAAAAATCTAGCTGTGGAAATTTCTTTTTGATTTCAAAAAGCAGAAACTGAAAAGAAAAAGAAAGCTTTTCTTACTTTGTCTTGAAAGCTGGGATTAATTACTTTGTAGCTATTTTAAAAAATAGTACAGTAAGAGATGACTAGATTTTTCATGTCTTATTTGTTTGTATGGCAAAGTGTATGTTGTTGATGCTAATCAGAATTACTCCTTTGCAGCGCATGCATTTTTCTTAAAGTACATATGGAACCTTCTTTAATTCCTTATCATTGATCTTCATTTATCTATGTTTCTTTGTTATGAGTTAGATATAAACTGAAAATGACCCTAAGTGTGAAGATAAGTCAGGAATCTCAAGATACACTATTTAGAGATTGATGAAAAACATAGAAGTGTCATTAGAATTTCATTTGTATTTGCATCAAGAAACCTTGAAGAAAAGTTGCTGAAAAAAGGAAGTCTTTAAGGAGTTATGTGCTCCCATCACCTCATGTTTTCAAGATACAGTAGAATATAAAAGATCCATATTTAGACCACCTTATGACTAGATGTATTTTGAATTTCAAACAGTTGGAACTTTGTCAATGTTTTCTTCTATCAAAAGTGGTTTAAAAGAATTAAAAGTGGGGGCCCTGTAGGGGAGCCACATGTGTGGTGAATTCCTATGAATACCACACGGTCATTTTATTTAGGCACAAAGAAACAGACTTTCAGGAACTTTAATAATAAGAAGAAGCTGAGTTCATCTTCTCATTCTCTTCTTTCACAAGATATTTACAACATTTAACCAAAATTATTAAGGTTTTCCTTGGACTTGACCTGGCGCATTGCTGAGAAAATGTGTGATGCAACTCTCTGGAAGATAAATTTTGTGGTTGTTATGGGTGTACCAACACTGAATGAGTGCTGCTAGGAGTCTTTTCAAGACCAAAGTCTTCATTTTGAGGGTCTGTCCTTCAGGGATAGTTACTCTTCACACTGGCTTTAACTACTATCTGAAACTGTAAATTAAAAATTAATAGTCAAAATATTGTTTAATTTCTCTGTATTGAAATTTAAGGAAGAAATAAAGAAGTATGTTGGGAAACAAAAAGAAAAAATTAAAGAAACAAAATTATGAATGCATGAAGAAACACTCAGAAAACAGACTTTTTAAAGGGTTTTTTAAGCATTTAAAGGATTGTGAAGCATATCTACTTAGCAAAATTATAAAAGGTCTGTAATTGCATTAACTAGGGAATGCTATTACTGGGGAGAAAACACAAGAAAGAGAATATATATAGATCTTATTTTGTCAGTAATGACATTCCAGTTAGGAACTGTCATTTCTAAACAAATCCAAAAATAAATGAAAACAGTAATACTACCCAAAACTTGCATGGCTACAGCAGTTATTGCTATGGAAGTGTGTTATATTGAAGCTGATCTTTTTTTCTCACATATGGAATATGTGTGGTTTAAGTAAACTAATACCACTACAGTTGGATTTGCTTTTGGTGATAGAGAGCTATATTCTGTATCAACTTGCCTAGCTCAGGTAATTTTTTTGGTGCAAGCAAAGGTTAGGAATATATGGAGAAAAAAAAAAAAAAAAACCAACAAAAATGTAACTGAAAAACTCATTTTCATTCGATGGGATTGTTTTTGGAGTCTGTAGAGTGCATGGTTTTAAATTCTGTGGTTTGAAAACTAATACCTAGGTAGAATTTCTGTTGAGACTAGTGAACTGCTACATAAATAATTTATCATTCAAGAATTTGCTGAAAATCTAAGTAGGGACCGTCTTCTGCAGAAACTCTTTCCATGTCATGTATGGGAAAGGATCCTGTTCTTTGATTTTACTTCTGCAGTGGTCTTTGGTCTTTGCCATGCCTTGGCTCTTTTGCATGGAATGAAATTTTGATGTTAACTACATTTCAGTGGATGTGGATCTCTGTTTTTTGACCACTGAGGATTTAAAGCAAGGTGAGGTGAATGCAATCTTTTGTGATTAAAGAGAGGATATTTCCTTCATCTCTTTTTTTTTTTTTCTCCATTCCATTGTAATGTTGTAGCAAACATTTGCTCTATTGCAATCATTTGTGCATCTGTGAAATAGGTATTAAAATCAATGATACATATACTTCCTAAACTTCACAATAAAAGCTGTCACTGAAAGATGGAACAATAGGGAACATTAAGAAATAAAAAGTAAAGAAAAATATGCAAATGAAAAAATAATGTGCATCTACAAAGATTTTTGACCTAAAGAAGGAACAAAGCATCTTCGGTGCTTACCTCAAAAGGATTTTAGTATTTTTTGGTTATGTAAATAGGAACAGAACAGTTTATGGTAGATTTTTTAGATTCTGCCAGAGATTCAAGCTTAGCAAGTCAAATAACATCATATATTGAACATAGCCATCATTTGTCATTGCAGATGTCTGAGTCCTGGAGATATGCTACCAATCACTATCGAATCAACTGGCACAATACCCTGGAGGAAGCCACTGTCACACCCTTACTGCCAGCCAAAAAACTGGTGGTGGCAAAGGCATTATTGGTTTCAGCAGGCTGAAATGGCAACATGGAAGATTCACAGTGTACTAGAAGTCCCACACTCTTAGCTGTTAACTGTACACGAGAGCACTCCAAAAGGAAGTCAGCCGCATGACACTGTAATAGAGTTTTCAGCTTTGTCTGATTGCATTACAAACACCACACATATTGAAACACTCTGGCAATTTCCTAGCGCTCACTGGGAGGAACCTGAACCTTTTGACCTCAAATATCTTATTAAAGCCTCTGCTGGACTGTTTCTCTGCAAGGGAAAAAATGAGAAACTACTGGACTTTTCTCCTCTATAATTCATTCAAGTAAGCCCTTGCTGAGTAGAGGACCTTGGCTTTGATGTTAAAGTCTCCTAATTGGAAGGAAGTGAAGTGTTAGACTGTCAGGCTATTAGTCTCCCACCAAATACTTTAAGAGGTATCAGAACACTAAAGTTCTCACACTAGTGCAAAGAGAGCATGAAGTGGCCTGGTTTTTGTTAAAATGTTTAAACTTTGCATCTGTCTAACAACTTCCCCCAAAATCTAATATACATGGAATTGTTCCTTGATATTTCCTTCCTTTTATCTCTACCTTTTCCCTCTCAGAGACTCCATCTTTTCATTGCCTACAGCATATCAGCTTTTATTAGTAGGAATGTGAGGGATAGCTGGTGTAAGCTATAAAGTTCTTGTGTTTCGTATTACAGCCCTGATTCAAGCCCAGACATTGTGTGCCTAGTGGGATCTATCTCTCCACTGTTTGATTGTGGAACATCTACTTTTCTGATGGTTTTCTTCACAGGAAAGCGAGCTCAGAAAGATGTTCTTAAGTAGCGTTAAAATCCAACCATTTCTGAAGGATGGTTTAGTCCTAAAGCCTCAGCACAGGTCCAGTCTTTGTTACGGGCTTAATTTTTAGTATTTGCTTACATTAAATTAACTTTAATCTAAACATATGTTTTTATTCTCTTAACTACTGGTATTTTCTTGCATTACAGATTGGATGCCAAAACAAAAGAGAGGGGTGTTTCTTTCTTGGGCAAATCCAACTAGTCCAAGATGAGAGTTGAATGGGGTCAAAGTCTTACAGGGATCTGACTAAACTCCTTTCAGGATGATGTAAAATTGGATTCTGTGTGATTTCTATTCTTTGAACATCCAAAATGCCACAGTGAAGGAAATCTGTGAAATGGTATAAAATAACTACCTGAAAGGAAATTACTGAATTGTTAATGCACATCCTTTGGAGTCATGAAGTATCATGTAATTTTGTAGTCACATCTGCTCTGTGTGTTAGTTTGCAACATGAACATAAAGAAATTCTTACTAGCAGTGTAAATTACTTAGTAGTTTGTGTTCTACAAAGTTTTCTCCATTTTGATTTGTATACTGGCAGACTTATGCAAACAAATTACATTTCATGAATATCTTCCATAATGATGTTTCCTTTTGTTTTGCAGATAATGAAAGCAAAGCTTTCCATATGAAAGCAAATCTAACGTGTTTGTGCCCTTACTATACATGTCTCTTTCCTGGCTGAATATGAACCTGTTCCCGTACAATTACCATTGTCTCCTTTTCAGGCAAGTATTTGATTGGTAGTCAGATCTCTTACTTTAGCTCGTGTTTCCTCGTAGAGGGCAGCACTTTCTTCTGCTTTTGGATGGGTTGTGGCTTTTGTCTTTTACAACTTCTTTAAATTTCCCTCCGCTATTTTTAGTGATCTCATTAATGTAATATCATTTTGCAAGTCGTTATTATCTCTGAATGACCAATCGTTTATCATTAAATATTGCAGGGTTTCTCATTTCGTAATTACATTGATGACCATGTTTTTTTCAATTTGGAAAATTCTTCTTTGATAGCTTAAGCTATCAAGCCCAAGCAATTTCTTTGGCTTTAGTTAGCTCACTCACTATTCATGTATCCAAGTTCTAAAGATGGCACCTCATCAAATATGTGTGCTTCTTTGATGAAGGTAATTCACCTGTCAGTGGTCATTAAAAAAGTCTTCTCAACAATCCTCTTTTACCCAATTCAGCTGACCACAGGTCTAGGTGCAAGAACTAATGACTGCACAATTTTTGCATTATTCTGAATGAGAACCAAAGTTTAATTTGCTTTACTGTCATTAGTTTTTTCTCTCTTAACATTGGATATTGATATAGTTTGGACCTTTAGAGAATAGGAGCACAAAAAGAAAACATTGTTTTATTGATATAATGACTTTTCCAAACACATTTGGTCTATATTTGAGTAAGCATCAAGAAGCATTTATAAGTCACTGCCTATGGTATTTCAAAAGTGGAGGGCATATACCAGGTTCCCAGCACTGCTCAAATACCACTCATATCCTTACATAGGAATTATATCTCCCATGTTTATATCATTAGCAAATGTCACTACAGTGATGTAGGTCATTGTAAAAAAATATTCAATTAAACAAGATTTCAGAGTGATACACAGAGAACTCCACAAATAATCTTTCTCTAATAATGATTCACCCCTATTTCAGGACACCTCTGTCATGTACATCCCTTTGGCTAATTCCTTATGCATTTTGCGTGTACCTTTTGTACCATTCCCTCCAATTCAGCTCATAACTTACTATCATATTTTTTCAAATTAATGACTTAGTGAAGACATCTTAAACTTGCACATTTCATTTATATTAAATAATATTCTTTTTAGACTATCATCAGGAAAAAAAAATTAGTGAGGTGGCTATGGAGAATCAGACTGAAATTTAATTTTATTTATACTTTTGTATCTGCTTATTTTTTCCTCTTTCAAAATTAACACCTGGGCCACAATCTTAGTTGTTATATCCAATAAAACTCTGTAATACATTTTTGCAGAAGTGATTATTAATGACTAAATATTAGGTAAAGAAATAGATTATAATTTCCCTGTACTGTCCTGAATTACCACATTCCAGTATGGACTTCCTTGCCTTTCGTTTTCTCCAGCCTGCCACACTGCCAGGTAACCGCTGAGATTGTGTATATCATTTACAGAAACTGTGGCTTTATAGACCCTGGAATATATAACCCTTAGCACAAGCTACTTCATCTGGATGTGTGCTGACTTAGAGCAGCTGAGAACCTCTCCCTTGTGTTCAGATTTACTGCCCATCTGGAAGACACTGAAGCTAGAGTTTATTTAGGACTAGGTCATAACTTAAGCCACATTAAAGAAGAGATCAGAACAGGCATATGTAGAATTCCTTTCAAGCTATATTTGCTATTAAACTGAAAATAGCTCCAATTTCCAAAATGAAGGTAAATCTCAAATGGAGCCAGCTCTGAGAAGGTTGGTGAGCAGGCTGTGAGTTACATCAGTGCTTAGTCACTGAGAGCATGTCCTCCTTGCAAGCAGAAAGTGTGAGTGTGGATATGCATGACTGGCACACCTGTGCTGGCTTAATTTCAGCCATCTGGATAAAAGTCACATTATGAGAGCCTGAACTCTGCATGATTTCAGTATGAGCTTTGCAGTCTTACCGAGCCCAGTGCTGCTGTATGCTGGAGGCAATGCGCTCCAGGCGGTAACTCTTCAGTCTGGCCCCTTGTTGCTGACACTGAGGATGAAAGCTATCTCAATCCCACCTCTCACTGCAAGGCTGCATCTGGCACACACAGGCAGCCTGGGCAGCACTGGGAGGATTGAGGACCGACATAATGAGGACTGAGTCTTCTGTACAGCTGCCTATGACACCCAGCATGTCCTTCCTGAGAGGAAAGAACTGTTACAAAGCCTTCTACCTTGGCTTCCTTCATGTTTATTTTTGTGGGGTAGTAGTAAACACACAGCTTGTCAAATTGCCAAACTTTTATCCAGAAAAAAAGGGCCACACAGCTCTTGAAAGAAAGTAATAAGAGGAAAACAATTTTGTCTGAAATTTCCCAGAAACAGCCAATCTGAGGAGGAAAAGCTGCATGGAGCATTAAACAAAGGATTAGTTTAGAAATTATGTCAGGCCTGATAATAGCTTCTTGTAGTGAAGAGTCTGACAATTGCAATAAAGGCAGCGACATGAGTTCTGCCCACAATTTACTATTATTAAAAATAAAAAGCAAGACTTTTAATCGGATTAGCTGCTTAGTGTAAAAAAATATATATTCCATAATTATAATTTTTATGACTTATAAAATGTGGTATGCTACTACCAAAATCTGCCTTTTATCACACTGCTTCTGCAGTCATGCTTGTGAGTCTGAGTGCAGAATATGGGCAATATTTGCTTGAATCTTGAGATTTTGATAGTGCACAAAAAACTTGTAATCTGCTGGTCTGGAAACCTTTGTCCTGGAAGTCAGCTGGTCCTTCATGAATCATTCAGATTCCTAAAATTCCTGATCAAAAAACTGCTTATCCATTGTCTCTTCCATTTTCTTGCAAATTAAATATTCTAAAGGATGTTTATGTACTGGCTTGATATTTTCTCTCTTACGTGGAATTAAACAGAATCAATTTCTCTTGGTCCAAAGTACAGGATTCCCATAAAGCTCCCCATCACTCTAGTCATCTTCTTGAAAATAGAAAATTGCTGATGCAAGCTGCCATATCCTGCATGCTTTCTTCAAGGAAAACCATGACTGACTTTCTAAGGAATAATGTTTTTTAACTAATGAATAAACCTTGCTCTAGATCTATTGCAATTGTAGTATCAGCTTCTCTGTGTTTTGTACAACAGGATAGTTGACCATTTATTAAATGGATCACCAGAAAATGCTTGACCATAGTAATAATTGGGGGGAAGACAAAAGAATTTAAAGTGCTATAGACTAACAAGTACATTACTTCATTACAATATTTTAGTTTCAGCTTATACATGTCATGCTGATCCAAATGCTTTCTTAGCATTAAGCTGGCAGTGCTACATACTTAAAAGTGCTATGCAGACATTAACTAATCAATCCGTTTTCTTGTTATAATATTTTATGCTGTTCTGTGGTGTCAGGTTTTACATATTATAAACTACTATAAATGCCAATCAGAAGATGTGAAGTGCCCTTTTTGATGCTTAATGCCTTTCATTCTGCTTAAATTATGACTGAACTGAATGTTCTTGCAGCCATGGTTACATTCCTGTCATCATGTTTTCAGAAACACTGGATTCTTATCTCAGAATGGTTTTGAAGCAGCATTCTGTGGCACTGCAAAGAAAAAAAAAAGTAAAACCTGAGGCATTTGTACAGTAAGCCATAAGAAAATTATCATTTACAACATATAGAATAGAACAGTCTATTTCATTTAGAAGAGACTTATAGAGATCATCTGATCCAGCTGCCTGATCGCTTTTGGGCTGACCAGAAGCTAAAGCCTGTTGTTAAAGGCATTGTCCAAATGTCTCTTAAACACTGACAACCTTGGGGCATTGGCTACCTCTGTAGGAAGCCTGTTCCAGTGTTTGACCACCCTCTTGGTAAAGAAATGCTTCCTAATGTCCAGTCTAAACCTCCCCTTGTGCAGCTTTGAAGCCTTCCCATATGTCCTGTCACAGCAGCCCTCTGCTGCTCCTCACAAGACATTCCTTCCAGCTCTTTCACCAGCTTTATTGCCTCCTCTGGATGTATTCAAGCACATCCCTTTTAAATTTTGGGGCCACAGAGTGCTAGAGGTGAGGCAGCATTAACCCTGAATACAGCAGGATAATCACCTCTTTTGACTAGCTGGCTAAGATGTGCTAGGTGCACCCCACAATGCACTCCTGTCTGCCAGGACACAGTGTTCACTCGTACTGATCCTGCTGCCAACCAGCACCCCCAGATGCCTATCTATCTTTGCAATACTTCCCATATGTAGAATAGAAAATGCTGCACACACGTCTGTCAATTCTATCCTGCTAACCCTGTGGCAGTAAATACCTGGCGATATCTTTGTGTCCCTCTCCAAGACCTGGAAAAATTATTTCTCGCAATTCTGCTCACATAGAAGTTTGCCAAAGGCACAAATGTCCAACTAAACTGAGAAACTTGCCTTGTGTGATTTTTCTTAGTGTTTCAGACACAAATTCCCATTTTAACCTCATATACATGGTTTATCTCTTTAGATAGTATAAAATAGTATAATTCTATTAATTTCCATGAAACTATGGCATACCCCCACTGAAAATATTGTCATGGGATTCCTGTAAAATCAGTGGGAACTCCTGTGTTCAGGACAGATTTTAATTATTCTCTCATAAGCACTGACAGACTAATGTATATCTTTTGTTCAAGTCATCTGAGGGACAAGTAAAACAAACTACTTTTCTTCTAGTTCAGTCTAGGAAATTAAATGAAAGCATTATCCAGCTTGGCAGTTTAAAGACAGAGAGAGAGTTGTGGTCAGTGGCTTTGGTTCCAGCCTTTCTTTTAAACTCCACAAACGGTCTACGGGCCAGCAGTAGCATGTGACAGTGACCTGGACAGTAGGATGCACACATTGGATCATGCAGGAGGTGCAAAGTTCTATGAGAATTCTCTCTTCATCACTATTAATTGCTTTTACAATTTTTACTCTCAGAACACCTCAGATAAATAGTGAAAGAAAGCAGGTAGAACAATGAAAGCAAACAAAAAGCAATGCTTGACTTCCATTTCATAGTCTTCTCCCACTGCCCTTTACAGACATTGCTCTAAGCTACTTGAGCTTGTGAATCGCTTGGCTTAGCTACACACCATGCCACATTCTTGAGACTATTTAATCTTGCTTTGGTAACATGCTATAATTGTTATAATCTTCCTGTATTCTGTTACTCATTTACTTAGTTGTTAATAATACGTTATACTCCAGATGTTAGGAATGTGACTAGCTTTCAGAAGTTTCTAATAAACATTGTTTGCTGTGCTGCTCCTTTCAGTGACTGTGGTATAGAGAATTATACATAGCTTTTTAGTTATGGCACACCCTAGGTAGGTGGCTAGATAGATAGGTACTTCTGAAATTTAGCTGTGGCCCAGACCCCTAGCTGGTTTGAATGGAGATAACACTAGAAAAATTCCATCTCAAATCCATGAAAGGATACGTCTCCAGCCATGTGGATTGCAGCCAAAACACAATTTCTGTCAGCAAAGTCAACACTTATTGTCCAGTGATCTCAAAGAGAGTGGATTTTTAAAATATTTCTCATGTTTTCTCAAAATTGCCTCAACAAAGGAATGTTTGGTGGGCACTCCAAGAGCTGTTATAAAAGTGTATTTCAAGAATAATGAAAATAATAAAGGGTTTTATGTTCCACATACTTGAGAAAGTGCATTTCTATATTTGATTTTCTTGTAGAGTAATGGCATGATGACTGAGCATACTGCTGTGATACTATCTATAACATTGATATACAATCTTCTGAAAATTTTAAGACTCTTCAATATTGTGGGGTTTTTTTGTTTTGTTCATTTTTTTTCCCACGTAAAAAAATTGTGGTGTCAACATCAGAAATGTTTGTGGCAGATTTGTTTGGAGTTGTTCTCAGACAGTGTTGCACTTAGTAAATCTGGCCAGATTTGGGCTGCAGTAGCTTCTTGGTAATTCTCCACCTGTCTGTTCCATGTATATATGCAATTCAATGAAGTAGTGCTCAAAATCTACTCAGACCATCAATGTCCTCTACTGAGGACATTCTCCAAGAAGACAATCTTACTACAGATGCAGGACAGGTCATCCCCATGTGCTGAAAGAGGAATCAGTGGGGAAGAAGACTGGCCTAGGTGAACAGCAAAAGTTGAACAAAGAGCTTTGGCTGGAACTCAAGGAAAAAAACACTTTTGAAAGAAGAGACAGGCAACTTGGGAGGACTATAAGGATCTAGTGAGGTTCTACAGGGAGAAAATTAGGAGATCAAATCCCATCTAGCACTTCATTTGCCTACTGCCATAAAAGACAATCAAAAAAGTTTCTATAAATACACTGACGACAGAAGGAGGGCTAAGAAGAATGTCTATCTTTTTTTCGGATGGAGGAGGGAACCATAGTGAAAAGAGCTGAGAAAAAGGCTGAGGTACTTACTGCCCTCATTGCCTCAGTCTTTAGTAGTAAGACCACTTGTTCTCAGGATATCCAGCCCCTGGGTGTGGGGACCAGAATGAAATCCCCACAATTCAGAAAGAAATTATTAGTGACCTGCTACAGCACTTAGATATGCCCAATTCTATGATACTGGATGAGATCCAACCCAAGGGTACTGGGGGAGCTGCCAGGAGGGCTGACCAAGGAACTTTCCATGACTCACCAGCAGTCCTGGCTAACTGGTGAGGTCTCAGTTGACTGGAAGATGACAAATGTGATGCTCATGTACGAGAAAGGTTGGAAGGAAAATCCAGGGAATGACCCCTCAATGCTGGCAAAGGTCATGGAGCAGATCATCTTGAGTGCCATCAAGTGGTATGTATAAGACAACCAGATAATCAGGATCAAGCCCAGCCAACATGGATTTAGGGAAGGCAGTACCTGCTTGATGGACCTGATTTCCTCCTATGAAAAAATGACTTGCTTAGTGGCTGAGGGAAAGGCTGTGAATGTTGTTTGCCTAGACTTTTTAATAAAGCCTTTGACACCACTTCCCACATCATTTTCCTGGAGAAACTGGCTTCCCATGGTGTGAATGGGTACACACTTTGCTGGGTAAAAAACTGGCCCAGCCCGGAGAGTGGTGGTGAATGGGGCCACATTCAGTCAACATCCAGTCATTAATGGGGTTCCCCAGGGATAAGTATTGGGACCAGCCCTGTTTTATGCTCTTGTCAATGACCTGGGGAGGGAATTGAGTGCACATTCAGTAATGTGCATGCTCAGTAATGCCCACATTCAGTTTCAAATGATACCAAGTTGGGTGTGAGTGTTGAGCTGCTGGAGGGCAGGAAGGCTCTGTAGAGTGATCTGAATAGGCTGGATTGATGTGCTAAGCCTAACTGTATAAGGTTCAATAAGGCAAAATGCCAGGTCCTGCACTTGGGTCACACAAGCCCAAGCAGCACAACAGGCTGGAGGCAGAGTGACCGGAAAGTTGCTTGTTGGAAAAGGACTTGGGGTTGCTGGTCAACAGTGGCTGAACATGAGCCATTGTGTTCACAGAGGGCCAAGGAGGCCAATGGCATCCTGGCTTGTATCAGCAGTAATGTGCCCAGCAGGACTACAGAAGTAATTGTCCCTCTATACTTAGTACTGGTGAGGCCACATATGAAATGTTTGGTTCTGGGCCCCTCAAGACAAGAAAGACATTGAGGTGCTGAAGTGTGTCTGGAGAAGGGCAACAGAGCTGGTGTAGGGTCTGGAGAGTAAGTCTGATGAGGAGAATCTGAGGGAGCTGGGGGTGTTTATCCTGGGGAAAAGGAGGCTCAGGAGAGACCCTGTAGCTCTCTAAGATGATCTGAAAGGACACAGTAGCCAGGTGGAGGTCAG
This sequence comes from Serilophus lunatus, assembly GCA_013399895.1. Lineage (NCBI taxonomy): Eukaryota > Metazoa > Chordata > Aves > Passeriformes > Eurylaimidae > Serilophus > Serilophus lunatus. Next base: position 485,133 of record VXBA01003442.1, on the reverse strand, counting down.
GCTCTTCTCCCAGGTAACAAGAAACAGGACAAGAGGAAGTGACCTCAAGTTATGCCAGGGGAAGTTAGGCTGGGAAATATATCTTGGCCAAAAGGGCTGTCAAGAGTTGGAACAAGCTTCCCACCAGGGAAGTGGTGGAGTCCCATCCCCACAGGTATCTAAGAGATGTGTAGAAGTGGCACTCAGGGATACAGTTTAGTGTTGGACTTGGCAGTGCTGGGTTAACAGTTGGACTTGATGATCTTAAAGCTCTTTTCCAAACTAAATGATTCTGTGATTCTATGAGAAGCCAAGGACATTAGTTGGCAGAAAGAAAATACTGATTTTAGAAGAAACAGCAATGAGTGGGTACCAGTACATGACCCTCTATCACCCATCTGATTAACATAAATGCAATAAACAAAAAAACCAAAACAAACTATAACAAAATAAAAGTAATGTAGAAAGAAATGCAATTAAGTCAATGGATTTATTGTAGGTAATACATTTAGGAGGAGAATCAAGTCTTGACTGCAGATGTATCTGGAGAGACAGATATGTGTTGTATATAATTTTACCAGTATAATTCAGTTGCTTTCACTCTCACTTCTCTTTCAAGTTTATCCTTGGCATCTGACTTTTACAATATGCAATCTACTGTTTTTTCCTCCCTGGTTTGCGTGTCTCCAACTATGTGACCTCATTTCACTGAATTGAAAGAAATGTAGATCAGTTCATAGGCTACAGTAGAATTGGTATTTCACATCCATAGTTCTCCAGCAATTTAACATATAAACATCCTCTCAAGACTGTTTCCCAGGAGGAGAGTGTGGAGGTGAAGCCATGTGAAGTGCTTACTGCATCTGAGAGAAACACATCTGGTGAGACTGTAGAGTGCATTAGCTCGCCAAGGTGATGAAGTGAAGTTTGAAATGACTTTTAAGTGCCGTGAGGGATGGCTGCAAAGGAGAGCTACTGACTGTCTAAGGCTTTTTCTTTCAAATTACTGAAATGTTTTTGTTATTCTTGCTAACCTGCTGCTATCCTAATGAGACAAGGTTTATTAATATCTAAGAAAAAAAAAAAAATGGATCCTCTACTTCAATATTTTTCACAGTAGCAATCTGATGGAAATGCGTTCATGCCTACAAGATGGTGCTGGGTTTGCCTGATGGAAACATCACAGCACAAGAGCAGTGCATCAAGAGGTGCAAGTCACACTCTTGATTCTGCCTAGTTCAGAGAAATATTTACTGTAATAGTGTGAATAGTCCCATTGCCAAAAGGAGCACCCTGACACCTTCTCTGTCTCGATTTATTTTTCTTTTATGAAGAAAGTTTTCTTACATATTTTACAAAATAAGGTAAAATAAAAAGGAATGCTAAGATATGTAACAAAATAAATATTTTATTTATATAAAAACAAAAAGGATATCTGTTTTATCTGCAAAGTGTTTAGGGAGAGACCAAAAAGAATAAAAGCTACACAATATTCATATATAGTATTTAAAGAACAAGTAATACCAATATTATACATTTCTGTTTGACTGAATCTGAGACTGTCTTCCTCTGACACACAGTCCCCAAGTGTCAGTTGATAAGAGAGGGAAACTGGGTTTATTTTTCCAAACCTGTTTTTGTTTGTCCATGGCTCCATGACATCTTAGAATAGCTTAATATGTGGTTCCATTGGACATCATAAAATTTGTTACATTTTTAAATTAAGTGGCAAAATGTTTTTTATCCGTCACCTAAAAAATGTTTCTGTCTACAGAACCAACTGCATTACAAATTCAGTAATTTGAAACTAAACAAATGTCATAGTTTGCTACACTTTTAAATAATTTACAGTTTAGATCACTTGCTTTGCACAAAATAACCCAGAGTCCTACTAAGGACATTTTTCCCCTTCTAGTGTATAATTTGAACTATGAAATAATTTGCTAAGAACTAGTATGTTATCACTTTTCAAAGCCATATTGTTAAGGTTATTACTTTTGGAAATTCACACTGAATAAAATTTTTGTTCTCTGAAATGAATGCCAAAAATTGTGCCAATTTCACAAGTCCAGGATTTTGTTATGGATTATTATAAGCAATCGTATATTAACATAATTTGTATAAACTTGTTAGATGTTTTATATTGAAATCAAACTCGTCCAGCACAAGCTTCAGAACTATTTTTAGCAAACATTGCAGGGATATATTCACTACACTTTTTATTTTCCAGTAAAATTCAGCATCAATTCTGCAGCATTGCCTGTTATTTTTCTAGCATGCCTAAGATGAATAAACACAATTTTGTAGCGAACACAAATGTTAAAAATGTGCACTGACTTCTCCTGGGAGGTTATAATAAAATGAATTTTCAAATAAATTTTGAGAAATAATGAGATTGAAATAAACAGCAGAAACTGATTTTATACATATCCTCACAGTATGGGATATGTTCTCCCGGAAGAGAATTCATAGCAACTCATCTTTGAAAATTTAAAGATTTAGAATTTTCTTAAGAATAAGGTTTCCATATATAATATTAAATTTAAAAACAGAGGTGGAGCTCCTAAAAATCCTCCCCTCTTGGACAGATCTATACATTATGTTATGAAGTTCTGATACTTCTATACAGTCAAGTTCTTAGCAAGGACTTTGATAATAGGCATTCTACAATTTATTCAATATCGTTACTCTTAATGGGACTATAAACATAATGCTTTGGAGGATCTCAAGTGGAAATCAAATCTTTTTGTTTTCCTAGAAAATTATTAATTTGTGGCACATGTCAAGAAAAGCATTCTTGTAGAGTTGGAAAATGTCCTTATACTTGTAGACACCTTTATGACCTGGGGTACTTACTATATTTTTGAGGTGAGAAGCAGTTGTCACAAGAAAAATTGACACTTGTTTGAAGACAAGAAATCTAGAGAAACACATTTAGTTAGACTCTCCCAGACAGCATCAGACAGTATTAGATTCAAAAGTAAGAGTGAATCTGTAAAAGTGGACACACGTCTTCATTATGGGAAAACACAGTTCCAATTCAACAGCAATTTATATTATAGTGCTATGTGTGACTGCTTTTTATCAGTATGACCATATAGGTAGAAAAGATGCCATGTGAGTGGAGAATCTGGAGGCTGAATTGATAAAGACTAAGACAACTAAGAGAAAAACACTGCAACTTTATGCCAACAGTTGTTGAGATAGCTCTGATAATTAACTTAATTTTACATGAAGAAAATTCCAAAATGTAATACGGTGATGCAGTGATGTACGTTTATGTAGCTGTGTATTTTGGATTGAATACAAACGTTTGAATTTCAAGGTATGGACAAAGACCTTTAACTAGAAAGAAATTGTAATATGTACTAGAAGTAAAACAAACCAATTGCTGAACAGACACCCAGGAAGGGATTGTGGGATCATGCGGGCTGGAATGGACTTCCAGAGGTAATGGTTCCAACCTCTTCCTCACAGCAGGTGCAATTACAGTGTCAGACCAGGTTGTGCAGGGTTTGAAAATCTCAAAAATGGAACTTGCTCAGGCTCTCTGGGCAGCCTATTCTACCATTTGATCATCCTGCAAGGAATTATATTTTTACTGAGAAAGTTGGTTTATTAAATTTATACTGTGTTACTAAGCCAGCAGTCATCTGTTTCATGGGTGAATAGTAGTCCTGAGTGTAGAAGCAGCTGGGCAAGTTCTGTGTTGTTTTCAGAACAGAGACAATGTAATAGAGCACAAGTCGAAACCCATTGTTTTGGGTGGGGGGAGGGAAGAGTATTTCAAATCCACGGGTGAGTTCAGCTGGTAAATTTAAACTGAAAAGGAATGGTACTAACCCTTAAAATCTTCAATTCTTTTGAGGAAACTACTTGGCCTAATTTCAGGCAGAGCAATCCATTAGAAATCCTCAGAGGAAGGGTGTGCCAAGCCAGCCACTTCAGGAAGATATTTAAACAAGGCTCTATGCCAGTAAGTGATTCAGTAAGCCAGAGGTTTTTTGTATGCATTTTTTCTTTTCCTCTCAAAATGTTGTCACAAAGAAAGTTCAGAAAGCTTTAGCAAAGGTGGAAAGAACTGGAAAATATCTTCATTACAGATGAGTGAAGATTATTCTGCAGTAAGATCTTACACCTTTCTTCAAAATGTAGTACTCACTCAGTGAGAGCGGTGATGTCTGACAGAGCCAGACTCTGCCCCTTACCTGCATTTCCTGCAGGTCATTTCCTGGTCATCCAGGTCATCAGTTCAAGGCCACACATGTCAGACAGGCAGAAGCACAGAAGACAAGGATACAAGTTTAACTATCTATCTATCTATCTACCATCTATCTATCCATACATCCGTCTATCTATCTTTTTGCACACAAGCATTGCTGGGCACAGTAGACATACTTTAGGCACCCACTGTGTAACAGATGGAAGTTTGTGATGCTTTAAGTCACTGTTCCTCCTCTGCATTGCACCTGGGTTGGTTTGTTCAACCAACCTGTTTCCTCCACTGTAGCTTTCTTTACAACTGTAGGCTTTAGTTTGTCATTTTTGTACCATGAAGGAGAGAATTTGGTGGAAGATCTTAGAATTCTGGCAGTAGCAAGCAATTGTGAACCACAACCAGGTAGATAAGAGGGTGACGTCTTTATCAGCAGATGCCACGTACTTCATGACTATGGGGGTCAAGACCCTTTGGGTGAAGAGTAGACAAGATCAGAGCATACTGTCAGTATGACCTGGAGATCTGCCTGTCTGACCTGCTGGGGTGGCGGCTGGAAACTAATGCACTTGCAGTCAGGTATAAGAAGAAAATGCAGATTTTTCTGTGAAAGCTTTCACCAAGTGCTGATGTCTCTAGGGTTATTTACATCTACTGTGCCATTCATTTCTGTCTTTCAGAGTTCAATGAATAATCAAAAGATCTACCCAAAATGCAGATATTTCATATGGAAAAATAATCCTATGTTTTCCATTTCATGTCTGTCCACATAAATCAGATTCCTGCAGCATGGTTCTACTACAGCAGAGCTGACAGTTATGACTGCAAGGTAAAATTGTGAGAGCTCTGTTATATTTCACCTTGGCAGTAGGAACCAAAACTGTATAATTCTGTTATCACAGAAAAGTGTCCTCTTCATCCAAGGTTCCAGCTTTCATGAATTTGGTTAAAAATCCAAACCAAACTACTTTAACATCTGACTCACTGTGTCTTTTTGAAAGCATAAACATAAGTCCTTCATTTGATACTGAAGATTACATTTGTATTACAGTATTTAGGGAAAAGTGAAGATGGACTAAAATATTTTAAAATATGTGGTTAACAGAACCCTATGCTGGTGACACATGAGTGTGGATGGCAGGTAGTCACTGCAGAACTCAGTCAACAACACTAACACTAATGGAGAAAAACTCAGGGCTTCTGGGAAAAAGACTGGTCTTGAGCTTTCACATAAGAAATAACTTGGCTTCTGCTGATCCTTAAATGTTCTGCTTTGCACTGACTTTTACCCAAGTAGCATTGCAAGATGTTAATTCTTCTCAAATACATTTACATAAATGCAAACACAAAAATCTCAAGGATATGAAACAACTTACTAGATAGTAATTATCCTTCATAGAGAGTACCATTAGCCTGAGGAAGAAGTGATTTTGTTTAATATTTGAAATGATTAAAAGGAAGAAACTCCAAACCAATGATATATAGACTTGATACTTTCAAAGGGCCAGTTTCAAAAAGCTGAAAACAATTATGAACCAGATCAGGCAGGAGGCAGAGTTTAATTAAAAACATATAAATAGTAATCAGAAATTGTTTAAGAACGCTTTATTAGGTATTCAGAAATCCACACTTCCACATCCGTGAAAGGCCACAGTGACTGAAACCACAAACTGACTTTGATTGGATGTGAAAGCAGCTACACATATAAATACAAAAAAAGTTATCTCATACATGTGTGCACATATGAGCAAACTGAATGTGTAGTGAATGTAAAAAATATATTATTTATAACAGTAATAAATTTTATACTATTGTCTAATTTTATTAATTATAAGAGAAGCAAAGGTAGAATACTTTGACCATCAAACCATGCAAATTTCATATTTATTTTATTTTATATTCAATTTCTCTTTTTTGTCGTTGGACAGAAAGATAAAAAAGACAGGGAAACGGGAAAGCAACTGTATTTTACTTTTCACACATTTTCCAGTTGAAATCTTCAGAAGATGGTAAACAGCAAAAATTTGTGTTAGAAATTTTTATGTCAGCAAGTACTGATGATTGGTCTACAGAAAATTCACTGGAAAAGGAGCCCTTAGCGTCCCTGGTGGTGGTTTTCATTGACTCTAAGACAATTTGTAGAAGTCTAGAGGAAAAAAAAAACAAAAAACAAAACAAAACAAAAACTAAACCCACAAAACTAATATTTTGTTACCATTTCAGCTACCTTGCATGAATAACAAGAAGTCCATGAGGCTGACATCAGCAATGGGTTAAAATAGAGTGACTGATGATTGTTTAATATACAATTAGAAGAAAATGAGCAAAGATAAATTCTTTTCAAAAAGAATAAATACTATCTGAGCAGCTAAAAATCAGTCCCAAATTTGCATGTATAATTGCTGCTGTAGTGGATTATGACAAACTATTACATTTGGAACTAGTCAACATGTCAATTAAGAAGTTTCAGTGATTAACAAAATCAGTAACTTGTCATCATGAATGCATTAAAACCTGGTTAGTTTAGCTACAGCGAGGTACAACAGAAGATATGTTTTAATGGGTGAGATTTGTTCTTACACTATATGACATATTTGTCATTGAGCTGAAAAAATGCACAAAAGTCTTTGCTAGGAAAGACAGCAGATAATTTTCTTTAAATACCTATGGATTCAGAACTTAGATGAAAGACATGTCACATCGTTACTGTTCTTCACAGACAAAATATGTGTCAATCAGCTATATTGGTTAGTTTTTCACACATAAGCTCCTACTCCAGTCAGAAGTCCTCAGATGATTTTCGTTTGGGATTGAAACTCTGTTCAGAAGAAGCAAGCATAAAAGTAAGTAGACAAATGAATAGCTTTTATAGGGACGCAATGAAGAGCATCTACAAATGTGTCTCTCATCTGCTTATCAGGCTTGTCATCATGCCAAATCTGAAACAGCTCAAATAATCTCTGTATGAATCAGTTTAGATCAGGCACTGAGAAATGCTCTTTTGCAACTGAAAGATCTTGCTCCTAAAAATAGTATACGCTTTAAGAATTTTACTTCCAACAGAAACCAAGGCTGCAGTAAAGTCTGTGGCAAGTGATGTCATCTCTAAATCAGTATTAATGTACAGGACAGCAAGCTTCTTAACTATTATATATAGTTGTATGTAATAGGACCAGCAGCTATATGTTACATTAATAATCATGATTAGATTATTAGTTTGTCTTCTAGTTGATGTAGCTAAATATCCTATGCAGGCCTGTGAGTGACCCCTTGTACCAAAAGAAAAAGATAATCATTACTTACTGGTAAGATAAAAATTGACAGCACATTAGGGATGGTTCGTATTTCTGTACACCTCTGAAAGGAACAGGAAGGTCACGATCGGTAGAAGTATGTCAGGAATTCGTAAAGATCAGAAGACAAAAATACCTCTAAAATATTTTTTCAATGTCTCATCTGATTTGAGAATAGATACATGCAGTGTTCTAATGTGGGATATCAACAGAGTTTTTAGCTGGTAATAACTCCTGCATGCACACATATATTCCTTCTTCAGAAGGAGTACTTTAAAAGGCACTAAAGCAAATCAAGGGCTTTGAGATGTTTTGTGTCAGCTGCATGCCATTTTATCTTGCAACAAGGGACAGGGTGAACCACTCGAGCTGTTTTTGATCCTTCCACAATTCTGCTTGTAATGTCTCCAGATAATTTGGTACTAGGAAAATGTCACATCAGACACAGTTACATGGAGCACACACTTTGACAATGCTCTAACCACAGGGAGATTGACTATGCAACTACTTATATGGTCCTAATCACCAGGCTATTGAGCACCTCAGGTATTTAATACTGTTGATTCCCACAGCCTGCCTATGAGGTAGGGAAGTTTTATTAGCATGTGCTCAGTCAGAGCTTTGTGTTATTTCATAAAATAAAATAGTTGCTTGAGGTCACACAGGAATTCTACATGGAAGCCACAGATATGTTCCAGACACTAACTCTACAAAGTTCTCCCTAGGAGGGATAATCTGGAAATGCAGAAAATGAGCTAGGTATAATAATTTAACAAAGTTTGCAACTTTAAGGTAGAAATTCTGTTTTTCTAAGTCAAAATGAGATAACATGCAACAGAGGATGGAGGGGATGTCAGACTTCTTGCTTAGCTCTGTGTAAATATATCCCAAATTCATTAAAGAACTTTATAAATTTAATTCAAACATTTTCCTAGCAGGGTCTTCAAATCATGTCTTGTAATTTCAGTTTGCCAAATGGCATCAAGAGAAAGGGGTGAATAAACAGGTAGGACTCATCTGTAGCTCTTTCTATGCTGTCAGGACCCGGCAGCTCATTTCATATTTGGAGTTGTCTCAGAGCTTTCTCACACACCATCACTACCTGGACAGCAGGGGCTTTTCCTTTCTCATCTCTGTGCCAGGCAGGATGGGCACCCAGGAGAGAAAAAAAAAAAAAAAAAAAGGATAAGACTGTGAAAAAGATTTTTTAAAATTAGTATATCTACTGTCGGACTAATGGATGTAGTTTGAGTACAAAACTTCCTCTTTGAATTTCAAGTGTGTTACACAAGGTAGGTGCCTGTGCCTGCTGGTTTTTTCTCTTGTGGTAATTATTTTTCTAAAGTGCTTGTCTGTATCTGATATTTATGCAGCTCATGTAGATTGGCTTACAGTGGCTACAGGTTAAAATTTGGTTGACTTGTTAACACAGCTGCTCAGTGTTCTTTTTTGGGCTTATTTCCCCATGTCTTTTGAGTTGATAGCATCTCACAATTTTGTTCTTCCCCTGTTTATATTTTGAAAAGACTGCTTTGGATTTCAAGGCAATGATGCATGGCATGACTTATATTACAGTAAGTGCTAAGAGCCTTGGTCACTGCCCCCCAAATTTATAATAAAATAATGCGGGCTGTAAAAAGAGTGAGTTTCAATTTTTTCTATTTCAAGAGTAATTGAAACAGATAACTGGTGGAAAAAATTTTCTTGGACATACAATTCACAATTAGAGAAACAGAACTATACACATGTGACGGCTTGTGATATCAGATATTTACTTCATCTGTATTTAAGCATATTTGCCTGGTGATTATGGTAGTGCTGGTTTACAGATACCTTGTTCAAACATTCTCCTCTTTATTAGTCTTTTGTAATCATCTTTTTTCTATGTGTTTCTATAATTTTTTTTCTTGCTGCATATTGCAATGTGACTCCAGCAAGTTATAGGAAGCTGAACTTGTCTTAGTTTAGGTAATATATGAAGCTCAATCAAATTACAAACAAACCATGCATATGATTTCTGATAGATAAGGCTAGTAGATTTCTAGCTCTAACTAAAGTGAGAAGCCTTAGTTCATGTTTTGATCCAACTAATCAAACTTAGTTCACAATCTTCTGGCTTATTTTTTGCAGTCGTGTTCATAAGAAAATCAAAATTTCTCATTAGTTGGGATAGTAGTACAATAGTACAAATGAATTACAATGTTTCCATTGCAAAGAAAATTTTAGGTAAAGATGGGAAGAGAGAATTACTGTACACAAATGCCAGAACTTTTAAAACTGAAAGCTACTTAGAAAAATATTGGGTTTGCTTCAAAAGTAATAGTTTCTCTTTTTGTCTTTATAATTTTTTTTTCTAAGTTGTTTTTATATCGTTCACACTCTTTCCCTTTGTACAGTAGTAGAAAGTGCCAGGCTTTTCACCACTTTGAAACACTGTTGTTAAATATACTGCTTAAATCGTCAGAGACTTCCTGGTTTTGCTGTACTGATATATTCAAACTTGCAACACTACAAATAAAAGATATTGCAAATAAACTCAAAAATTTTTGAAACTTCTATAATTTGTGAATACCTGGCTGCATTTTCAATATCAAAAATAACTCCAGAATATCTTACTCTCTAGGAAAGTCAACCCACTGCTTCAGGCTGAGTTTGCTCTTAAAATGCAGCTCATTTGCATTTTGCATCGCAGCGAATTACTTGTAACCTTCCGCACAGCAAGATGTGAACAGAGTAATGAAAACAAGTAATGCATTATATAAAGATGTAATTCAATTCATAGAATCACCCCAAAGCCTAAGTGCTTATCAGGTGTTTATCAGATGCTTATAGTTTCACAAAACTTCTTTGAGCATAAAAAAACCCCAAACAAAACAGGCTTTGCGATGCATTGGTTTCATCAGCCTCTTTTGACTTAGCGGATGGGTTGAAATAGCATGGAAACTATGCTTTGCCTGTGAAGGTGGTCAGGAAGATGGCTAGGAGCTAACATGTGTAATCAAACTTCAAAGTGAAGTGACGGGACGCAAGGAAAAGGAATGAGGCTGCATCAGAAGTTCAGATTGCTCATGAAGAAAAGGTTCTTCACGGGAGGGTGGTGGGTCACTGGAACAGGCTTCCCATGGGAGTGGCCACAATCAGAGTCTGTTAAAGTTAAGGAGTGTCTGAATGATGCTCTTAGTCATATGGTTCAGTTTTAGGTGTTAGTATGAGGAGCTGGACACTGGATTTGGTAAACTTTATGGGTCCCTTCTAACCTGAGATATTCTATGACTCTACTAAATAAGGATTCATTATGAATTTGATTCACAGGGATGAGAGAGGGTTTTTTTTAAATCCAGTTCAGCCAGATAAAAAAGCTGCCACTTTTGTAGTTCATTTAGCTTTTATTTTTTTCAGGTTTTCCAATGTGGTTTTCTTAAATATCAATATTTTCAAGGGGTGTGTGTGTGTGTGTGTGTGTGTGTGTGTGTGTGTAAAGGGGGATTTTGTGTCATACCTTTGGTAACCCATCGAAAACAGGTTCTTCATACATCACTGAGTTTTTAGGGGTAGTTCTAAGTATTCATAAATTCATAACTCATAGGTAACTCTAAAGTCTGTCTTTGGGTTTTAAAAGTATATAAACAGAAAACTTTTTTACCTCCTCTATGTGACCATTAACCTGGTGGTTTAAAAGCACAGGAAGAGCATGACTGGCAATCTTTGGCTTTATTCTGTGTCTAATGGTCAAACACTATCTCTCATTAATAGATTAACAAGTCTTATAAAAGTCTAAAAGGAGTCATTATTTGAAGGATAGACAATTATGGGTGAAAATTGGTTTATTACATTAAATAAAATTAAGGAACATGATGAAAAACGCAGCCATTGGGAGGAAAATGAAACTTTCAATTAAGGAGTTGTACTGTCCCAAGGTAAAAAAAAAAAAAAAAAAAAAAAAAAAAAAAAAAGGAAAAAAAAAAAAGAAGAAGAGGCAAAGAGACAAGAAATACCTTTAAAACCAACAAAGAAGAGTGGTCCAACATGTTCTTTCGATAGGAATGGCGTAGACAAAATCTTCAAGTTTCAAGAATGTAATGACCCTTTATAAATAAGATTTAAGTCAGAGTTCCCTCCTGCGACCGAGGAATTTTCAGTAATTTCTGCTAGGAAAAAAAAAAATCTGTACAATGAAATCCAGAATAGCTACCAGTATTCTTTAATCATTAATAAATTTACACAAAATATAGACAATAATATTAAAATTATGTAATTAGGACAGTCTTACCAAATGGTTTTATGTGAATGAAACTGGTGTAAACTTGTTTGTGGAAGCTGGCTTGAGGATAAGCAGACAGCTGAATGTGAACTTCTCCTCCATCTCAGGACTTTTGACAAACAGTTGTTGATTTTTCATTGAAAATTTGGAGTTCAAAGATCATTTAAAGATCAACTATTCAAAAATATTATATTTATATATACTATATAAATTAGCTTATTTTTGTTCATTTATTTGTTCATATAAATTTCTCTAAGGGGACAAAATATTCCTATAGAATTTGTGTTTTTTGTTCTTTTTTTTTTTGGATGGAAAACAGAATTATGAATTATATGAAGAATAACTGGCTTTGAGAAAAAAAGCAGGAAAATAGAAATATTGTTAAAAATACAGATAAGTTAAAATATATTCCTTCATAAACCTAGTATTAACCTAGTAATGGGTAAACATTACAAAAGGCTGCTAAATATATGAAATAGGAAGAAAATCTTCATAGACCACAGCATAGGTTCACCAGCAGTCTGCTGCTGGCAATTTTTTAAAAAGTCTATGAATCATTCTCCTTCTTTTCACAGTCCTGACAACCTCCATTCCCTTCTATTACGGCTGCAATTTCTTGCTGTAACTGAAAAGCAATACATAAGTGAGAGGGGATGACCACCCATTACCAGATCTTTCTTCAGACTGAGGTGAGTTCACTGCAGTTTGAAATAAAATTAACAGCTAATAGGTTTCTTAATGCATTTTCCCATTTTGTTTAGCTTCTTGAGGCTTGGGAAAGTCTTAGAAAAGCTGCTCAGAAGAACTTTCTAGTACAAAGAAATAGCAATAATAATAATAAAATCTTTGTTGAGGACTAAGAACATATGGGCCAATATGAGATTTTAAGATCCAGCTGCTTATGACTAAAGCAAACTGCATCTATGTAACACAGTAATGTGATTCCAGTGAGCTGGCTGCTGAAAGGAAAACATAGTCAGGGCTTATAAGAAACTCCAGCTACAAGGAAGCATTGTAATACAATTACACTCTTTCTATGTGCTTCCCACGTTGTTACTGCTAGTAATCACTGACTTTAAGACAAAAGGTGTTGTTAAGTACATGCAGCAGCTAACCCGTATATACGTATATATGACTTGGGTTATGTTTTTACTGCTGCATTTCCACTGTCATGAACCTGTTCCTGAAGCCTTGAGGCACTAACAGAGTGCAGAAGGACAGAGATATCCCTAAGTTCGAAAGTAACTTGTGTCTACTGGTGTTATAAGCTTCAAAATAATATAATTGGCTTATAAAAGGAAACATGTCAGTTCTGTATGGCAGACAGAGATCCAGATGTAACTTCTTGGCCAGTGATATTTTGCAGTTAGGTTTTTTGGTTGGTTAGTTGGGGTTTTGTTTGTTTGGGGTTTTTTTGTGTTTGTTTTGTTCTGTGTGGGGTTTTCTTTTGTTTGCTTTGTTTTGTCTTGTATGGGAGGGTTTTGTGGGTTTTTTGTTTGTTTGGTTTGGTTTCTGTTTGTTTTTTTGGAGAGGTATTTCTGGTTACAAGTTGAGCTCTGTGAACCTGATCCACAGAAAATACAAATCTCTTATAGAATATGGTTTCTAGCTGAAATAGCAGCAGTTAATTCATCCATCTCTCAGGGTCCTTTGGGCAAACCAAGCAGGCATCGAACACATTTAAGAAGAGTGAAAAAAGAATTAAAACACAGACATTAATTATTAAAACAGACAGTGAGGAAAGATTAACAGTGGGAAATGGAAAACCATTTCCTTTTAAATACAGATAAGGTATAATCATTGTGCTGTTAATGAACAGTCACATACATGGAACAGAGTATACCAATTTCCTTAAATACTCAAATTACATTAAAGTATTTATGTTATTTTAGTAACAACTTCTAAATTCAGACTAACACAAGACTGAAGGATCTATGCTCCTTTTGCATCTTAGAAATCCATGCACTGTTACCCGAGGCAGCTATGGCAGGCCTTTTATGAATTGATCAAAGTCCTTTTAAAGGCTAGTTTTGTTGTTGTTTTGATTTGGTGGAGTTGTCTTTACAACTGCTACTGGATAGATGTTCCAGAACCTCACTTTTTTGTTGTAGTAGTGAAGTTTTCAGGTTAATTTAGTTCTAGCCAGTTTAAATCCATCTGTTCCTGATAGCTTAAAACTCCTTTTTCCTCTTTCCTTTTTCCTTACTTTATTGACATGTTTACCTTTTTTTCCAAATCAGCCAAAGGAAGGTATTCTTATTTTACATCTTGGCAGCTCTTTCTGTCTTTTCATTTTGAATTGATCTGTTTTGCACCTGAGGAACTAGAACTGCACCTTTTGTCCCAGGCATCCCTGCCTTTTGCTGCCGAGTACAGTAACATTTTATGAAATAATCCTACTGGGCATGCAATTCCACTGGGATCTTCCTATTATGAAATGAGATTCCAGCTGCTCAGAATTCCCAGGTCACAGCTCTGAATTATGCTTTCCCTTTCACAGTGACAATTTTCATTCTTAGATGTATATTCCTATAATTCCCCTTTCCTTTGACTCTATAATGAGTATTATAATCAGGGGTGAAGAATTTGCTTCATTTCGGGACAGATGGAAATCACATTTTTCTACCTATTGCATTCAAGTAATCTTTCTTGGTTGCTTTTCTAGGGCCTATCTTTGACCAGAGGGTGAGGATAACACTTTTGTCCAGGGAACTGCATAGGCAGTACTCACCTGACAAGGACTTCAAATCCACTGAAGGTGAAGAGGACGTGGATGTCCAACGTCCCACTTTTGTGTAAAGGCCTTTAAACTACTGAGCAAATGGCCACATCTTGTTATCTCTCCAAATGAAGACATTTTAAGAATGTTTTCAGAATTAAAATTTTGGGTTCAGAGATCACAGAACCACAGAATCACTAGGTTGGAAGAGACCTCCAAGATCATCAAGTCCAACCCTTGACCTAACACCTCGACTAGACTATGTCACCAAGTGCCACATCCAGCCTTTTTATAAACACATCCAGGGATGGTGACTAAAACCGCCTCCCTGGGCAGACTATTCCAATACTTTATTATTCTTTCTGTGAAAAGCTTCTTTCTAATATCTAACCTATACCTCCCTTGATGCAGCTTGAGACTGTGTCCTCTCGTTCTGTCAGTTGCTGCCTGGTGGAAGAGACCAACCGCCACCTGACTACAACCTCCTTTCAGGAAGTTGTAGAGAGTGATAAGGTCACCTCTGAGCCTCCTTTTCTCCAGGCTAAACAGTTCCAACTCCCTCAATCGTTCCTCACAGGGCTTGTGCTCCAAGCCCCCCACCAGCCTCGTTGCTCTCCTCTGGACACGCTCAATCATCTCCTTCCTAAACTGAGGGGCCCAGAACTGGACACAGTACTCCAGGTGCGGCCTCACCAGTGCCGAGTACAGAGGCAGAATAACCTCCCTGCTCCTGCTGGCCACACCGTTCCTAATGCAGGCCAGGATGCCATTGGCCTTCTTGGCCGCCAGGGCACACTGCTGACTCATGTTGAGTTGGCTGTCGACCAGTACCTTGGATATTGCCCAGCTCTCCAACTGATCCAGGTCTCTCTGAAGAGCCCTCCTTCTTTCCAATAGATCAACACAAGCTCCCAGCTTAGTGTCATCTGCAAATTTACTGATGAAGGACTCAATACCCTCATCCATGTCATCAATAAAAATATTGAACAACACTTGTCCTAGCACAGACCCCTGAGGGACACCACTGGTAACTGGCCACCAGCTGGATGCAGTACCGTTCACCATCACTCTCTGGGCCCGACCATCCAGCCAGTTCTTAACCCAGCAAAGAGTGCTCCTGTCCAAGCCGTGAGCTGCCAGCTTTTGCAGGAGTATGTTGTGGGAGACAGTATCAAAGGCCTTGCTGAAGTCCAAATAGACGCAACATACAACAATGTGGAAATAGGAATAATGCCTATTTTAATGTCATTTGCACATAACAAAATTTTTATTTGAGTTTTGATTTTATGAATACAATATTCAGAGCAGTTTCTCATAAATGATACACTGGAAGCAGATGATGCACTGAAGTTTATTTCAATACAGTCAGAAACAATAATTTGCCTTAAGAAAAGAGTTTTATGATCTTTCTGCTCACTTACCTTATTTTAACTTGTTATACTAAACCATGAAACTTCTGAATTGTCCATTTACATGTTATTGACATAAGCTAAAGAATAAAATTTTGTTTCCAAAAACAAAAATCCTAATTGCTCCATTTCAATGAACAGGATCACAACTGCTGTTCAAATCCCAAAATAAAGACACAGTGCTGCATAGTCTGAGGCACAGCAGCTTTCTATAAATTACATGTGAACCAGATCCTCAGCTGGTGTAAACTGCCAGGACTCCACTGGTAGAGGGAGGATAATTTACACCAGCTGAGGACCTGGGATTTGATTGTTATGTGGTAAGGGCAGTGCCTATCAGATTTGTCCTAAGGGAGATTCATGCACTTCTTTTGTTTTCCACTGCCAAACTCCTTTGACATTCTAATTTGGGTGCCTGACATAACTTATAACATAAATACAACTGAAGATAAGGGGGCTTTGATTCTGTTTTATATGTATAGCTCTTTCTTGGAGACAATTTAATTATTAAAGCAGTAATAATGGTATCTCCAATAATGATGCTTTTAGGGAACATAGCCTAAGACAAACTGTCAAAAAATGAAGATGACATTAGATCATCCTTCCAGATTATACAGTGGTCATTTAAGACTAGAGGAAGCTGAGATGTGTGCAAATGAAACTGTATTCTGCAATATTAGATTTATGTATCTAAAGCAACATCTTCAGAAATATATACAGAAGAAAACTTGTTTTTCCAAAATCTAAAGTGTTGTCCTCCAAACCAGTCATAAAAATTGTCAAGATTTCTTCATGTGTATGTTTATATTCTATTATCTACCTTTATACTGAGGTGGTGCTTGGAAATTCTGGCAGAAAAAAGGTTTCTCATGTAATGTAGATGGTACAATGCAAAATAAAGTCTCTCATGGCAAGCTTACTGCTTAAATTGCTGCCAAAGAAAAGAGACCTTCGCTATGGAAACAGAGACAGATTAAATGGCTTGCTCTGGGTCATTCCTGAATAACTGTTCAATGCCTTAAGCATGAGGTTATTCTTTTGTTCCATTTCAGGTCAGGTATTTGTAAAATGAAGATACATCTTTCTTCTGCTTTTTATACCTTTTTTTGTCTTCTTTGAAGAAACTTACACAAAACCAGAAAACCAGAATATTTTCAGAAGCACCTGTGTTAGGTATTCCAAAAGGAGTCAGACTTGACAGGGCTCGATTTGCAAGAAAAGGTGTTAAAGTGGCTTTCAAGATATTTTCAACCAACATCTCTTGGACAATAATAACGTCTTTGTCCAGTTGTTGCCAGAATCCAGAGGCAGACAAATGCTAACAGTACTTCAATTTGTAACAAGAAAAAAACCTGACTTTCCTGGAGTTGATTTAGAAATGTTTCAACACATCAGGTTTCAGTACATGACTCAGGGATAGCATCTGTGTCTTTTCAGAGGCTAGAAACAAAATATCCTTTAGTTTAAGTTCTCTGAAATGCTTAGTGTGGAGACATTCTCAGAGCGTGCTAAGGTGCAAGCTCTGAAAAAGCAGTGGTGGCCAACCCTTTCATTTCCACTCCAGCTTCAGTGTCCATCTCAGAATGTTTGAATCTGTGTATCTTGCCCTTTACCACAGCATTACAGGTAAACGACTGTTCTTTGCTTTTAAGGAAGCAACCCAATTTCATCCCATGAGAAACCTCTGCTTTGATGGTTTTCTACCATGGTAGTGGGAGAATACACATTTGGACTCTTCTATCTAAGGAGGAGATAGAAACTGGGCATTCTTTGCAGGTAGGGGTGGGCCAATATGTAAAATACCGTATTGTTTTGGGCTAGCGTACTGCATTTTGAAAGGAAAAAGCACATAGATGAAATAGAAATACTTGCTATATCTTTTGCTTTAACTTTCTGTACTTTCTGGCTCCTCACAGCAGAGAAGAATCCTGTACGGTTAGCTAGTGCTAAATGGCAGCGTGAAGATTTGGTGTACCCTCTTTTTAAAATCTATACCTTTTTAGATTGCTTTTTAAAATGCTTCTTTCTGTACAGGGAGATTGGGTAAAATAAAGTGTCCTAAATTCCATTTTGGAAGCTGGGATCCAAAAAAAGAAAAAAAAAAAGATCTGGACAGTCTTTTACTGAATTGCATTCCTAGGGCTGTACTGTACTGATGACTTAAACACGGAGTAGGTTTCATGCAAGAGGACCTTTAGTGGCCACCTGAGTCATCTTATACTTTATTCAAAGGAACAAGTATTTTCTCTTTTTGCATGTATGAAGTCTAAAAAGTGCTGAGGGGAACAGCTGTTGAAGCACATGGGTCAAGTGCAGATATTGTGGTAGGTTTCCTCTAAGGAAAATGGCCAGTCAGCAGTGCTTGTACTTGCTTGCTCTCTCCAAGAGTGTGCTGGTAAGCTCCAGCAAAGCCTGCAGCAAGTAAGGGCACAGCAACACATCATCCCACACTAAAGGATCTCCTGCCAAATTGCAGAGGAGACAGGCAGCCTTTTGTGTTAGTACCCAAAGCCAGGCAAGGCACTCTTGCACTCATTATAGCAACTGTCACTGCAAGAGTGATGACAGTGGGAACTAAATTGCCACAAGTGAAACTGAATCAGCTCCTCTGGAAGGAGAGCAGCATTCCTAGCATACTTCCAGAGCCTCAGGCCAGGAAGAAAAAGATCATTTATCTCGAGATTTCTCCCCTTGGCTACAGAACTAGCTGCACTAGTAAGCTAAATCCTCTTCTTGTCCACACATCATTTTGACAGCTTGATACTCTCTACTCCCTCTTCTTTCTCTTCACCAACATTTTTCAGAAAGCTTACTCTAGTTTGAAAGAATTTTATGAGGAAAAAAACCAAAACATAAAAAATAAAATCAATCAAACAAACAACAAAAACAACAACAATACCTCATGAAAATCTCTGCCTGCCTTAGTGCAGAGATCATATGGAAAGGTAGCTCCTCACCAATACTCCCCCAAATAGCCCTTTAGATGCCTGAAGGATTCTCTCCTTTTTGAATATGATTTTGTTGATTTATTGCATCATTAATAGAAAGGTTGAACTAAGATGAGGTTATGTCTCTCATTCTTTCTGTCGTTTCTCCATCTCTCATTTCAGTCCTGCCCAAGCTCTGAAGTTCAAATCATTGAAAGTTCTTACATAACTAAAGATGATTTGAAAATTTTATTCAGTGCCTGCTTTTTCTTCAGGTATATGTCTAAAATGTACTAAGTGCAATGGCAGTTATGTAAATAAAAAAACTCTCAAAATTGTACAACTGCTCACAGACAAACCTTGGTGAGAAATTATTTGATGTGTTAGGTTTCCAAAATTAGTTCCACAGCATAGTCCTTGGGTCTCATTTTGACATGCAATACCATCCTCGTGCAATACCCTTGAAAATACAAGGACACCTGAAAGACTAGGTTGAAATTCACATGAAAATAGCCTGTCTACTGTTGGCAAGGCTCAGATCCAACTTGAGCCCCATGGCACTGAACGAAGAAGAAAATCTTTTGTTTCTTTCATCTTTGCGTGTAAGACAGGGGGAAAGAAACAGTGAGTTATGCCTAATAATTATCTCTCATTCTTTAGAATTAGCAGGAACCAGTAGATTCAGCTGGGCTGATAAATAGGTAGAAAAGATGATGTGTTATTGTAAGCAGAAGATATAAAGAACTAGAGGGCTGAAGACTCCGAAGCCATGTTTAGAACAGGTGGGCAGCTGAGAGAGGTATGGCTAAGATGTACATGTAGAATGGCTCTTGAATTACCAAGGTTACCTATTCTGATACATACTCTGGGCTTCAGGGAGACACTTATATGATAGGCATCAAATGGAGTCCTTGGCAACTGTTTTAAGATTTCTTAACCACATAAATATACTTGCCATGGGTTTTTGTTGTTGTTGTTGTGGAGTATTCTTGAGATGGAGTTGAGAAAGTGAACATGATGCTGGCTGCTGTCAGTACTGCTGTCAGCTAGCAGAGAGGTTACACCTCTGGGTTTTAGTTTTACATAGACAGGAAAAAGAGAAGGCATCTGGTACCATGAAATGCCAGCAATGTGGAAGATGTTCGCTCCATTTCCATGAATGTATGCTGGTTTTGCTGTGCGTGTCTATCTTTCAAGCATCACGAATAACATCTCCTGTATACATCTTTAGACAGTAGCAATATGCAGATATATAGGATCAAACAATAACCAGAGCAAAGGTTAAGTGCAAATCCTGGTTTAAAACTCTATCCCTTACTTTTTCTTCTCACATTACCTCACTTTTTGCCTTTATTTTTCACCTATGTCAATCTTTACTATAATTATCCTTGACTGATTAACACTATATCAAACAACCTTCTATCACGTAGTGATCACTATCTCTCTCTCTTTCTCTCTCCTTAAATTCATCACAATAATTGAATAGTAATAATAATAGAATGTAGAAAGCTGACCTCCTCCAGCTTTTTTCCACTGAAAGGTTTTCCACTGCATACTCCTCGTAATGGTTGCCGGCGTTGATGTTGGGACAATAGGATAAGAATTATGGTTGGCTGAGAGATAATATGAAATTTAATTCTGGAAATAACCTTATTTGTAAAGAGACACTCAAAAGAACACAACTATAAGTTACCACATTAACAATAGCTTTTGAATGACTCCATTACCTCTGCATGTTTTCAACCCTTTCAGTTAGCAAGCTGAAATGTAAAATTAAAGCATTTTTGCAAAGGTTTAATTTAGTTCTAGCTTTTGACTTTAATATTTAGGCAGCTGGAACTTCAGAATTTTCCTTTTAGTTCAGGGTATGATGACCTTGCAGACAAATAGGTAAGTAAGGTAACCTACCTTATAACCTGCTATTCATTAATTATTCTGTGGTAAAATATTTCTTACATATTCTTCCTTATTCTTCCTTCTAAGTCAATGCAAATTGATCCATGTCTTGTTGAAAATACCCTATTTCCATAGAGTAAGACTGCAGATGGACAGCAGATAGATCCATACTTGTGATCTAGTATTAGTTTGTAGATCCAATGCTTTCTATTGATTTTCCAGGGTTTTAAATAAAAGCTTTACCTGTCTTATTTTCTATGAAATAGGGAAAATAAATTCAATTGTGTTTCAGTAAATGATCAGAAATTCTCCCAATAAATGAAAAGCTTGAGTTTATCTTAGCTGAAAGTTAACTATTTTTTTATTTTCATCTTCTTAGAACTGTGGTCACCAGTCCCTTCCCTCCCAACTCAACACATGAAGTACATCTCTCAAATTACATAGAAATAGTGCATGAGTAGAGCAAGCTGTATAAAAAACAATCAGTTCTTGAATTTGATTTTTCCTTTAATATAAGATAGTCTGAATTTGATTACTTTCTTTGAGGGAAGTTGAAAGGTTAAAGGAGAAAGAAATGTTTGTATTTCAGCAAATAGAATTCTTTGAAGAGAATTATCTGACAATGCTAGACTTGCAGATAGGGTTTTTTGAAGACATTATTATTTTAAATCAATAATGAACTGTTATTAATATTAATAGATTTTTTCAACACTAAAATAATATTGGCTTTGGAAAAGATGGTCGGTCATGCTGCTGTAACATTTTTTTTACTTACTTCCTGTTCAGCTATTCTATATTTAATATATTTTATTGTCCTGACTACTTCAAATTAGATTCAAAATAATTTTGCTGTTCTTTGTTGTTTTCAACTCGAAACCTGAGGAATTTTTCAGTTCATCAAATTTTTTACTTTCTGTTTCTCTTTGAACTCAATATGTTTGAAAATACTACTTTTGTCTCTGCTCCACCCCTAAAGAGTTCTAATTAAATTTAAATATATATGTTTGTTTTATTCTGAAACAAAAAACCAAAGAACTACCAGCATTCTCTACAGGAATATCTGCTCCCAAATTCTTGACCCTTGTATCTGAGAGAAGACAGTACCACTAGCTAGTTTCTTAGCATGAAGCAGCACTTGAGTAGGGAGGCAGTGAATAAAATGACCACCCAACTAGAGGCAGATAGCACACAAATTCAAAGAACAATAAAAACAAAACTGAAAGAATTTTTTAATACTCAGAATGTCAGCTAATCCCTTGGTGATCTTGATTTTTATCTGTTACACCAAGGAACAAATTAACTCTGAAATTAATCCACTAATTTAATGCAGTAATGTGGATCCAAATTTGTTCCACAATATGTTAATTACTCTTAATGAGATACTGTAAATAATGAGTTACATTAATTAATTACTTTGCTGTTAAAGCAATGGTATAGAAGTGGCAATTCCTTAAGTTTTTTGTGCTGAAAGCAAAAAAAATAATTTGTCTTGTAAGAAGAAATGGTCGTAAATTAGACACATTTTGATGTAATAATGTTAACATTTAACTGTTAGCATCTTTAGAAAAAACCAGAAATGATTAATAATTTTCCTTACAGGGTTCAACAGCACTCTATGTTTGGCCAGGGAGGGAAAGGCAAATGTAACTTTAAATACACATGTTCAAAAGACTGTGAAGAAAGTTAGTGGAAAGATTTCTGATATTTGAATCAGGGCCTAAATGAACTCTAAAGCCTTCCCATTGTATTATATCTATATCATATCTCGTCTGTATTGTCTTTTCTTGTGCTTTGTAGTGCTGAAGGCATTTCCGTGATATAACAAGTAATGAACACAATGCTGTTTGTTGCTGTTGCTGTTTTTCAAAAGAGCAAAAAGAAAAAAAGAAAAGCAAAAGAGTTACAGGAAACTTGCTTTCATAGGCTTATTTTGATGGAGCGTTTTCATGTCACAGAAGTTTCTGCAGAGTTCAAACCTGTGTCTGCAGGCCCGTGTGTATCTGCACAGAGCACGTCAGAAGAACAGCGGCTGAGAAGTGTGCACAAGCTTTCCTGGCAGTTTTCATGGGAACACTCAAAACCTTTTACAGCTGCTTCACACAGTCAGTGCATCCACTAAAACACAGGAGAAAGAGAGAAAAAGAGTTATTCTTTACTGCTGTTCTGAGAATGTGGTATATTGGCAACGTGCAGCATTTTCACAGGTTTCTTGATACTACGTCATCAGGCATGAATTTCTTCAGTGTAGAAATGCTTTGGAAAAAATGGCCACAGAATCCCAGAATGGCATTGCTTTATGT
The DNA here is from genome assembly GCA_013399895.1 of Serilophus lunatus. Classification (NCBI taxonomy): domain Eukaryota; kingdom Metazoa; phylum Chordata; class Aves; order Passeriformes; family Eurylaimidae; genus Serilophus; species Serilophus lunatus. Next base: position 462,133 of record VXBA01003442.1, on the reverse strand, counting down.
TAGGTATAATGTAAACAAGACTGTTCCTGCCCCAGCAAGCTTGCAATCTAAAATATAAAAGACAATTAAAAATTATTTTCTAAGGCCTCTCAATGCTGATAAGTGGTAGAACTGTTTTCTGAATGCTGCCACATGATAGTGAAGTGATTTCCTCGCCTTCATTTCAGATTTAAAGGAATATTCACACCTTGAACATTTCTCAGAATGATGAAAACACTGCTATGATATTTATCTTGCAGAAGGGAAAATAAAGGTGACTTTTTCATTTCACACTGCCAAAATATCCAGTGCTGGCTTAAAGGCTGCAAAATCGTACAGGAAGTTAAATGTTATATTAAAGTACTCCACATGTATGTTATAAAAGAGTTATTCAGTTTACAATTGCTTCAACTGTTAAAGGTAACCCAAACATACAGTTCATGTTGGGCAAGCTGTGAATAAAATCAAAGCACCATCAATACAAAAGCTTGTAATGTGATATCTATAATGTGAAAAAAAAAAACAAATCATGAGAAAAATAGGGTGACAAAAAGGAGAATTGAAAGGAGTAAATCTAGTCAGTTACCAGATGTCTCTTTGATGAAATCAGAAGTAATGATGGCCACATCACACTTTATCCAATATGTTATCTAAACTTTCAATAATTTATATTTTGTGGGCTCCCTAATCATCTCATGCTTAATTGACATTACCATCAGAGCTGCTTCTGTTTGAGCAATGAGGACGGCATCATCAGCAAAAAGCAGCTTGCAAACAAGGTGATTTAGGGTCTTGGTGTGGGCCTTCAGTCGCCTTAGGTTGAATAGGCTCCCATCAGTACGATATCGGATGTAAATGCCGTTATCTTCATTGAGGTCTGCCGTGGCCCTTTGCAGCACCATGCTGAAGAATATTGTGAATAGAGTTGGTGCAAAACACAACCTTGTTTCACATCATTAGTTATTAGGAAAGGCTCAGAGAGTGCATTGCCATATCTGACTTGGCCATGCTGATCCTCATGTAACAGGATAGTCATTTTGAGGAATTTGGGAGGACAACCTAATGGTTCCAAGATCTGCCACAGGCCTTTTCTGCTCACAGTGTCAAAGGCTTTGGTGAGGTCAACAAAAGTTATATGGAGTCCTTTGTTCTGTTCCCTACACTTCTCTTGCAGTTGTCTGAGAATAATTACCATGTCTGTGGTACTCTTATTGGCTCTGAAACTACACTGACTTTCAGGTTGTTCTGAGATAGCTGGTACTGACTAGCCCGTCCAAAAGTATTCTTGCAAGGATTTTACCAGCAGTAGAGAGCAAAGTAACACCTCAGTAATTTGAGCAGTCTGATTTTTGTCCTTTCTATCTGTACAGGGTGATGATAACTGCATCGTGGAGATCTGGTGGTAATTTGCCTTTTTCCCAGCTGTGCACAATGAACTCATGAAATTCATGTACTATTGATGAAGTATTTCTTTTTCATTTACTGTTTTGCTCAGTTATTCTGAAATTCCCTTTCACATTCCATCTTTTTATTCTTTAAATGCCTAGTAGTTGTTTGTTTGTGTTCACTTGTTTCATTTTTTTTGTGGTTTTGTGCATTTTTTCGTGTTCGCTATTGCCCCTGCTCCAACCTGAAGAACCTGAGCATTTAATTTCTTTTCAAGTTGCACTGCCACTCTGAGAATAAAGTTATTATCAATAAAAGGAATATCAATCAGCTTTACACCAACTAATCTGACTATAGCTGAGCAAAAAGGTTCTGTAAGATTTGGATTTGCATGAGTAAATATAAGAATATGGTTGTTTGTTTTTCCCCAGATACTGTTGTTTTCTCTCCATTGATTTACCTAACACCCACATCCCAACAGCCTCCTGAATTCCATATTCTAAAGTTACCCCAAAATACACCTAGTCTTGTGAAGAAAAGTGAAATTGTAGACATAGATATTTTAGCTGCAAATGGGTAATTATGAAAGTGTTAGTTCCTGTAGTGATTTGTTATGAATTCAGTTCCAGTTCAATCTTTTTCCAATTATCTGAAAGTGTTAAATTATTGCTGATAATTCAGAAATTGTTAATGAAAAACCACTATATATCACATTATTGCTTGATAGGGCAGGTGCAGTCAAACATGTTTCCTAACATGGTGCAGTCAAGCAGAAGATTCATGTTCAAAGAGCAAAGGAAGGTGCCATTACCACAAAACATGAAATTGTGTCTTTGGGAGCAAAGATTTTGAAACAGCTTTACAGATCACTCCAATAAAATCTATATGAACCTCTGATGCAATCACTTAGCAAAGAAAGTCACCTTAATCCTTGCCCTGAGAAATTACTCAAGGTTTTGAAAAATATCTTTGACATAGGAGATTTAAGCATTTTGGTTTATTTACTTCACAGAATAGTAAACTAACAAATAAAATGAAAATTCTATATAATCTTGTGAATCTTGTAATCATGAGGGAAAGAGATGCTGAAGACTGTATTCATGCAGATAAAGACATGAAAATATAAAAAAATGGAAATAAACTTTTCACCAGAAGGAGAGCAATTGGTACAAATTCCTGAGCAGATTATTCATCTCTTTTAGACTTCCTTTCTAAATCACATCTTCTAGAAAAAGACCACAGTACTTAAAAAACCCTCAAACACTCAAGTCTTCAGTGAGAAACGAGTTGTGTTTCTTTATCCTGTACTGTGAAAAATATTGGACTGAGTCATTGAAATGTTTCCTCTAAATTATATGTATAAAAAAAAATTTTACTCATTTCTCCTTAAATTTACATTTCTAACTTCTACTTGATATCAGTAATAACATTTATAATTATGACTTCATCTCCACTGCCATCACTTTTTAACAATAGCTAAAGTTCAAATTCCACATTTCTCAGTTTAGAAGAGATTTTTGCCTGTGATACAGCAGTTGGCTAGATTTGGTATTTTAAGGTCATATTTCTGAGTTTATTTTTCTTGCTTCCTAATTTTCAATTTCAAAGCTCTTCCGTCTTGGTCATGTTACAACCAGAAGAATTATTTTTCAATCTGGAGAGTGTAGACACCTCGTATTTAGGCTAATCCCATAGCTATCCCATCAGCAATACTTGACATATGCAGTTCCAGGTCTCCACAGTTCTTTCACACCTTGACCCTTTTCCCTTTGCCCACACTCAGATTTATCAAAGGAAGTTCAGGAGAGCATCAAGGACCCATGCACACTACCATGTTGCTTTTCCACTGATGTGCCAGGCCAGCTTCGATATTTTTTAATTGAGACCAGAACAGAATGCGTGAAGCTTCTAGTGGAATTCCTCACACTGAGATTCAAACCACGATTGAGTACCATATGCTCCATAAGAATGCTTATTTTTCCTTTCGCACTTCGAATTAAAAGCAAAACCACACAAATGGGGTAGTAACAAAAATCTAAAAAGCAATCCCAAAATTACATTCATAAAAACCCCAAAACGTACTTAAGAAAGGACCCATTTCCAAGAACTTATATTTAAATTAAAATTTTCTCATCAGATTGAACTAGAGTTAAACCTCAACCAATTATATTTAAATGTAATGAAAAATAAATACAGCTGAGCTATTAAGATAGCTAGCATAGCTAAAGGTCTGTCAGCACTTCCAGTATAAACCTAGTTTGTTCAGGGGATTATAAGCGCTGTGAAAATGTATTCCAGGCTGAAAGTTGGCAGACAAAGATTGTAGTTTTAGAGGTTGGGATTTTTTATTTTTAATTTTATTTAAAGTAAGTTCAAAAAAAGGATTGACCACTTTTAAGTTAGAGGATTGGTAGGCTTCGGAATTTTCCAACACTATTTCTGACGTTCCCATAATTTGAAAAAGGAATGATTTTAAAATAAGATGATGTAAGCTATTATTAGTCCATGATGTGAACTAACCATATGCTTCTTTTGGGATTTGTACAGGGGTTTATTTTTAAAAGGCAAGTGGGTTCAAACACAGGTCACTAGACTAATATAGTTTGTTTGACTCGTAGGGTGGGATTTTTCAAGTGCCCTCATCAGGGGCCTACCTCAGCTCCCAAGGGCTGACATCAATGGTGTCAGAAGCTGAGGACTTAGTGCACCCCCCACTCATCAGCTGACATAATGACAATAAACTTGGATACCCACTTATGCTGTTGTTATTCATCTCCCATGCCTCCTCTTTGTGGTGGCTCTTCTGTCAAAAATTCCCAGTATAAGGTAGCACACATTTATTGATAAAATTTCTTCCCTACCTCCTTCTCTCTAGTGGCTTATAGAAGTGGGAAACCGGTTGAGCATCACAGGTTCATTCCTCCCAGCAACGCCTCTTTAGTTGATCTCTGCAAGGAGTACAGGATTATCTAGGGTAAGCACACACTTCTGGCCTTGAACAAGGAGCTCTGGCCATTCACTTTACTCTACAGACCACACCACGACAACAACACCGGACACAATGCAGAAGTAAAACTAAGAAAGAGATGGGCTGTGAATGCAATGTACTCGTGACAGTTCTCTAGGAAGACGGCTAGTCAGTGAGAAGCCAGGATATTCTTTATAAGTATGTGCGAACAACCATCACTGCAAAGGTATCTGTGATACCTTCTTCTTTGTGCATAATGGACTTCACTGGACTTATCACGGATATCAGTCAAGGTGCTGCAGAACTGTTCTGATTAGGAAATCCCAAGCTCCACAGGGTCTTTTGAACACCTTCCCAAGCTCAGATGTAGCTACAGATCTGTTCTGCTTTTGTTGATGTAAGAACATGTTATTTTTTGCAAAAGTCCTACAAAAAAGATTCCGTTTCCCTGCTCCCAGAAGAACCAGCAAAGCAGTTTGTTTCAGACACAGCATCCTGATGAACAGGATGGGCTTGAAAGGAACTAGTCAAGGATTTGAGCCACCAGTTTTAGAAGGGTATCCAAACTAAGTAGTTATTGATTTTTCCAGAATATACCTTTTTCTTTCTCACTGTCTTCAGTGTTGGTTTTGGTATGTTGAATGATTTGTCAATCAAGTTTCTAAGGGATCCAGACAGAGGACACTGAAAACTGAAAATACATCATAAAGTAGAATGAAATAATTACTTTCTCAATAACAGTTGTTAATATTAACGAGACATGAAATCATATCTGTATTCTGTACATATTTACGTAATGAAGTATGCTAACAAAAATTACTTCTGTTTTGGGTTTTTATTTTTCAACTTGCTTTTTTGTACTTTTCATTTCACTCCATGTTAAGGTGTTTTAAGATGTGGGTTTAAAAAAAAACATGTACAGAACCATTCATAGCATCTGGGGTGACAAACCATATATATTTGAATTTTATATTGCTAATAACAGCTATAAAATACTAATCTATTTTTTTTTCATACTCACAAACTACGTTTTCAGCATCAGACTTGGCAGGGTTGTCCTCATTAAGGAAAATTAAGAAATACTGGCAGGGGGTCAGCATGACTGCTCCTAGTTCACTACAAAAGTGAAAACAGGAGACTGGAAATAGAAAGCACAAGTTAAAGCATACCACAATAAAGTCTTTTTGGTCAAGTGATAGTTTCTCCTTCTGTCACTGAACAGTGTATGTTACATATCACAGTATCACAGTATCAGCAAGGTTGGAAGAGACCTTAGAGTTCGTCAAGTCTAACCTGTAATCTAACAGCAACCCATCATCTAAACCATGGCACCAAGTGCCTCATCCAGCCTACTCTTGAACACCTCCAAGATCGGTGACTCCACCACCTCCATAGGCAGCCCATTCCAATGGTGGATCACTCTTTCAGTGAAAAATTTCTTCCTAATATCAAGTCTAAACCTCCCTTGATGGAGCTTGAGACTGTGTCCTGTTGTTCTGTCTCCAGTTGCCTGAGAGAAGAGATCGACCCCCGCCTGACTACAACCTCCTTTCAGGTAGTTATAGACAGCAATAAGGTTACCTCTGAGTCTCCTCTTCTCCAGACTAAACAACCCCAGGTCCCTCAACCGCTCCTCATAGGGCTTGTGTTCCAGTCCCTTCACAATCCTCATTGCCCTTCTCTGAACACGTTCCAGTAACTCAACATCTCTCCTATACTGAGGGGCCCAGAACTGGACACAGTACTCAAGGTGAGGTTTAATCAGTGCAGAGTACAGGGGAAGGATAATTCCCTAGTCCTGCTGGCCACACTTTCCTGATGCAAGCCAGGATGCCATTGGCCATCTTGGCCGCCTGGGCACACTGCTGGCTCATGTCAAGACTCCCATCCACCAGCACTCCCAAGTCTCTCTCTGTCTACCCACTCTCCAGCCACTCTGACTCCAGTTTATAGTTCTGCATGGGGTTATTGTGACCAAAGTGTAAGACTCGGCACTTGGACTTGTTGAATCTCATCTCATTGGAATCCGCCCATCTCTCTAGCCTGTCCAGATCCCTCTGCAGGGCCCTCCTACCCTCTGAAAGATTGACACCTGCTCTGAGCTTGGTCGCCAACTGGAAGTGACACCATTCACAACCACTCTCTGGGCTCAGCCATTCAGCCAGTTCTTAACCCAGCACAGCATGCTCCTGTTGAAGCCAGGATTACTTTTGAAATGCTTAGTTACTGAGTCCTACATACCATGATAGACTTTTATTTTTCCTCTACTGGAGATGAAGAGTGTCATGGGTCAGATTAACATGGTATGACCCAGTGCCTGATTGAAAGATCACCACAGTTTGTACTTCAAATGCCTCCTCAACAAGCCTTCAAAGGGCCTTAAATTCAGAGGAGAGAAATTTGCTTTGTCATGATGAGTGCTCTCAAAATTAAAGGATTTGCTATGTTTTAGCATAACACAAGGGGAAGCACTTCTGTACTCACCTGAGATTCACCTTACCTAGAACTGCACAAGACATGCATGGATGTCATATCCCTGTTTTCCACATAACCTTTCCATTTTTAGTCTGGCCTGGTGGACTCTGCTCCCAAAAGCTTTTTAGACGGATGGGAATACTAAGCCCCAGTTTTCTAAGGGGTGAAGGGCAAAAAAATCTTGTTGATCATCTAGGCTATCATCATCCCACAACTCCCACATAACAACCTCAGATGCCATCAAGCTGACAGTCTTTATCAGTCATAATCCCTATTCTGTGGAAGACACATCAGTATAAGAGAGAGATTATCTAAACGTGAACTCTTGGAAGCTGTAAATGAATCACAGAATCATAAAATCATTAAGGTTCAAAAAGACCTTCATCAATTCCAACCTTCAACCAAATACCACCAAGCCCACTAAATCATATCACAAAGTGACATGTCCACTTGTTTTTTGAAAACTTGCAGGAATGGTGACTCCACCAATTCCCTGGGCAGCCTATTCCAGTGCATAACCACTTTTTCAGTGAAGAAAATTTTCCTAAAATCCAACCTAAATATCTCACGGCACAATTTGAGGCCATTTCCCCTTGCCCTATCTCTAGTTGCCTTGAAATGCAATTGTGCACTCAAAAAGAAGTGCAGTTTTCTACCTCAGCATGACATCATGGTTATTACAGAAAAGAAATAAATCAAATTATCATGTAGTGGGCTCAACAATCCAGTCATCAAAAATAACATGAAAAAATTATTTTGACTCCTTTCAATAAAATCTTTAATTCTTTCCATCGTGTTTTATTTGAAAGTGACAACAGTGATGAAAAAACAGATTTCCTTCACCTCTCTGCCAAACACTCCTACTAGGTAAGCATCAGTGAACAAGCTGCACTGTTTTCAGTTCCAGGGGACTATTGGTTTGTTAGGGACCAGACAACTGTGAGAACAAAGACTGAGCAGGCAGCCTTTTCCCTCCTCAAACACAGAAGACGGGGAAAGGATTTGATCAGAAAGTTTCAAATTAATCAGAGCAAATTAATCAGAGTTAAATTAAATCTGTGTGTTCTCTGGATCAGAATTCCTTCTCAAGGCTGATTCTGGAGAAGACATGTTTAAAACTGTTGAATGGCCAAGACTCAGTCAGAGAAATAAACATAATTTGAAGTCTCACTTCATACTTCAATTTTCAGCTGTCAAAACCTATCCATACTCTCCTCCTCCCCTTCTCTTGTGACTCCTAACGCCATACTCCATTACCTTTTAAGGAAAATGCGGTTAATTCAGATCTTTCACGAATGTGGTTATAAAAGGAGAATTTTCTTAAAATTCTCACTCTGAGTAGTTCCTTTTAAGGTTTCGATTTTTGTTGTGTTAAAGAAATCTGAGGAATTTTCAGGATCAGAACCCCTACGCTTGGGCGGCATCACTTCAAAAACCAAATGTTCAACTCTGCAGCTCTATTGTTAGATTGCTTTGTTATGTGATATACTCCCTCACTGCACGCTCTGTGACGCTGGGAATCATAAACCCTCCATTTTGGAAATGAACTCTGGTATGTACATAACCCACATACCAGTGAATAGGGCTTGGTGGCACTCAGAGCATTGCCTGTGTTATGAGGTGTTAGTGAAAGTTTTGGTCTCTTCAGCCCCTTTTATTGGCTCTGCAGTGGATTCCTTAGTTACAGATGTTTTCAAAACCAGCAGTTCCAAGGAAAGTCTACTTATTGCCAAAAGTTTACAGCTGAATTTCTTGGCATTCGCAAGCAATGATTTCATCAGAGCATGAAATAAGTCAGAGCTGCTGCTGAAAGACACCATTTTATAACCCAGCATTGTAAATTTAAGATTTTTATTTGCTGCAGTTTGGTTTCCATTTGTTCAACCCTCTGATAGGTGCATTCCTTGGGAACAGATATAGAAGTTTTACAGGCCCTTTGTGCAATTTAAAACCCCTGTATAGAATACCATAGTGCACTGCCCATTCACATCATTAAAGACTTTTACAAGAGTATCATGTTCACACTTATATGTACTTTGCTTTAGCGACCCTCCCCATGCCGTGTTCGAATTATTATAAATGGGCTCATGCAGAAAGCTGCCTCAATAGCTGAAGTAGTGAGGCTTTGTTTAAAATTCAAATAACAGTTAAATGGTGTCTGTTTGTTCCTGATCAACATTCTGCACACACAAAAAAACGTTGCACTTTCTTAAAAGGGAGCAAATGTGGACAAATATTAGCTTTTGGAACTAAAGGGGAAGTTATTCATTCACTCAGCAATGCTTTGCAAGCTATCAATCTTCTAGGTATTTCTATTAGCTTTAATCATTGAGGTTGTTTGTTTGGAGCAATTTCTAAGAGAATAAAGGTACCTTTGGCTCTTATCTCCTGTCATCAAAGCATCCATTAGGAAATCCAAGCCCTGTAGGCAAGCTCAAGGGATTACTCAAAGAGGTTTTCTTGAAACAATCAAGAATTCGGTGCACTCTCTTCAGTGCACAGGAGTTCAGTTGGAAACCATAATCTGAAAGAGAGGTTTATCTGGGGCTTAATACAATTTGAACAGGATTTTGTTCAAGGCAAACCTACAGATAAAAGCACCTTAAGTATGTTGAAACAAAGATGAGCCTGCATTCCTTGTGGTGCTGTTTCTAAGTTCAATGGCCTGTCAACAAAGTGGGGGGAAAAGCTCTAAAAGTCTTACAATTATCACAATGGTCAGTAGATTGGACCACTGAGAAGCTAATTAATAGCTTTTTAATAAAGGAATGCTGATTAAGTGTGAAGCACCAAAAAGCTGGTTCCGTGTTTCGGTGGGAACAGTTGTCAAGCAAACATGAAGCTTGACAATGGGGAAAATGTGAAGATTTGGAACTTGTTAGGTCAAAAAAAATTCTTTGAGATATAGGCTGAGCTTGAACTGAAAAAAAGTGTATATAAACCCGAATTTCCACAGAATTTGAGTCTTTTCATTTTTTTGGGTGCAGGGGCTTAATTCAGCTCACTGTTTGTGGAGAAGAGGTGTGGAGAAAATGCTAACGCATCTTTACCTTTAGGATCCCTTGGCTTTGGAGAGGATCCAGTGTAATACAGCTAGGATTTGGATAACTTGGGTTTAAGTCCTGCTTCTTTCACTTGGGTGCCTTGACCTCTTTGGTTTTTCCTTCCCTGGCAAGGGAAACAGTGAATGGTTAAATATCAACTGGCAAAAAGCATAGCATGAAATTTAAATATTGTTGTACTGCTGCTGTTCCCAAGAGTCCCAACTCTGAGCTGGAACTTTCTCTTTGGTTCTGTAGGAACAAAAAGCACAAAGTCTGTCTGCGCCTGGAGGAGCTTTCTAGAATTATTGAGCTCAACTAAGAAACAAATGAGCAACTAGGAAATTTTTAAAGAGAAACATTGTGCTTCAGCTTCTTAAACTAACAGATACAAGTTAGACTGGAAACTTTCCAGAATGTGCAACCAGACAATGAGGGTGTCAGTCTATAAAGAGAATGATGTGGACAATATGCATTTGAAATTTCTAAATTTAATTTTTTTTTTTTACACAAGTCTGTTTAAAAAACTTAAAGATAATTAGAAAACTCATTTGGCATGAGGATAGGGTTCAAGCTGAAAGTGTATTAAAGGATAGGAAGAAAGGTGAAAGACTTTTCAGGATTACACACAGAATTACACACAGAATTACACACAGAATTAATAAGGTTGGAAAAGACCGTGGAGATCATCAAGTCCAACCTTTACCTAGGTTAACAACCTATCCAACATCAGTCTAACATCTATACCATCTAAACCATCTAAACTATGCCACTAAGTTCATCATCTAACCTATCCTTAAACACATCCAGGGATGGTGACTCTGACACCTCCCTGGGAAGCCCATTCCAATGGGAAATCACTCTCACTGTGAAAAAGTTTCTCCTGATAGGATAGAGAAGATAGGATAGAGAAGATAGGAGAGAGAAGAGTTGCCAGTATGGTTAATCAGAGGCCAAAGCTTGAACGAGTTCTATTGAATTTCTTCATCAATGACCTGAAAATGGGAACAGTGACATCCCCAAGTCTAAGGATGAAATAAGGATCTTTAGGATAGCTCAATATTATGCTGTTATATATGGCAAGAAACAACAGGGGGATCTCACAGTGTCTTTGGCTGCAGTTAAAAATAGTCAGCAAGACATTAGATATTATTAGAAGAAGGCCACACAAATGTCATCACGAATATTTATATATATAACCTGTGGTACACCTATCTCCTCAGTGCTCTATGTGGTTTTGTGACTTCAAGGAGGGCATAGTGGAACTAGAAAGTATAGAGAAAAGTAGGTGATGGAAGAGCTGTTTTGCAAGAAAACATTAGAAAGGGTTCTGCAAATTTCTAGTTGCATGTATAACTGTTATCTGGAAGGTACAGCTCTTTATGGTAGTTAAAATTCTGAAACATATGGCCATGGGGAGTTGCAGAAGAAGACAATTTCAGCAGGTTCAAAATAGATTAGATAAATTCATGGACAACAGATTCATAAATCAGTGATGACAGAGCTAAGCAGAGATGTATCTTCTCCATTTCCTACCAAGCCAATTTTGATGGGAGACAGACTAGGAAGTGTGATCAGGCTCATGGGCTCTCCCAAAACAGCATCTCATACTGTCAGTGAACACTCAGTTTCTACTGATCCATTTCTTTCTGACACGTCAGGTAATTTCTAATGTTCCGATAATTTTTTTCAGTGTTGGACACTTATCTTGATTAACCTAATAGAGGCTAAATAGGGCGTATATACAGAGTTACCTCCACAAAAGTGGAAACTGAATTTTAAGGCCTTTGATGTAATAAAGTTTCATTTCCAAGAGCAGCATATCAATGCATAAATGGGAACTACAGGCATATCCTGTTCCAACATCGAGTTAGGATGAAAGTGCTTTTCTGAGGGAAGAAAACAATCATAATATTAACTTTTACATAAACCTGATAATTTGTCAGTTTCCTATTCAAAATACAGATTAAATAAAAACACTACTATTGGTTTCAAAATCCTTCCTTCATCCTAGCAAATTTACATGTCTGTAGAATTGTAAAATGCAATTAGTTTTCATTGACTGAAAGTCCATCTGTTGTCAGAAAAATTTGACATGATCCAATAAAAGAAGTCTATTATATGCTATTGATTCCATCTATGGAACTGAATATGAATGAGTTACAGAGAGAAGTTCTCAATTTTTTTTTCAAGCAGTTCATGCTGGTTCTGTCTAGGCTCCATCCCAATTTTCACCTGATTCATAATATCTGTGTCTGACATGAAACTTCAGTCTGCATTGGATCTCTTTATGTCAACCCAGTCCAAAAGCCTTGCAGAAGATAATCTCAAGCCTGGTTGCCATCAACAAATCTTTCCTGCTTCTTTCAATGCACAAAATGCAAAAATGTAAAATGATTCAGGAGAAAACTCCTTTTTTAACATTTACAAGGAAAGTTCTGATCCTGCAGATACAGTCAGACAAAAAGGTAAGCTTTTAATATGCAGCACCATGCTGCATCCTCAGGAAAAGTAGGAATTCTGAGATTTACATCAAAGGCAGAAGACTAACAAGGGACTTTTGAAGTATTTCCTGTACTGAGACTATGCTAAACCCTCCCACCAGGACTGGCTCTGTGCAGAGGCAAAGCAGGCGGTCACTGAAGGAAGTGGGTTATTGACAGTGGCAAAACAGCCACAGTCCCATTTCAAGCTTTTCCTGTGCCACAACGTGAAAAGCCAGTTAGCTGCTGCTGTCCTGAAGAGAGATGTCAGAGCAGCATCTCCTGCTGTGAGGTCAGTGGACCTTCCTAGTAGCAACAATTAAAGGTCTCTTTATTTCCCATTCTTTAGGGACAGTAAGCTCCTTCAGCTCATACATTAATGAAAAATCTTGGGTATTGTACCCTGACATCTTAAATGCTCTGAGAACAAAAGTCAAGGGCAGACCCATTCTATTTTTTCATGCTCATCTGTTTTAGTTTTTTTTCCTTTAAACTTTTTCTTTGTATTTCTATTATTTGTTGTTTCAGGTTTATGTCACTGTCTCTTGCACTAGTTACTATTAAACTGACTATATTTTAGATGATAACTTCATCTTCTTCATAAATTTCTGACATTACAATACCTTTCAAATCTCTGTAGTTACCATGAAGACACACTCTCCAATCCATTGTGACTAAAGTTAAAGGATTGAAAATTAAGTTATGTTTTTGGTTTTGTTTGTTAATTCTATTTCAGTTACTCCAGTTAAAGACATGAAACTTGTTGGAGTTATGCATGGATGTGACTAAACTGAGATGCAAATTTCCAGTGAAACTTGAAGAGCCTTAGCCTGAAAATTAGCTACAAATATTCACAAAGTTGGCATTTGTTACCAGATATTTGTGACAAAACTGTGGAAGTAAATGTTTAATCTGTCTCACAATTTTTGGGTTATCAGAGACCTTTGAATCTGGATGACGTTTTTACTTTAGATTAAAAATTTGAAAGAAATACAGTTTGTCCTAAGGTCGTCCTATATTCACCTCAGATTCAGTTTCTTTACTTATTTAGTGTGATTTTCCTTCTGAGAGGGTTCTAACTAATATAGGTATGGAATGACGTCACTTTAACCTGAGAAACAAGAAGAATAACAGAACTTCCAGAGTAAGGTGTCTTCCTGTGCCTATATAAGCTTTGTATTGTATGTTAGAAACACCTCTCTCCATTGACTTTAGTGGAAATGCAAAATGAGTCATATCCAAACTCCGCTCTTTCAAAGTGTGGGATTTCTAGATCTTGCCCTTTTAACTTGCTGCAGATACTTGAAAGATATAAAGCCTAGATAAGACAATTCAGAACTCCCAACCTAGCCTTCTCTTCTGAATAAGACTGACAGCATGTGTCTGGCTTTTGGAGAGACTAATTACTTAAGCATTTCGAAGGCAATGCTTAATGTAGGAACTGTAACTATCCCTTCTCTTTGTGCCCAGCTCAGTTGTGCACTCTTAAGAATCTCAGTCCCATTTTAGATGTCTAGTGTGTTTCATCTGTTTTGCAGGTGTTCTCCCAAATGAACACAAGTTCTCATAGGTCCTGTATTGTACTGGCTGCCTGCCTCATCAGAGCATCTTGGACACTAGAGCCTCTCAGAGCAGTTAGTACACATGAACAGGGAATTTAATTGAACATTTCTCCCCTGACAGTCAGATTCTCTCAATTTCATTTCAACCAGACATCTTGGCATTGAATTGAAAGCCTTTCACAGCAGAAGACATTTCAGTTGCCAATAATAGGAATCTTCTAGTGAAGAAAAATGTTTTTGTTTTTGTTTCTTTTAAAATAATTGATCAGTGCTACAGATATAATTCCAAATAACAATTTTACAAAACACTTTATAATGATGAAAATTTTATTCTTTGGTATTTAAAAACCCTAATGTTAGAATTATGGCCAACATAATTTTTTTTCTTTTTCTCAATGAGTTTTCTCATCTGTGTTTCTGTTTGATTGAAATTTGACTTGGTCTTTAAGTAAGAAAGCACACTGGGGCCTCCTACAGTTTACTTTTTGATTGTAGCTTGTGTTCAAATATCACACAGAAACCATAGCCATAACAAAGGGGCACATCACCAAAGATACTTTACTAATACGCATAAACAGATAATACTCTTTGCAAAGATAGGATTTTTCTGTCCAATTTTTGATATATACAATCTGAATTTCTGCTTTTGACTTCATCAGTGGAAGGAAAGCACTTTGATGGTCCAATTTCTCTTAGTCTAAACGAGATGTCTAAAACTGTCCAGATGAATGACATCCAAAATCTCTACATTTTTCCATTGACTATAAAAGAAGCCTAGACAGCTTGTTCAGATGTAAATATCTATATTGCAGGTGTCTAAAGTTAAGTGAAAGGAATTCAGGGAGTTTACTATACAAAAACAAGAATGTAGATATCATATATTGCAGATCTGAATTACTCAGATATTAAAGAACATGCCCAGCATCACAGATGACACCTGACTAGCCATGCCAAGAATGAAATACATAGTTCTTGAATTCCAGAATTCGTTAACCACAGACCATCTTTTCTATGAAATGAGTAGGTATATAAAAATTAAAGTAATGCTTACAGCTAGCACAGAAAGATTTTGGCTACTTTCCCAGCCATACCTTCCATTCCCACATACCCAAAATACCTCTACACAACTGTTCAAAGGAATATTTAGCCTTTGCTCATTGAAGGAAACTCCTAAAGATACAAACAACTTTGTTTCACACAGATTAAACAACATGGTATAAGATACAAAAGCTATACTCTCCCATGGAAAAAAAAAAAATCAATTTTATAAGAGTGCAATGTGAGAGAGAATTCTATCTCTTCCTATTCACATTTTTTTAACTAAAACCATAATCCCAGGAAAAATATCTGAACAGATGTTTTCCCTTGAAAACATTCCAGAAAATGAAAGCGCACATGGCATACTGATCTGCTGCTTCCTTCAACACATTCTCGTTCAGAGATAATAAATGTACCATGTGATGTTGCCATAGTAGCCTCTTGTATTTCATCACTGAATGAAGCAGAGGGCAAAGTGGATACATCTACCCATACTCTGGGCACTGGACTGGCTGCAGTAGCAGATTGCACTTCTAGCATTTGATGTCACTTCTCTAACATTACTCTGTGTATTCTGTTTCAGAATGTGTGTGCTGCAGTGCAGTATGCAGCAAGCAAATATATAGATCAGGTATCTTTTATGTCCAGATTCTCTAATCCATTAACTATCTATAGCCTCCCTATCATACTCTGTCTGCTTGGCTACAAACTCTGTCTCAGTGAGTTTTCCACTAATTTATGCAATGAAACTGTTCAGTGTTTTTTATGAAGGAATGTCAGAAAGTAGAGGAAAAGATATCAAGTGGAAAAAAACCCAAACCAAAACCCACTGTTAATAACGCTGGAAAGTACTCGTCTGGGGTAATAATCTTTGGCAAAAGGACATCATCTACTTGAGAAACTGGTGTGATCAATATTAAATAATAAAAATGTTTGTATAATACATTTGAGAAACATGAAATACTAAAAAAGAACAAACTGAAAGCAAATATTATAGAACAAGAAAGACATGGTTAAAAAGAAAACATAATTGACACAGAGGTATTTAAGGATATGGGTTGCTTAGAAAAACTATAACTAAAGCGAGACTTAGAAGATTAATGTATTCACATTCTTATATTGACTTTAAGTAGATTAATGATGTATGAATATAGACACATACATTGAGAAGAGAGTAAAGTTTGCCTCTGCCGGCATCATCCCTGGAGGGTCTTGTAGCTCAAGTTCTGTGCCTCTAAACATAATGAAGAACTTGAATAATGTATAAAGTCATTAAATACTATTTGGAATTGGAGCATGAATAACTTCTCTTTTTAAGTACAGGGAGAAAACAAATGGTGCCAAAAATAATAGGCCCAAACAGTTTCTGAGCAACTTCCCTCATAGAAAAAAATAGTCAAATAAACACGAAGACAACAAGATTATTTTGGCTTTACTTTTTGCAATTCATGACCTTTGGAGATATTCATGGAAAATTATTATGTATTAGTCAGTACTGGTCTCATTCATTTAAATGAAATTAAGAGATACTCATGGGTATGGTTATAACTAGGGTTCTCGGTTTCAAAAGGACAAATTAAGTTATCTAGGTAATAAAGTCAGTTGTACCGATGAGCATCTAGACTTCATTGTAGTGTAAGCTTGGGAATTCTCTCTGTTAAAGGTACAAAATCTAAGGAGAACTCCTATCCCTGTATAGAAGACTAACTTTTCCAAATTGCAGAAAATACTTAATAAGCAGAGATTGTACAAGAAATACAAAACCAAAACTAAACCAAAATAAAATAAGGACAGCTCCGTAAAGGGAATAATACTTCAAAGACAAAGCATGAAAAAAGTGTAACAATTGCTGTCAGGAACAAAATCCAATTGGAAACTGCACCTGAAACAGGTGAAAATAGATAAGAGAATGATATTAAAAAACATTATTTCTCATGAAGTGAATATTGGGAAATGCAACGAGATAGAGATACTTCAAGGTGTGGCTGAAAAAAGTAATAGAAATTGGCATAGAAATACAAATTATAATATCGATGTAAAGGCAGAAATCAAGTATCTTAACACTTCAATTTGTGAAAAGCTTCCAGAATTCTGAAATTCTGATCCAGTAACAAATATGGTTAATATTTTTTTTACGTTTTTGAGAGCAGTATTGAATAACTGGAGAACAGCAAGTTAGCACTAAATATTTGGGTAGATGAAAGTTGTATACTCAGCTACAAGATCAAACCTGAAGATAGTTGTAGTTAAACTAAAAACTCCTATCAAGCACAACATGGATTTGTTAAGGTTTGCCTCTGCTTCATTGTTCTGATAGCTTCCTCTGATGAAACACTGGATTAAAAAAATGTACACTTCTACAGCTATAGGCAATCTTTTTAAAGGATGAATTGTTAAAAATAAAGAGTTGACAATGACTGGAAACTTCCCAATATGATACTCATTCACAAAAAAGGGCCAGAAGAAGGATCCAGGAAATTACAGTCCCGCCAGCCTGATCTCAGCACCAGGAAAGATTATGGAACAGATCATCTTGAGTGGAATCACACAGCACTTACAGGACGGGAAAAGGGTCAGACCCAGCCAGCATGGATTTAGGAGATGCAGGTCCCGCCTGACCAACTTCATATCTTTTTATGACCAGATGACCCACCTGGTGGATGTGGAGAAGGCTGTGGATGTAGTCTACGTAGACTTCAGCAAAGCCTTTGACATCACACCACACAGCGAACTCCTGGAAAAGCTGCAGCCCACGGCTTGGACAGGTGCACTCTGTGCTGGGTCAAGAACTGGCTGGATGGCTGGGCCCAGCCCCTGGTGATGAATGGTGTCACATCCAGTTGGCAGCCAGTCACTAGCTGTGTCCCCCAGGGATCAGTGTTGGGCCCAGCCTGTTTAATACCTTTACTGATGATCTGGATGAGAGGATTAAGTCCACCATTAGTAACTTTGCAGATGACACCAAGTTGGGAACAAGTGTCAATCTTTCAGAGGGTAGGAGGGCCCTGCAGAGGGACTTTGACAGGCTGAGTGGATGGTCTGAATCCAGTATGAGATTTAGCAAGTCCATGTGACGCATTCTGCGCTTTGGCCAAAACAATCCCCTGCAGCACTGTGGGCTGGGGACAGAATGGCCGGAATGGCCAGGCAGAAAAGGACCTGGGAGTACTAGTTGAGAGCTGACTGAATATGAGCCAGCAGTGTGCCCAGATGGCCAAGAAGGCCAATGGCATCCTGGCCTGTGTCAGGACTAGTGTGGCCAGCAGGAGCAGGGTTATTCTTCCTCTGCACTCAGCACTGGTTAGGCCTCACCTTGGGTACTGTGTCCAGTTCTGGGTTCAGATGCTCAAACATATCCAGAGAAGGGCAACAAGGCTGGTGAGGGGTCTGGAACACGAGCCCTGTGAGGAGCAGCTGAGGGAGCTGGGGTTGTTTGGCTTGGAGAAGAGGAGGCTCAGGGGAGACCTTATCGCTCTCTACAGCTGCCTGAAAGGAAGGCGTAGCCTGGTGGAGGTTGGTCTCTTCTCCCAGGCAACCCAGTGACAGAACAAGGGGACACAGTCTCAAGCTGCATCAGAGCAAGTTTAGGCTGGATGTTAGGAAAACATTTTTTACAAAAAGAGTGATTGGCCGTTGAAATGGGCTGCCCATGGAGGCAGTAGAGTCACCATCCCTGGAAGTGTTTAAAAGGAGACTGGATGTGGTACTTAGTGCCATGGTCTGGTTAACAAGGTGGTGTTAGGTCAAAGGTTGGACTGGATGATCTCAGGGTCTTTTCTAACCCAGTTGATTCTGTGGGTCTGTAATTTATTAACAAAATGAATACATCACCAACAAGCTATTCCTGTGAAAAAGGTAAATCATATCCCAAGTTAAATCAGCTAAGACAGGTAAGTACTTCTGGTGTTTAGAAAATCATGCAGTAAATTCTTTCTCATTTGTTGAAGTTTGCTGTGTTATTCTGTCAAAATGAAGGCTGAAAGTCTGCAAGAAAATAACAGTTTTCCATTTATATATTGAGCAATTAAATATCAGGTTGAGAAGAACAGTATGACTTGAGAACAACTGGATATAACAGTATGACTTGAGAACAACTGGATATAAATGATTAAAAATTAATTCATCCAGACATAAGTGAGATTCTAAAGGAGTTTTCCAGTGGCACTAATAGGAATAAAAATCTGAATTCCATATAGTACAGAAGTGGTTTAGGGAAAAGTTTATTCCTAAAGTGCCTGCCTGCAGCAGTGTGAAAATAAGCTCAATGGTCCCAGAAGTCCCCTTACATGTATTACTGTTTCTGACTTTGTAATTAAACTTCTTTTTAATCTTAAAATGCTCACATCTTCATAGAAATATGTCTGTCTGTTTGGTAAAATTTTTTTGAAAGCAGTGATATCACTCAAAAATCCATAGGGAGAAAGACCTGAAGCAAATTTATAGTTTCACAGGGAAAGCAAAATTCTAAGGAACATGAAATAGTGACAAAATAAAAACATGATATATTTTGCAAAACATCTTTTCTGACCAGTCATAATAATTATGATTTTGTAATCAAAATATCTTAGTATTACTAAAATAAAATCTATATTTGTAAGTGGTTTTAATGATTTTATCCAAATTAATTAAGAAATTTATTTAAGTGTGTAGGAAAAAGCCATTTTTCCTTGATGTCCAGAGAAGTGCTCTTCTCTATCGAAATGCAAGCCAAACTAAAAATTATATTGACAAAAATAATAAAATCACATTTCCGTGCAGGAATACAACTAGGCAAAACAAAACTTATTATGCTGAGTCTTCATTTAGGTAGTAGCCAGAAGAAATACGTACTTCCTTTATATGTATATCCTTTTCCCTAAGAGCTGGGTGCTCCGCTGGAATATGCAATATTCACTGAATAGGAGCAGGCTCTATCAGGTCTATCTAAAGCATAGTTGAGCAGAGAAGAGGGAAGAGAGAGAAAGTATCTTGCCTCAGTATAGTTGCAGCTATTTTAGTGTTTTAGCTTGGACCAGGAGCATGCTTTTGCAGTGAGCCTCCTCATCCTCCCTACTACTGTGCTTTGCTTTGCATTAGTAGCAGTCTCCGGGTGTGCAAACTGCTCCTTTAAAATGAAACTAAAATTGAAGGTGCACTGCAGAGGAACATGAAATACACTTTAGCAGCTAACAAGTATTTAAGTTGCACAGTTAGACTAGATCTGGCCTGAACTAAAAGCCCAAAAATACTTTTCCTGCCAGCATCAGGTCCTCAGTTCTGTTTTGCTCCAGAGATATATATCTATTAAGTTTGGTCATGCCACTTGTTCAATGTAGACATATTTTGTGCCTCTAGCAAGGCAATGTAATCACTATTCAGCATAAAACTGTCCAAATTATGCTCAAAAAGAAACTACAATCCACACACAATTACGTTCAAGATGGGTCACACACAAAAGGATGCAAGGTGGGCTAGGCTGGAGGGAAAAGATGCAAGAAGATGGGAGACTGTTCACACATCAGGAACAGACTGGCAGAAATTTAAAAAACATAACAAAACAGGTAAGAAGCACTAACATACATTAAATAAGTGGGAAATAGAATAGGCAGAAATATTAACAATGTATCCTCCTTTACTATGTAATTAAAAGATGAGGACCATGTTTCAACTTGTAGTTCTTGTTCTTCCATAAAAAAATGGTTGGTTTTGTTTGTTTGTTTTGTTGTTTGGGGTTTTGGTATTTTTGGTTGGGGTTTTTTTTTTTTTTTTATTTTTGGTTTTTTTTTTTTTTTTTCCCCCAAAAAAGGCACCTAATAGGAGATCCTAGGCATCCTTATTTTCCCTTGCATAAAGTGAGATCTGAAAAGCCTGGACTGAATCTAGTGAGGATTAACTCTTATTCCAGTCTCCTGACATGTACACATAGGCTTGCCTATCTAGAATAACTCTTCCTGGTGTCCCTGTTCATAGGGCAATTTTTTTAGGGGGAGTTTTTCCTTTCTTTAGATGCACATTTAGATAAGAGGATCCAAGAGTTACTCACCTCCAAGTGACTAGTCAGTAGTCATCTGCTGCAAGTGATAGATGTGGACAGCATCAAAGATCTTCAGGCACAAAGGAGCAAGATCTTGTATGCCAGTAGCTTCTAAAATGGTAATTGGTGTCTTAATAAGAGAAGAAATCAATGAAAATCAGCTGGAAAACTGTGACAGAAAGACATGGACCTATATGCTTTAGAAGATAGTGGAAGTCAGAAGGACAGGGACATATCAGCTGCCTTTCATATGCTTGACTTCTAGATAATGAAACAATCACAAAAATTTATAATCCTCACAGCATGTATGTGAACAATCACATATAAGAAGTTATGGCCCTTAGCTTTATCCCGTTACGATGAGATGAATAGTGTCTCCCAGTTATATCTGTCAAGAATAGTGGTTCAAATTATAGGCTCATTAAATAACTCTGAAAAATTACTTTTTGTATTTCCATTCCTTTTTGTACAAAGTCAAGGAAATTCTATGACAAAAAAGCTGCTAACAGGGAGTTAATGACAGTTGGTAATTACTGTGACCTTTCAGAACATCTACTTTAGTAAAAGCTCAGTTTCTAAATCCAGGAGACAGATAGTTAAGATACTTCACCCACTTGAAGTGATATGTAATGCCTCAGTCCAGCCATAATTTATATACTTTACTCTGTCTTTGATCTACTGCAAGATGTGTACAGTTTCCCTCTAGTCAAAAGCTTTGCTTATTCCAAAGAAGTTGTGTGTTCAAGAAGTTCAAGAGAGGCCTCTATTAGGTATGCAATTAACTTCACAAACTAGTCCTTAAACCCATAGGCATAAACACCTCCAGCTTATCTGCTGACAGCTGCCACTGCAAAAATTCCCCAGCAATCTGCCAGGGACCCTACACAGAGGTTCAGAGATGTGCTCCAAAACTTTAAAGTTACTTATGCCTCCCCTTTATGGTAAGTGCAGATCAGCCAAACTACAGAAATCACCCTACTTCACCTTATTCCCTTCCATGGTTCATCTCATTTGGCTCATACCTTAACCTCAGCTAACCTTTCCATGCACAGTAGCCTTGCAGTGGGTACAGCTAGTGTCACCTGACAATTCTCAGCAGCTCTTGCCACCTGAAAAGGAGGCAAAGAATTAACAGAAGTCATGTGGATGCTGTGAAAAAGAGGACTAAAATCTTTCCAGTAAGTGACATCCAAGTAACTCTGGTATATTTTTCAGCAGTTAGTTCTCACATTTGTTCACATCCCAGTTTGTCAGAAATGTGTGTTTAACAAAAATTCAGTCTGGAAGAGCAACCTGTACTATTAATGAGTTTGTAACTGAGTTAAAATAAGGGAAAAATAATTATTTGCTTTTTAGTTCATCTCATAGGTTGCTGAGAATTGCAAGTTGCAGTACACTTCATAGCTATTTAAGGTGAAATTAATCACTATTTTAAATGGCCAGATGAATACATACAGAAATATTAGACAAGATTAATAGTTTCTCCTGTTTTTCAGACTTCTTCTACATTTTGTTATTTTATATTTCTGATAAAGGACAAAGCATATCTAGCAGATGTGAAATATCCTTGATTAAATTAAAAGAAAACTAGCCCAGTGTCAATATTTTTATTCTGCCGAGTAACTACATTCACATAAACATTAAACAATTCAATTATGTGCCAGGCAGTGTTTATAAATGCACACCAAAATAATAATCCAGATGAGAGCTGTTACATTACAAAACGATTATGCTTTTTTTACATACTTTGTAATTAAATAGACCCTTTTTCTTTCAGTTTAATAACCAGGAATAGTATATCATTAGCTGTGCTTTCTATTTAACCCTTGTAAGTCAGAAGATATTGTCCTATAATTAGCTTGGGGTATTTAAACCCTCCAAGCAAACAGTAAATACATATGGGTGTCTAGATGTGAAATGAAATTACAGTAATGCACAATGCGAGCCTTTTATCATACAGGGTTGGGGTTTTTTCTCTTTTTTTTTTTTTTTTCTTTTTCCCTCAATCAACTAGAGTTATTATAAGATAAATAAATAATTTTATAACTTCCCTGCATATAGCAGCTATTATTTCAGGCATTCTTTCTTGAGATGGATTATCCAGCTCATTTCCAAGGAGTCTTGAGGGCAGTTAGTTGAACTCCAGGAGTAAAGATTGCCCTCATTTCTCCATGCAGTACAGCTATGTAGCACAGAAGAGTGCTTTCTGAAAATATGCCAAGGGCTGCATTGGTGTCATTCCTTGGAAACAGTTTAATTCTTCTCTCTATCTGAATCCCTCAACTCTTATTAAAGTTAGTCAGAAGTATAGGATGACAAATGCTCACACATAAAGGATAGAAATAAAATATCTTATTTCATCTAAGTTAATGCTTAAGAGTTACATGCTGCCCATATTAATAGCCTATGTGTACCAGAGCTTCTAGGCACAAATGAGGCTAAAGGTTATGGATAGGGCATTCTTGATAAAGAATGAAGCTGTGGACTTTCAACTCTTCTTAGATCTTGTCCTCTATTTCCAGGCTTGGAGAAGCAGCTCCCACCATGGGGCCTTCTGCCCCACAATGCAGAGTAGACCATATGCAGGAGAAGTGGCAAACACAGCTTCCCTGACCCCAGAGCTTACCCATCAGCTGCTGCATAGGAGAGCAGGAGGTGCAAATCTCAACGCTTCAGGCTGAGGAGTTACATGTTTAAACCATTAGATTGGCTTGGAAAGAGCAAGATGAACTGATTACCTGTTTTGAAAGAAAGCAAGCCAGTCAATTCCTTGGAAATGTATGAAGCTGGTACCTGGAATCTGGAAATAGCTGTTGGCTCTGAATCCTTGTTTAACATAAGTACCTACCACAGAGCTGCCAGTGGGCAAGGCGGGGAGAGGAGGAGAATAAATAGAGCTTTTTGCTCAAGCATTTTCTGTTTGCTAGTTGAAACTTTCCTCCATTCTCTGTTCTAGGCATGGTGAATCCTACTTTTAAGCATCCAGGTCTCCCTCTTCAATACCTATGGAACTTAGATGCTTTATGCTGTAATTTCAACACCACTGGAGAAGAAATTTCCCGTTTTCAGCATACAATAGCTCAGTCCAGGCCTGAGTCATCCCTTAGTTATTGCACAGAAACATACAATTTTGTACATCTGTAAAAGGTTATGCAATATACATTAGCACCCCTTCACTGCAAATTTAGTCATACTGAAGTCAACTTTGTTCCATATTGCAGTGGCAATGATTTGCAAGAACAGTGTTTTCCCTTTTCACTTTTCTTCTTTTCACCAATGTGCAACACCTGGTTTGACTGCTGCTGTCATCAGTGGTTGATCTGTCCTCTGGGGAACCAAAATGTACTCTACCTTCTGCCAAAGAGACTTACAGAGGTGTTATCTTACCGTAAGACAATCAAGGTCAACAAAAGTGCTTTCTGGGTGATTTGGGAGCTCTGATGTCATGCCGTAAGAAGAGACAACAGTGTATGTGTGCACGAATAGAAGTTGGGGGCTGGGGCACTGTGCCTATTTTAACCATATTGTGGTCAGACTAAGTATGACTACTCCTCGGCCAATATGTTGCAACTCCTGCTGTACTGATATCTTTGCTCTTCCAAAATCCCAGTGCCATGAAAGGAAGAAGTTGTAAAATGAGGCTCTGTTCGATGTAAGTCTGGAACCAGATTCTCTTACCCAATTTTCAACAAAGTCATGTAGCCCTTGCTCAACCTTGATTTAGTAGGAAGGCATGCCAAATACAGACTTCAGAAGCTGTACTTAAATTGAAACTGTCTGAAGTGGGTATTTTTCTAAAGCCACACTATGTACCTAATACACTTCCTATTTATTCTACACCTCTTACTTTCTTCTGTATACTACAGATCCTTTGTGAAACTTTCAAACTACAAATCAAATCCATCTGTGTAAAACAATAAATAATAATTTTGTAAAGCACCTTTATTTCATATTAACCTTGACACCAAATGCCAGCAACATCAATTTAGCCTTGCAATCACTACTACTACTACAAACTACTACATAAAGCATAAAGATTAGAACAGTCTTTCATCTTTTAGTATTCAGAGGGCTGATAAAAATTTACTCTGCTTTTAAACAAGCTGTACGTGACTTAAAATTACCTCATACTGGGGAGTACTATAAATAATGTCAATCTGATGAGACTGGGAATTTTTCACAGCTTTGTCTCAGAGCTATTCAAAACCATGGTTGTCAATGACTGCACCACAAAATTTCTGTTTGCTTAATATTTCAGTCACAGCCAGGGAGTTTGATGGATGATTGCCCACTCTTCCCTAGTGAAATATAATTATCAAGGCATAAAAATCACTTTATCGCAATGCTGGAATGTTTAAGCATAACAGTAATTAGTTTTTCTGTAATGCTTTCCATTCATAGATGTAAGTATTTTAAAAAAGAAATTATAACTTCCCTTTTATAGTTAAACTGAGGTAGAAAAGGAGCTGAACAGGGAATTTTTTACACTATGAGTTAGAAAAAAAGCTTTGAAAACAAAAACCAACTGCTCTCACCACCAATCCAGAGCTGTCCTTACTTGTGCTAGTTAGAAGAAGGTGAGTTAGAGAAACTGTAAGAAAACATTTAGTCGGACTGACTTTTCTGCTGGAATAGCCTTACTAAAATTCGACTACTACTACTACTACTACTGTTACAAAGTAAACCAAGAAAACACAATGCTGCAGAGTGCACTCATACAGAAGTTTAATCCATTTTTATGAAGAAGCTGAAGTGTTTAAAACTGGTTGATCAACAGTGCACTGCAGACAGGAGTAACAGAATTGGACTCTGACCTTTTTTATGGTTGTTTTCCAGAAACAGGCCCATGATTAAGAACAATAGTTGGGGCATTCATATTGTGCCACTTGTACTGGAATCCTTAGCATTTGCCAAGAATGGTTTCATTAACTGAGAACAAAAGCTGGAAGTTTGTGGCCAGGTCAGTATCCATGACTTCCATCACCCACCAGGCAGCTCCGAAGTCTTTGGGTTCTGGCAGGAGGTGGGTCATAAGGGCACTACTGGAGTGGAGTCTGAGCCCGTATTTTATTCAATGTGGGAAATCTTGCTTTTTCAAACATGAACAGGATTGAAGGAATAACAGCTTTTTCTTGATTTCTTAGCTGATGGAGCAGTTAAGGTTAATTTTCTTGTTGTGTTTGATACCAGAAGAGATGTGTAGATTTAGCCCCCAGTAGAGAGCATAAAGATGGTCACCAGGAGTAAAAGACTGTCTAATAATACATTTGTGGTCAGACACGTGGGCTGAAGACCAGCCCTAGTACAGGCTGGTTAAACAGTAAAAATTTACTATGACCTGTAATGAGTTCTTCATTTTGAGTTACTAATGACCTCATATATGAGAGCTCTCAATTGCAGCTTTTCAGCACTTATACTTGTGCAGTTTTGCAACTCTTCACATCTCAGAGTTATCACACCATTGTTTTGTCAAATATGTGATAAAAGTTATCTTTCCTAGTAAAATCTTTCTCTTTTTCTTGGACAATTGATGAAACACCTCTGTAACTCACTACTAAACAATATATTGCTCTTTTTTTTCCGACTTCATATTCAAACAATATATTGACTAATTTCTAGTGGTCAGTAGCATTTCACTAGAGTGGTCCTGTCATTCTGGAAAGGAAATAAGATGCAGTCATGAAAGTGTGAAATATTTTTCTCTCACACAGAGCAGTTTGTGAGACAGTACCAACAGCTCTTGCTTACAGTGGAAGGATGGACAAACTATATATGATTTCCTGGCGAATTCAAAATTCCTTCATCTGATGTACCATGAAGGTCTTAAGAGGGTTTAAGACTTTTTTGTTTGTTTTAAAATATCTGTGCCTATTGCTTTGCCAAGAGGAAAACCTTAGAAGAGCTTTAGAGTCTTCTGCCACCACAGGATGTGTTGTAGTCTTTTATTTATTCCCTTATGGTACCTGTGCCACAATTCACGTATATTTCAAGTGATAACTATGTAAAACTAAGGGGAAAAAAGTTTATGAAAAGTAAAAATTAAAAATCTCTTTCCAGTAAAGAAAGCACAGATGGTTGGGAAGCCAAAGCACTGCTTTCTCTATAGGAATTTGTAACTGAATGGTCCCTAGAAGGACATGACAGTACTGTTCTCCAGGAAAAAAAAAAAAAAAAAGGAGTGCTTGTTATTTTCATGCTATCTCTATGTTCACACACTCATTCTCCTTTCTGTAGCTAAAAGTTGGTCGTAACGGAATGAGTGCAGACTATTGCTGTACAGTTGTAACTTTCAATGGCCACCCTGACAGATGAGATTATATATGCATCCCATCTACAAAGACAGCAGAAAGTAAGAAAAGTGGAAAGCACCTTCCTTAGCAAAAAAATGTTGAAGGCTGCTACTTGGAGAACATCTAAGACAGAGATTTGGGCATGCAGGGTAAGTAAAGACAATTTGAGGAACATTAAGGCCCAGAAGGGAGTCTGGCATTTCAAAAAATGCCTTGGTTTCTCAAGTAATGCAGTGCAATATTTGGTCTCAGAACTGCATTAAAATAAAGTTCAGAATGGAGAACCTATATTTTCAAACAAACAAGCAATCAAACCAATAAACAAACAACAAAAAAAGAACAAAAATACACTTTGCTAAGCCTAAAATAAAACCAGAGCAATCTGTCCACTTGGGAATACAGACTAGGCCTTTTGTATCTGCTGGTGGTTTAATAAATTCTCCATCTCCAAACACTGTGAACAGTCAAAAGTTCAAGTTACGTATTGGTTAGTGTGTTTCTTTAATAAGTGGGCTGCATATCCGAGATAACAAAAGGACCATGTGTTGCAGCAGATACTACTACAGTAAGGACTATTCTTACTGAACAGCAGAGAAGATAGTCACATAGACCTTGTGTAAATAACAAGAACACACAGCTACAGTAAATCTAAGCAGCTATCAATTTGCTCTTTCCTTCCCTGTCTAATTTTCCAAGTCTATTGTTTAAACATGCATTATTCCCTCTCCTGCTTGATGGCTTTGGTTTAAATCCACTGTTCTGTATAGGAAACTGGTCTTGTATAGAGTCTAAATATGCATCTTTATGGTATTTAATCTCATTTAGAAAATAGTTCTGTAGTATTACACAAATTATAAGAAAATTCATCAAATGATTAAGGCAAACACAATATGTGCTCATCTAAAAAGCCTCCTCATGGTGTGTTTATTATCTGCCACTAGTAGGATAAGTGCATATATATCCGTGCAAGAGGCCCCTTAAAACAGCCAGCCAAGTAGCCCTGGCTTTAGAAAAGTCCTAGGGCTTTCTGAAGAAGTCCTAAGGGCCAAACTTAATTAAGGAGCAACAGCTCCAGTCCCAAAATAGTCTCTTATCCTAATATAGGATTACTATTTCTAAGAAAGAGTAGGGAATTCTTCTCAGATGGGTCACCTTCAGTGAATACTCACCAGGTGCCAAAAAGATGTGTTTTCCTTGAGGTTTCTTCTTTCTTCTTTTTTCTGGATAGATTTCTTCAATGCAGCTGTGGTCCACCATGAAGCCACTGGTCCAAAATCTAATCCCCGTACAGGGACCACCAATTGTTGGCCAGANCACACAGCCAATAGACAAAAGGAAAGGTGGTCAGGTGTCACTGTCCCAGAGCCACAGGACAGTCACAAGATGATGTTTACATACATACCTAAGACATTATATCATAGTCTGATATGCTGTAATACAGCCTAACATTCTGCTACAATTAACCTTCTTGAGTTATTAGCGAGTGATTTCACTGTATTTCCACTTCTGTGAAATGCTCTCTTTTACAAACTCAATTTAAACATGCGAATAGTAACATAAAAGCAGAATATTTACTATAATTATCTAGGCAACCAAATATCCCATGTGGACATCCTGGTAGTCAGGGAGCATCTGAAAATTAGAGTCATAAAGCATGCACAGAACAAGATTTAAGTCTCCTGATAATGATTAGCTTCCTGAAGCATTTGTCTAATTCCTATCACATCTGTGAGAAATGCATGGTACATCTGTGTGTTGGGAATCAGATCCTGGTTTTATCCAAGTCCAAACAGTAAAAAAAGGTGGTGATGAAAGAGAACAATCGCAGTTTGGCAACATTTCTGCTGCAGAACCACTGGTTTCAGCTGATTCCAGCAGACCTCAGCGTTGCCTTCCCTATACAGTGTTCGCAAAGGCTGATGATATTTGCTCTGTGGGTGCCATCTTTTTCCTTCGGGAACTAGATAAAGGCAAATGATTCCCACCATACAGTTCACTGAAAAAACATTTCCAGCATTCAGATTTAAAGCTGTAATTTTTATTTGATTTGAGGCAATTATTTACCATAGTTACTGTTACTCTTCAGTGTATTAAGGAGCTGAGAATTAGACCTCTGGGGTCTGTAATCCTATTCATGACACTGGGCTCATTAAATCAGCAGTAAGGGTGATGTCAAAATCAGCAGATTAGAAGGAAAACCCTTTACTATTGCAAATCTGCACAGCTCCAGCAACTTTGAGGCAGATAGGCACCTGCTGAGACACTGAGTTGGCAACTGTGGAGGAAGCATGCACTACTGGAGCGAGGAAAAAAGGATGTTTTCTTCCTTATATTCAAATAGAAAGCTTATTTTTTAGTTCCCTTTCTCCCATATCTGTGTCAGGCAGGAAATACTCCTGTGACTTGGAGTGAGGATTTTTCCAGCATATGGATCACGAACTAGAGCCTTTAAAAACAAACAAACAAACAAACAAACAAATCCAAACAACTGAAGTAATATGTGAGATACGAGCAGTAATATTTTTGAATAAGACATATTTCAGTGTTGCTTATGAGGCCTAAGTAGACCAATACAACTGTGAGACAGTCTTGTTCTTCCTTGCTTCAGTGAAAGCTACGTTTGTATTTTTATGCGGAAAATGCTGACTATAGCAAATATACCTGATATATGTATATGAAAAAATATAGAATATAGAAAAAATGCTGAATTTCTGTACTAGTAAATTTTCTGTCATTATAAATCCTGTAATAATACAGACTAGAGCATCAGCTTAAATATGACAAAGAACCATTCAAAATATGATAGTCATTTATCAGTCACCATCTGCCCAAGAAATTACTTTTCTCTCCTCACTTAGCTCTCCAGTCTTTTGTAGTTACTAACTGATGGATATCTTGTTTCCCCTGCATCTGTGTGGGAGGATGGGTGAAATGTAACAGTGTTTCAGCCCAGAAAGAGAAAAAACGTATTTAGCGGCAGGTCTGAGAACGTTATCAAGGATGCGTGCATAGCACAGCAAGGTTGGATAGCTCTGTATTGAAAGGTATGTGCCAACAACAAACAGGTATATGCATGGGCAAAATATGCATATGGATGCAGAAAAACAGTCCTGGTGGGTGTTTTGGCACCCTCTGATACAGGCCGTGCCTCTATGTGTCTGTGCTGAAGCTGGGCTCAGGGTTTGTGCAAAGCCAGCTGTTGCCATAGAAATAAGGCCAATTGGAGAGTCTTTTTATCTTTATATTAGCTGCTTCTGCACCTTCTGCTAGGAGCAACAAGTGCAGTTTTCCTCCTTTCTCCAGCCTAGAACTACCCCCAAGCCTTGTCCTGACCTGGCAGAGATGGTAATATTGAGTTTTGCCTTCACCACTTTGAACTGTTTCTGAGAAGACTGAATTCCACTCTTTCTTCTACATCTTTATCTCTGTAAGGCACAAAGGCAGAAATCACTTCCTTTGTGTGGATATTCTTGCAGGCACAGACAGAAGCTAGACCAAGTCTTTGAAGAAGAGTCCTTTAGTGAGGTAACTCTGAAGCTGCAGAATGAAGGAGTGGGGACACAAGCTTGTGTGGATTCTGCAGGCCTCGAAAGTCATGCACAATTAAGGCTGCCACGTCCTCTTTTTTCCTAGCACTCAGTATCCAACATCAGGATTTTCTGGCTTTTGTTTCAGCTAACAGAAAAAGGAGTAGTCAAAAGGCTCCTTGTTTTTCTTTCACCCTTCCCAGTATGCTCAGGCAACACTAAACATTTCTGTTGTTTTAGTATAGGGTTTGCAGTTGCACCAAAAATTTGGGGAGGCCATGTAGAGGCTAAAGGATTCCCATTCAAATTTTCCATCTCACGCAGATCAGCTCCTATTACCGGATGACCCAAATGAGCACCTAAGCTTTCACACATTGCCAAAAAGACCTATATGATATATATATACACAAGTGTCTCACCATAACCACTTTTGTGTAATGATACTGAAGAGGAAATCTTTAAAATATTATCCCACTAACTTCAATTAACCTTTGGAACCAGATTATTCTAAATAAATCACAATACCATTTGGCCACACAAGGGGCACCCAAGGAGAGGTGACAAATACTACAAAGAAGATAAAAGATAATTTAACAAGAAGCAAGTTGTAAGGGGTGACAAAGTGTTATTTCCATAATAAGCTTATCTGAGCCTGGGTAAGTTCCTGAACAGGGTGTGGATTTGGCAGTAGCAAAGAAACAGGCCACACAAAGAATATCTGTTTAGCTAATGAATGCCACTGAAGTGGTTGACTCTCATTTTTCTGGTTTGGATCCTTGCCACCTTTACTCTAATGTCAGACTTTGTTTAATTGGCAAATAAGCCTTCAAAGGATTGGAAAGCCCTCCATGCTGCTCCACAGGCTGTTAATATTTAATTGTGATTTGTTAAAGGCATACTAACAGTTGATAAAACTATGTGTCTGGGTGCTTTATCCTAATGCAAACCAGGTTTGGGGGTTTTTTTTTTGGTTGTTGTTTTATTATTATTTTTGGGTTTTTTTTTTTGGGGGGGGGGGTTTTTTGTTTGTTTGGTTTTTTTTTTTTTTGGTAGGGAAGGAGAATATTATCTTACAGAGGGGAGAGAAAAACATAAATAAATTACAGTTTTCCATCACAAAATTTCTTGGAAAGAATCACATGCATAGTTGCAAATTTATTTTTGAAGTATGAAATTCATAAAGTGAATTTCTTATCTATTTTTATTTCACTACAAAGGAAAGCAATTAATTCCATGGGAAATTACTGGTACTTAAAGCAAGACAGAATTAGCTTTTGCACTTTCAAATATGTTAAATTTTGGACTTGGAGGAAAAGTTATTTCAAATGGGCCTTTATGATGATTACTTTGAGAATATAGAAACAAGAATCTTCTTGGAATTTGTCCATGTATATTACATTTGACTGAAATTTCATTTCCATTGAACTTGCAGAAAACAAAAAAATAGTATCTAGGACACAATTTAAACCATTAATTCTTAAGGACTGTGTTACATGAAGGACTTAAAATCATAAGAAAGTGCCTATAAAATTTCTAAATACTACTATTTGTTAAGTGAATGACAGAAATTATTCCGTGCAATAGTCTTTATTCAAACAGAAAATACATTCATACACATGATAGAAATAGCAATGTGAAAATGAAAGGTAAAGAGAACACCCAGAAAAATATATTCAGTCTTGGCCCAAGTGCATTCAACAAAAAATTACCCATCCCCACCTATTTTTTTACTGTGAAAATTCTTAGTTCTTTTTAATTAAATAACTACTCTGTTACAGTAGCTTTTTATCTTCCTAAGAAATGGGAGTCAGCCAATTAGAAAAAACATCAAAGACGTTACTTAGCACCTGTAAGCAATAATTTACACTGATGCCAACCCTTTGAAAGTGAAGGGGCACATTACCTTGTTGACATATGCGAGTAATTTCCCTTGAGTTCATTTCTGTCATTGCCACGTAGAAAAAAAGGCATATTCTCAGGCAGTAAATATGTAAAAGTATTTTTTAGAGTCTATTTTAAAATCTGTTCAAAATATGGCACATATCTGCAGCTACTTTGGCCTTTTTCCTCAACATCTGAAACATTGATAACTTGGGAAATTTTAAGAAGTTCCTTTATTAAGACCAAGCTATGATTATTAGTTATGCTACTGAAACTTCAGAGAAGTTGCATGTCCTGATTTATTGAACTCTTTATCTTCTTGCATATTTCTGAGGATGAGGAAAGCTAATCACCAAATATTATCTCCAGTTTACCTGATGAACTGCCAGTCATTTTCGATCTGTTTGACAATTTCTCTCTCCAAGAAGAGCAGGATTTCTCTTCAGGAGCTATGTGCAGCTGCCCAAGAGCCTTGCCCAGAGAGGCAAATGCGCTGGGGCTGCCCCACACAGAGCTTGGAGTTATCAGTGCTGTTTGCAAGGATATAACAAAACTGGGATCTAGAGCCTGAGGCTCAGACATTGGCTTATCCTAAGTCATGAAAGCTAGTTTGGTTTAATGCTACTATTTTTGTACACTGGTGGTAAAATAAGGCACTTGTGGTTTTGCTAAGCATTTTCTTCATGGTGCTTAATGTGGGGACTTCGAAGTAGAACTGTCATACCAGTTCAGATGCAAAGTCCATCTAAACTAGAGCTAGAGTTTGAAAGCTCTGTAGTTAGCATTGGTCTGTTATTTCTTAAATTCTCAGACTAATAAGTTTTTCCAAATCTTGAGGCATTAACATTAAATACTTTTTACAAAACTGCTACCATCACTCAAGTTAATTTGTCTTCTTATTGCTCAGCCATGTGTCAGATCACCTACAACAGCCTTGGTCACTGTGATCTGCGGCAGCAGTTTCCACAAAATCATCTCACATTCTGCAGAAAGCATCTTTTCTGCATCAGAAAGACATTTGACACACCATCTCACTGGATATCATCTTACCTTTTGCTCTTGGACAGGAAAAATGACATAGGAATGAGACAACATTTATAGGACAGCTAAATCAGTACTGGTTGAAATATACATGTCATACAATAACTCAAAAATCAAAAGCAAGTATTCTTAATTATCAAGAAATACTTGTTTTGCATAGTGTTTTTTTATTAGTGTGTTTTCCTTTTAAACACTAGCACAGCTCCACTTCTCTGGTTAAATGCAGAGGTCACTTACTTCTTTGCATTACAGTTTGTTCAAGGCTTTTGCAAAACATACCAAGATACTCATCTCCCTGAATTCAACAGAATTATTTGCAACTCAGTGCAACCCACTGGGTTATGAGGTTAAGCAGGAGGAAGAGAAACAGGGAGATGGCATAAATGAATAAAAAAATAAACAAATGGAGAACAAAGTATAAAACACTATTTTACCTGCTTTCCTTTTGGAAGAGTCTGCTAGGTAGACTGAAAGCAGTAGCCTATTCCAGTTGGGTTGAGTAAGTTTTTTTGACTTCGCATTGCATGATATTCAACTCAGCCAAAGAAGGAAATACTATCTTGAATAAATGAGTCTGTGATAAATGCACAGATGATTGAAAAATATACGCAAAGAGAAGTTGTCAGCATTTCTCTCACAAACTAGCAATATATTTCTGCAGCACCCTCTTCTATTCCTTATTTTCATTAAATACACAAATGACCATACAGAGACTCCTCATGCCATTTGTAAGTCACACAAATCTGGAAGTGCGTTGGAGGTGGTGGTTATTGCTCAAGCAATCCTGACAAATTGGAGAAATGGTCCAAAAGCAACATGATGAAATGGAAAAAAAACAAAGGGCAACAGTTCAGAGAGGAAATTGAACACACAAACAGAAAATCAGGAATAACTATCTAGGCAGCATGCTAGAAAAAAAAAAGTTTGAGGCAAAGAGGTTAGAGTGGATCACAAACTAAGTCCAGGTGAAAAATGTTATGCTATTAACAAGCAACAGGCTATGGCAAGTAACATAGAGGAGTAGTTATTCTTTATCCTGCACACATAAGGCCTCAGCTGGAATTCAATTTTGACTACGCTGCTATAAAAATAAGGTACTCAATTGGATAGAGTCAAGCAGAAGAGAGATAAAAAGATACTTAGAATGAAACAGTATTAGGGAAAATTTACCAAATGTATTTGTTGTGGAAAAGAGAGGACTGAGGAAAGACAAACTCCACTGTAGTCTCCCCATCCCAAGCATCACATGAACCATCTATCAAAACCTTTGCATTCTGTATGTGTGTAAGAATACATGACCAAGGGTGTACATAACTGGTGGTAAGGTTATAATGAACCCATGTAAACAAATGGCAGGCAAAGAACTATCACAAAGAGGGGGCCACTTGTAGGCATGATAGCTGGGTCATTTAAAGCTCACTATCCAAAACAGATGTTGTAGCCTATGTTTAGCTTCATCTCACAACTGAACCTGTTGTTGATACTAGAAAGGCATTTCTACTCCCTTCAATTTCAAGAGACTTCATGCCTTCTTCTGATTCTTTCATCTGTTTCTTAAATTTCTTCAGGTTTAATAGGATAGTCAACATTTCCTCTCAGAAGATTTTGTCAAAGCTTCCTAAATTCACTGGAAACACAGTAAAAAGAGTTAACACAAGAGGGATCATTTTCTAGATTTAAAAATCAGTCTATATTTGAGAAACAAAGCACTTCCTCAAGTTTTTGCAGTAGTTATAAAAAGGCACAGCTCTCTTTGGATTGAATGATTGCCTTTTCCAGCCATCAATATATACTGGTAATTTTTAGAAGGACCAGAATATACATTGCATATCTCAGTTTGAAGTTGATGTAACTAAGTACGGACAGGCAATGTCAAGGCCCAAAATATCCTGTAACCACTGAGGTAAAACTGTGATGAAATTAAGAAGGTTCCAACTCTGGGTCGAGCGGGTTTTTAACAGCATTTGATTTCTAAATGTCCCTAATGCCACGTCAAGAGAGGATCTCTATTAACTGTGCAGAAAAATAGCCCAGCCTGCTTCCCAAAGGAATAATACTTTCTAAGCTAGGCTCATCTCCCAGTTTATGTCTTTTATACCACTAACATCCATATTTTTGTTTTAGTTTTGTGTCAAGGTTGACAACCCTGAGCACGATGCTTTCCACAGGGAAACCCTACCTTTACTACTTTGTCCTCAGTTACCAGAAAAAACTAAAATTTCTAAATCCTTCTCAATCCATAGTATCAGTTGCAAAAGGTCACAGCTGTGAAAGTCCAGAAGGATCATAGAAGAATTATTAGTGATTTTACATTCTTATTTCAAAGTGGAATGATGCCAACATAAACTGAAATAGAGTTTGACTTTTAGTCATGCCTGTTAGCCATGAAAACAAACATGAATTCCATAGAGCACAGGGAGATTGTGTAGGGATAACAAAGAAGTAGGGGTTAAAACAGGTGTAGGACTGATATGATGTCATGGTCCTAAAACTGTGCAGTCACTATGTCAGGGCTGCTGGCAGTTTTGATACTCTAGTCAATCCGGAGTTAAAATAGATTTTTTAATATTTTTTTTTCTTAATATTCAGTCTTGCAGTCTTCTTTGCAGGAAATAACAAATCTCTACTCCATTCTTTTCCATGTGAGGATATGTACCCTGTGGTGATTCTTCCTGTCTCCACATGAGACTGGCATTTCTGGCAAACCCGTCATAATTCCTATGTGTTGCTGTAACTATTAGCTCTGTACTTTATTCCTGTTTACTCCATCACTGCTCCTTCTGCTCTCAGTTTTGATTTATAAACCTGAATTAACCCAGTAATTTCTCTGAAATTTGGAAGTGTAGAAGAGACTGCAGTGAATGTAGTATTTAAGATGGACTGGGCAATTACACTTTAGGAAGCAAAAGAAGGATTTTTTTGAAA
Source organism: Serilophus lunatus (assembly GCA_013399895.1). Lineage (NCBI taxonomy): Eukaryota > Metazoa > Chordata > Aves > Passeriformes > Eurylaimidae > Serilophus > Serilophus lunatus. Next base: position 425,524 of record VXBA01003442.1, on the reverse strand, counting down.
ATATTGTTTTTCTAGTATAGTGTGTATATTTCATCTGAGTCTGAATAAGATATAACTATGTTCAATTCAGAACAAATAAAAAAGAATCCACATTAGAAAAGTTAGGAAAAGAGCAAAAAGAAAGATGATGTAATTAATTTCATCGTTTATTTCATCAAGTCCAGACCATGGTCCCTGATAATGGGGCCTATCTACAGCTGATTCACAGAATAACAAAGTTCAGATTACAAGAATGAGGACAGAGCCAAGAAAAATTCATAAGAAACCATTCTGCATTTGAAAAGTTAACTGTTGTACATGGTTCATAGAAATTAGAGGACAAAATAAAACAAATTTCTTCATTTTTCTAACTGCTTGACCTTGTAGTGTTATCTTGCCTTTGAAAAGTTTTCTTAATACATTTCACTATCCAAGTTTATCATTGTCCTCAGGTAAATACAAAAAGCATGCTCACAATGCACATTAAATGTGATTTGACACTACTTTTTAATTTACAGACTTTTTATTTTTGCTTGTTTTTTTATAATCAGGAAAGCTGATGCTTAGCTAACCTTTTTTTATTCAAGGACAAGACTCTTCTTATCTGACAACCTAGGAAGTGTAAGAATGTTGCTTGTGTGATACAACTATTCCAGACTTCTGTAAACTGAAGCCTTGGATTCCATTCTCCCAGTGTCTCTGGAAGAAGTTGGTCCACAGAAATAAAAAGTTGCCAGATTGATTCAGCACAGAACATTAGACAATGAAAAATGTCATAGATATTTTTGTACAGGAACCTCAATCTCTATAGCACTTTTGCAAAAACACTCATACCAAAATTTGGAGATGTATTTAGCATGATATAAATGCACGGCAGTTCACACAGGCAGGGGGAGCAGACAGGGTTGCAGGTGCTCTGCCTGTATTGGTTTGTGGTGATTTGTGGGGTTTTATTTGTTTGTTTGTTTCTCTCTCTCTTTCCTTTTCCCCATCAGCAGTGGTTTTCAAACTATCAAAAACCATTGCTAGCAGAAGTGTAGTGACTCAAACAGTACCTCTACTGAAGGACACAGCTGTCCAGACCTCTGACTACAGGGAATGCCTGAGTCTCTTGGTTTTACCAGAGGATAGTGCAAAAAACACCTGCATGCGGTGTGAGCAGGTGAATGATCTACTCTGTACGGTTGCTGAGCTTAAGGAACAGGTTGAAAAGCTAAGGAGCATTTGGGAGAGTGAAAAGGAAATAGACTGGTGGAGTCACATCCTTCCATCTCTAAGAGACACTCACCAGGAGTCAGAGGACCCCCATGCTTCTTACCATAAGAAAAAAGAAGACCTAGTAGATGAGGAAGAATGGGAGTGTAGTAGTAAAATTAGGGTAGTAAAATTCTCTCCTGCCCCCTACCACCTTTCCAGGTGCCCTTACTGAATAGATATGAGGCCTTGGATCAGAAGGGTCAGGTAGATGATACAGAAGAAAATAATTTGTCTGGGGAGTCTCTCGGCTTCACTTTGTCTGTCAGATGGATCAGAACCTCTGGTATTAAAAAGAAAAGAAGGATCATCATAGTAGGTGACTCCCTTCTGAGGGGAAAGGAAGGCCCTGTATGTCGACCAGACCCATTCCACAGGAAAGTCTGCTACCTTCCTGGGTCTGGGTATGGGACATCACCAGGAGGCTACCTGAGAAAATTCAGCCCTCTGACTTTTATCTGCTGCTGGTTGTCTAGGCTGGCAGTGGTGAGGTTGATAAGAAGGACACCAGGGTAATTAAAAAGGAATGTATGGCTCTGGGTCATTGGATGGATGGATGGATGGATGGATGGATGGACGGGACGGGAAAGCAGGCAGTGTTCTGTTCAGTTCCTTTGATGGCAGGGATGAATACTGGAAGGAACAGGAGAACTCACATTATCAACAAATGGCTTAAGGGTCAGTGCTATCAGCAAAATTTTGGGTTCTTTGATCATGAGGCAAACTTTAGTGCATCTGGCCTTCTAGACCTAGGTGGGCTCCACCTATCTAAAAAGGGCAANAATGTATGGCTCTGGGTCATTGGATGGATGGATGGATGGATGGATGGATGGACGGGACGGGAAAGCAGGCAGTGTTCTGTTCAGTTCCTTTGATGGCAGGGATGAATACTGGAAGGAACAGGAGAACTCACATTATCAACAAATGGCTTAAGGGTCAGTGCTATCAGCAAAATTTTGGGTTCTTTGATCATGAGGCAAACTTTAGTGCATCTGGCCTTCTAGACATAGGTGGGCTCCACCTATCTAAAAAGGGCAAGAGGACTCTAGCCCATGAGTTGGTTGGGCTCATTGAGAGAGCTTTAAACTAGGTTTGGGACTGGGCCTCACAGATTTCATCATAGGCACAGTAAAAGTACAGAGTGGATCTCTGACTCAAAGCATCACCCTTGCTGACACTTACCACGAGCCTGGGAATACTTGAGTGTCAGTGTGTGTGAAAGAGGGAAATCCTTCAGATAGGGGCTAGATCTGTTGAAATAAGTGAAGAAACAGCATTGTAAAAATCCATACAGCAGCAAAATTACTTTGACAAACTTTTGCACTGCTTCAGTGCAACTCATTATGCTTGTGTTTCAATGTATTATTTGCTTAACTATAATTATTCTCAGATGCAGACCTGCTTAAATTCCAAGAACATAGGCACTTACTATTTGGGAGGTTATTGAAATAATTCTCCAACAGTCAAAACAAGGAACAACTGTGACTTGGAGTTAAGGGACTCAAAAACCTCTTCTTTCTGCAAAATCAGCAGCCTGTCAGCTGCAAAGAATTACAAGCATTTTCAAGGATTTCAGCAGAAAAGAAAACATTAATAAAACGATTAACAGATTTTTCCCTCACTCTTAATATGTTTAACACTCAACACCTTTGCTTACCTTTCAGCTTAATGTCACTAGTTCATTTATTTTTGTAAAAACTGCTACAGGATATATCGGTATAAAAATAGTTTACAGGGAGGCCTGTTTGAGAAGATCTCAATATACTGAGTAGCTGACTGATATGGAAGCTAATTACAAGCAAAACATTGTTCATTACCTGATGGAGAAAAGGCCAAGCTTTTAGCCTACCACAGACTGTGGAGTTCATCAGAAACCTAAAACATCTCTTTTAACTTGCATCCAGCTGAAGCTTGCACATCCCTTGCGGTAGTGGTGATGGAACGCCCCATACTTGGCAGTGCTCCTCCATCCTGATCCAAGGGGCCAGGTGTGCCAATGAGCCCAGAATATTGTACTTTGCTCATGTGTCCACCAAGATCAAAATCCTCATCAAACATCTCAACAGCAAGATTTCCTTCTTCACGTTTTCCAATTTCAGGTTGCTGTACCCCCCCAAGCCCTCTTCTCACAGCTGAGAGTCTGATTCATGTAAAACTCCCACAATTTAAGCTACTCTCCAGTTTTAGGCTCTTTTCAATGAAATCATAGAAACTGTACATGAAGGAATATTACAAAATTATTGAAAAATTTATATACACTTAGAAATTGTTAGGATCATCTATGCTTTTAAAGACTAGAAACTACATAGATGATGGACGGATATGCTGAGCTGTCTAACTGTTTAATAATTAAAAAGATCTTTATTGCTTTGGTAACATATATTACTATTTCGGCTTATCTCTTTACATGAAAAATGGAAAAAAATTAGTTTCTCTAATTGTATTTTGAACTAAGATATGGAAACAGATTTAGTGTTCAATTAATGCAGTAGTCAAAACACTGAATTATATTTTATTAGATTTTAGTGCTATTATGAAGCATAGGAAAGAATACAAACCTTAGTAATTTACCAGCATCTACTCTAAAAATGCCAAAATCCTAAAAATTTAAAAGATCTTTCTGAAACTCTACAGTAAAATTCCTGCCTAGAGGTAAATTGATGTAGCTGAGTTACTGCAAGAAAAACACACGTGGCACATTACTCACATTGGCAAAGCAGTGGAATGTTCCTTTGATATGTGAATATCCCGCTAACTTCAACAGGACCATTCATACACTTAAAATTAGGACATTGTTTAAGTACATTGCTGATTTGAAGCCACAGAAATCGACTTAGGGGCATGACATCATACCTTAAATGTTACATGTTATAGTCATTCAGAGTAGGGTTCACCTGAGTAAAAGTAAACATTTACACTGTAAGTGTTGACATCTGAGCTAATTGTTTAGAGTACCAAAAGTACCTATTTCCTCTTCATTTATGATGAAAGGAGCTTGAGGAGGTTATTAGCTTAGATATAGACCTCTCCCACTACAGATAACTGAAGTTAAATGAGATTAATGTCATTCTTGTCTCTCTTTTCTTTGTTATCCTGATTTCTTTACGGTCTGATATAAACTAAGCATTTGTCTCTTTTGAACTAAAAGGACACATTGAAGTGCCTGCCTGTCTGAAGTTAGACCAAAATCTATTCCCATAAAACAAGAACCTTAATATGCTAAAAAGAACCTACAGAAACCCATGTGTTTGTTTTCAAAGTGTTAATGATCTTCAATTGGCAGGAAGCACCTGATTTCCCAGGAGCTGGATGATATAAACCATTAGGAAAAGAACCACAGAAACAAGACTGATACAGGGAGAACAGACATTTTATTGCTTCATCTTGTTTTCTCTAGTCTTTATTTGTTGTGAAGTTATGTTCTGCTCCCTGCTTATGAGTTAAATTTTTAATTTTGCTGACTATATCTAGGTCCAATTTGAAGCCTGGTTCAGTGCTGTGAATTGGCTTTAGGGGAATTCAAAGGAAGCTTCTGTGGTTTGGGTGTTTCCACAGAGTGCTTACTGTAATGCTTAAAAGAATTTAGAAAATCATGATTTCCTAGCAAAGAGCTCAGTCTGTAGGATGAAAGCCTTGTCTTATGATATCTCATGATCGTTTCTTAGTTTCTGTATTAGCAAATCCTGCCATTACCTGTCTACAGACACCAAAGAAAATGCCCATAAGACTAAAAGAACTATTTAAATCCAGCAGACTTAAACTTGAGCATACCAGAATACAACATTCTTCAGCTAATACATCACCTCCAAAACTAGAGCTGTGCATTCAAATGAGCTCCCAAAAACAGCCAGTGAAGGACGATGAAAGAAAACCTCTTTGAAGTAATTAGTCTTTCTTTAACATCTTAAAATATCTACAGAAGATAGCTTTGACATTAATTTTTGTGGTGTCTCTAAAAATCATGGACTGAAAAATATGTTATTTTCATAGCCTATACAAACATTTTTATGTGCCTTGATTATAGTTCTGCAGACAATAACTCTCATTTCACCATCTGTAACTCACAGAGCTGACACCCTTTATCACTTTGTTTCTGCTAATATTCCTCTCCTATAATAACTGCCCTTTTCTCTCCAACTGGCTAATTGACTATCACAGTCAAGCTTAGAATAGAGTTGTTATTATTCTCAGCATGTATTTAACTTGCTTCAACTTAAGCGCTCAAAAAGGTTTGCTCCACATTCTCATTTTTTCTCTCTGTATCATGAGCTCAATTAATTTTCTCTGCAAGTATTTTTTCTCTTACACCCTAGTGCCACTATGGGTGTAATAACACAAATTTTGCACTTGATTCATTTACTGGAGGGGTCTGTCAGTGTAAAACTTTGTTTGCCAATCAAGAATGTTCTGATAAAAGTAATCAGAAGTGTACAGTATTTTTGAGGCTGAGTAACGAAGTTGTAAGTGCTGACCCTTTAGTTTCTCGTCCATATGGACTTGCATCTCCTCTAAATTTTTTCAATAAACATGAATGAATTCAACATATTCATGAAAATAAAATTTGGTCCAATCTTTGCCTGACTTTAAGTAAAAAGCTAGTAATGTTTCTAAGTTTTATGTCAATTCAGAGGACAATACCGAACTGGAGTTGGTTGGAGTTAAGGGATGAGTTAATAAACAATTCTAATGAATCACCAAAATTTAATACTGATGGGCTTAATTTGTTTTTTCATGTCCTGCCAGTCTTTCCTGAATGTCTTTTTCTGATTCAGATAATGATTATGAAGTCAAATGTAACTAAGAGCATATTTGAATATTATTAATGAAAAAATTAGATTAATTATATTAATGGATTTATTGTTTCAAAAATTTCTAAGACTTCAGATTGTGCTGCTATAGTATTGATTCACATTTGAAACACCCTTTATTTGAGGGCTTTAAATTCATCATTTAGGGCTTTATAATTCATTACTCTAGGACCCTCTAGTTTTGATCCAGATCCAGATGTAAATGAAACATAAGTTCTCAATACATAATCCTTCGGATCTTGGTTTTGTTTTTGGTAAACATCTTTCCTTCAGACAAATATGTTCATTTCTACTTAGATTTAAAGCTTCACAGCATAAACAAATAGAAAAATCAGTTTCTCAGGTGAACAAAGTATCAGAAATGGTGAAAGACCAGTTTATTGTAGGAAGATATAATCTAGTGAGTTAATTTAGAGACATCTTGGACATGGCTAACAATGTCAGTTGTGCTGTTAGTAATAGGCAATAATGATTACTTGATTAATTAATTTACCTCCCTGTCTTTTTATGAAACAATGGAGAGAAATTTATTGTTCTGGTCTTCTCGCAGTAGAGAGCTTCTTCTCAGCCTCCCATAGTTTTGGTGAACATCTCACCACCAGACTACTGAGCAGCAGCTGTATAATTCTCCTGCTGGCAGTTGACTAAACTTGTAATGATAACACTGTTTGAGAAAAAAAAAATAACAGTAAATATGCCCCCTTTCATTAGGACATTCATCTAGAATATAACAAATCTGTGTTCATGTTTCATGTCATACATGTTTTACACTGGAAGCCTGTTATCCTGTGCCTCAGGACTATGGGACATCAGCCAGCCTCTTGATCTCTGCAGTTTTAGTCTAATTATAATAAAGCCTGAAATCCTTTCTTTTTTTTTTTTTTTTCCCACTATGAAGTTTCCCATAAGTAATTCCTCCTAAATCTTCAAATTTCTATGAAAAGTTTAGGTTTTGAACATTAATCTTTTCCAATGAAAACCCATGTAGTCAAAAATTCCTCTTCAGTTCTACTGCAGTAAATTTTTTCCCCCTCAACTGTCATAAAAACCCCTTCCTGGAGAATTATAAAATACAGCTAGCCAATTTTTAATCTAATCTGGCTTGGCTTTCAGTATCTAAATAGTACAAAGTTTGCCATTGTATGTTTCTGAGAGAATTATGAACTGTGGTTTTCCTTAACTAAGCGAAAGGATGTCTTCCTTAATTTAGATTCCCCAGGCATGCCCAGCAAACAATGATTCATGAAAACCTGATTTTAAATTCTTCTTTACAGAAAGCTTTTTCTTTGCTCTATACACAGGGAGAAAATTGACCACAGCCTTGTCTCCTGCAGAAGTGGTTTCTGCATCATATCACTCTTCCAGCAGCAGACAATGTCTTTTTCATCCCAGTAAGAGATAGGCTAACCAGAAAGGAAAGTGTGTCCAAAACTGATTAAAAAAAAAAAAAAAAAAAAAAAAAAAAAAAA
>VXBA01003442.1:392712-418002 GCA_013399895.1 Serilophus lunatus | reverse complement strand
AAAAAAAAAAAAAAAGAAAGAAAAAAAGAGAAAAGAATGTTTTTGAAATGATCAGGAAACAACCTTTCATATAACACATTTAGTAATTTGATGAGAAACATTGTAAGTTCTTAATTTGGGCCACTTTATTGGCTATCACAGGCTGAGTATCAGGATGGATATCAGAAAAGTTAATAAACAATTTTAACACTTGATAATCTTGCCCACCTTTCATTTAAAAGTAAACTCTATTTTCTGCGGAAAAAAAAAAAAAGATTTTATAGTGAAGGATATAAATAATAAATGATAATAACAATTCATTGAATGTCACACCATTCATGCCAATGAACATAATTTAAAAAAATGAGGCATATAGACTGCACCTATGTAGTCATTATTCTAACAGGGAAAAAATAAGGCTTTTCAAAACAAAAAGAATATTTCAAAGTTTTATGCAAACAAATATATTTCATGCAATCCGAAACTAGTTATTTTCTTTTATTTTAGTGTTGGTTACCTCAATTGTTTGATGTGAGGTTTCTTTAATTTAGGTCATTTTTTTCTAAGGAGTAATCCTTCATATTGTTTTTTAAATTCCTCTTGCCTCTGCCTTTTGTTTCCATGGTTACTCTCTAAATTTTTCTCTGATTCTTAAGTAGGTTTGATACAACTTAAAATCAGGTTTGGTGTGAAATTGGTATTTTACTGATGCTAAACATATTCTGTGAGTAATTTCCCTGAATAAGTGTAATAGTCTGTTATCTTTCACTAGTGCCAGCTTTCACTAAAGAAACAGAAGGACCTTTCAGTTACGTATATAAAGTGTCCAATTTTCCTCTTGTTTACAAAGGCTTCTTATTGAATTTTGTGAAATTCTACATTCCACATGGAAAAATCATGTTGTTTGATGCCACCTTGACTTTGCATGTTTACTAATTTTCCTACAATTTTTGATATTGCTGCTGCACAGATTCAGATTTAGTTATAGAAAGCACACTACAACTTGTTCACTATTTGCAATTTAAAAAAAATGAACCGTAGTGCCTTGTCTAAGCAGCTTAAGAAATACTAGTAATCTTTACACCCAATCACCCATGATCTATAGACAACAACTATTATCTCTGGAAGAAAAATCTCTTTCTCCTCAAGGAAGAGGATAAATCCAAATCATCTGGTCTAGTTGGCGCCAAAGTTAAGAAGAGATATTGGAAAGATTATCAGCCTATAATTGGGGATTTATAATTACCTAATTAAAAGCCAAATCTTCTCAGGCCCAGCCCAAGCATTTCCATTCAAACAAGTAACAGGTCTGAGTAAATGCACTAATTGGAGGGTCCAGCTGATGAAGGCTGGTAATCTGGTGAGTGGTCTGGTTTCTTCCGGTCATTCTTAATGAGTGTGAGATTACTCTGCCCATTGCTTCAGTGTTGTGGCAGCTATTGAGAGTGACAGAATACTCCTTGTCTTACTGTACTTTTGGAGGTCTCAATCACTTGATACTGTGCCCGATATATGGGAAAAGTTATGTTTGAGATGGTGTAGAAGAGAGATCCACGGATCATTCTAAGTTTACAGGGTGTGAATTCCAGCAGTGTTGAGGGGACTATAGCAATCAAATCTAGATTTAGGACTGTAGGGAAAGCCATCTGTTGTTTGTAATTTGAATCTGAATGCATAAAATATAGGAAGAATCAATCATCTGCCAAAAACATTGACTTTCTAGCTAAGAAAAAACAGCTTCTTCAGCAAAAATTAGGCTTTTTGGTGGGAGGAAAATTCAGCTATTGATTTATGTGGCAAAATGTCAACTGATTAATCCTATCAGAGAACTTTAATTAGATACATGCTCATTCGCTATCCTTGTCCCAGGGCTACTACTATGTACAGTATTGGCTGGCATTTGGATTTGCTGGTGTCAGCATTGCAGAACACGCAATGTCGCCACTTACAGAAATACTGCAATTGTGCCAAAAAGCTATTTAAGCCTAAATAAGTTGATTTCTACTAAAGTTTTAAATTTGAAAAAAATTCAAAATTAGTAATTGTATTTGTACCTTGTGTCTTTAAAAGTATTTTATTACACAAACCCACAAATAAAGGCCAGATGGTACAACACAGACATTTCAAGGCTTGTCTTAGAAAATCCAATTATGGTTCTCAGTGGAAGTTCTCTGCATGAAATGTAGATTTGCTAGACTGATAGGCAAAGTAACTGAAATCTATCCATACTGTCTGAGACAGAGCTGCAAAGTTGTAAACATCTCTCCTCTCGAAATGCAACTACCCTGAGGTAGCCAAAAACCAGTTGTCAAACGATAGAGATCATCTCATAAAAGATCTATGTATAAGAAAAACTTTTTCTTTTGAAAAGATGTCCTTGACAACTCTTCTTTTCAGAAGAGTTTAACAGATTGAAGATAGGAATTTCACTAGATTTTCAAGTGTCTCAAGAGAAATATTGACAACTAGTTCTGATCTGCTTTTAAATATCCCAGCTACGTTTTCTCTTCCCTCACTTTTACGAGTGTCTTTCTGTGTTCATTGTAACAACAATGGGGAATGAGTTTGCAAATCTCAGCATCACATCGTATGTAGCTTTAATGGTATTTGCCGAAATGCTGATCATAGAAGTGATTCTTTCAACTGAAGTTTTGATCAAGAAGTAGTTAATATGTACATCAGTAGGTATTAAGTCTTATATTTTGAGAGATTTCTCTGAGGATGTCCTAGATGGAGCGTTTCATAGTAGCAAACATACTACTAGTGTGGTTTTGCCTGACTTTGAATCAGGGGTAGGAGAGCATTTCATTCTCAATGGATACCAAGCCTTTTTTAATCCTCTCTTGAGCTTGCCAGTAAAGGCAATGTGAAATATCGAAAGATCACATTGTCAATAAATGAACAGAGAGGTGAAGCCTGAGGCATAAACGTGAACAAGTCACTTTAAAAGGGAAAAAATAAAATTAGGCTTTGTATTTTAAAGCAGAGAGGATAGAAAACTTTTGCTTTGAAAGGTAAGCACTGAAAATCCAGGGGTAGATTTGACCCTTGGAGATGACGCAAAATCATTTAGTAGTCAGCCAAATAGACTTTCTTCAGACTAACCCGTTCATATGTCTCTGGTGTTTGAGCATATTCAAACAACGGGACCTGGAAAACACTTCACACACAAACTAATAAGGCTGCAGCAGTTCAGGTCATAAAGAAGGTGAATAAATTAGAAGAGGAGTAATAAAATTACATGAAAATTAAGAAATGTTACAAAACTTTATTGATGTTTCAGATTCTCTGACTTTTCCCCAAGATGTGATTGTCCCTTACTTGTTCAGTCATTACAGATGCTGTCCCAGTCCTCTCAATATCCTGACTCCCTCAATGTCCTTCTTGGCGCTCAGTCATGTACCTAGCTTCTTCAAATCCTGGCTTTGGGATACACCTGCATTTAGCAAATAGTTATCATCTAGATCTGGCAACTGCTCCCAGACTTGATACCCCATTTATTTGCATTGGATATGTGCCTGCACATTTCTCTCATCTTTTGCTGAAATGACCCAACCAACTTAATCCCAGAGGAAAAACAACTACAAGTGATAAAAGAGAGCACAGAAAAGCATGTTCCAGCCAGATAACACGAACACTAATTGTACTAGGTTTAGCTTCCTCTGCCTAGGACAATCCTCCTGAGCAGGTCTTGCCCTCTCAAGTGCCTTCCAGTGCCATGTGTCAGCATAGGCATTACACAAACTCAGAGATGCTATAAAATCAAAATTATGGCAAACTCTCATTATTTCATGCTCTCACCAAAAAGTAATTACTAGGACTTAAAATCACCTGAAGCCCGGAGAAAATCTATAAAACCATAGAATGGTTTGATTTGAAAGGGACCTTAACGATATCTCATTCCAACTTGCCTCCCATGGGCAGGGACACTCTACCCAAAATCAGTTATTTCAAACCTTCATCCAGCCTGACCTTAAACACTCCCAAGGATGGGGCAGCCACAGTTTCTTCAGGCAACATATTCCAGTGCCTGCCCTCTTTCAGTCTAAAACCATTAAGAGAGCTAACATGAGACAACCCACACGAAATGAAGTTTGATGAAATGATAAAGCAAAGCAGAGTCTAAAAGATAATGTCAGACAAGGTTATCACTGAAGTCCTACTGTATATTAAAATAGTTTATGGAAGTAAGATTGAAGGTTATTTTTTGCAGAACATTGTTCTCTCTAAAAGCAAACAGGGACGAGGATGTATTTTGTAAAATTTAGCATAACACTCAAATCAATTTTGGGAACTGTTTTCAGAAAATACTATGCAGATGTAGTGTGTTGAGTTCACCTTGGTGCTGACAAGATACTCTATCACTCCCTTCCTCAAAAGGACAGGAGGAGAAAATGCAATGGGAAAGGTCATGGGTCAAGATAAGAACAGGCAGATCATTTACCAACTACCATCACAGGCAAAACAGACTCATATTAGAGAAATTAATTTATTTTCACTTAATAACAGAGTAGGATAGTGAGAAATAGAAACAAAACTAAACCCACCTTCTTTCCACCCCTCACTTCTTCCCAGGCTTACTTCCCTCCCAACTCTTCTTCCTCCCCCAGAGTGGCACAGGAGAATGTCGAATGGGAATTATGTTCAGTCTATTACACTTCATCTCTTCCATTTCTTCATTTTCATGCTCTGGTTCAGTCCTTCATGACCTTCTTCAGCTGTAGTCTTTCCATGGGTTGCAGTTCTTCATGAACTGCTCCAGTCCATGCAGTCCACAGCATGCAGTCCTTCAGGAAAAGGCTGCTGCAGCTGTGGACCCCCATGGGCCACAGTTCCTGCCAGCAAACCTGGTCCCAGTGTGAACTCTTCTCCGTGGACTACAGAAGCCTGCTTCAGCGAAGAGTCCTCTGCGGGAGGCAGTCTGCATATCTGCTCTGGCATGGACCTCCATGGGCTGCAGGGGCACAACCTGGTCTTCCCCAAGGACCTGAAGCACCTTCTCCCTCTCCTTCTGCACTGACCTTGGTGTCTGCAGGCCTGTGTCTTTCACATTTTCTCACTCCTTCACAACTGCTGTTCAGGTGTTGCATCTCTTTCTTAAATCTCTCAGCACATAGGTACTACCAAAATCACAGATGGGTGCAGCTTTTGCCAGTGTCAGGTTCATGTTGGATCGGTCTAGAACTGGCTCTGTGCAACACAGGAAGCTTTTGGTGTCTTGGTCTAACGAATACACCACTGCAGCCACCTCCCCACTACCAAACTTTAGTACATAAACTCAGTTAAAATAGTATAGCTTGATATGCTAAAAGAGCAAAATTAATCCAGCTGGCTAACAGGCAGCAGAGGTTCACAAAAAAGTCTGACAATCTTAAAACAGTTTTAATATTTTCAAAGTTTATTTGAAAATTTCAAATTTTCAATGGGAAAAAGATTTGTTTTGTTGTTTTTTTGTAAATATTTGGTAGTATATGTAAAAATATTTTTAACACCATTAGCATATAAATTGACTAGTCTACAAATGAATGATGAAGATTTTTTTTTTTTTTTTTACACAGCTCAAACTTTTCTTCTTGATTCTTAGGAGTATTAATCAGGTAACAGAGATTAGAATTCAGTTAGAGATAATTTCTTTTCCCACTAAATATGATGATTCTTCAGTTCCTCATTGTTTAAATATTCCACTTTGTTTTTCATTATGTGTAGATTGTTGAATTTTAGTTAATTTTCTTTTAGTTTAATAATAATTAATTTTTTAGTGATCTCACATTTCTATTTGTATTTGTAGTTCAGGTAGTTCTAGTAACTGACAATGGTGTGATACATGAAGTATATCAATAAATTGTAAAATCTCTAACTTAAATGGAGTTGTAGAAATAGTCCAAAAATGTTCAAACAAAAAAATAATAGCATATATCTGTATGAAAATACAAGTTTCATTTGAATTACTGATTAATCTTACTGGATCTAGAACCTAATATGAATAAAAACATGATGGATACAGAAAGAGATATTTCTAAAAATCTGTTGTGAAAACTTCACTTGAAAACATTACCTCACAAAAATTCTGACAGTGGGGAAAAGGGCAGAACCTCCATGCATAAAAGTATTTGTTGTGTTCACAGTAGTGACTGATAATTAAATTGGGTTTGTAACAGATGGGAGGAATGTAAGTCAGTTTGTGGCAGAAGGCAGACATGTTAGCTAATGAGAAATCACAAAACTGTACTACAAACAGTTGACTGAGGTGGGTAAGTGAGCTTCGTCTGTTATCCAAATTGTATTTCAGTTAAAGCTGTGAATTATAAAAGAAGAATTAACAGTACCCTTCACTTACTCAGGCATAATGGTATGTACAACTATTGTGCATATTTCTGATGTCCTCCAGTATATATCAAAGGGACTAAAGGAATCTGCACATGAAAAGTGATAAAAAAATATAAAATATACTCTGCCCAGGTAAGAACTATCAAAGGAATGTGATAATAGATCTGCAAAAACTGACTGAAAAATAAGTATATATAAATAAACTTTATGATGTTTTACTAGAATGTGAACTGGTGGTGGAATTGGTCACTGATATTTGAACTGTAAAAAGTAATGCTTGTTCTGTGGAAACAGTGAGCCCATTTCTTGAAATGCTAATTAAATTATATGTATTTGAGCAATGGAAAACAGTTATACAGTTCATAAATAACTTCATAACGTAAATATCAGAAAAGTGCAGAGCCATTTCTGTACCTACATGGAGATAAAAAGGGAGCAATTCAGGAGGATGATATCAAGAAAAACTCCTTAACAATGAGATGTATTTGATGATTCCCTGATTATTTGGCAATTTCATAGCAAGTCTTTTTGGAATGATACATGGAAGAGGTCTAAGAATGAAAGTTAAAGCACTTGGAAGTCAGAGTTATCTCCAGCTCAAGACAGGGTCACATCAGTCTTCAGCCTGATTTATCGCAGGGACTAATGTATCCATTAGCCTCTTACCATTCCTCTTAAAAGAAATATGTCTGTTCAAGAAAAATACTGGATGCACCACACCAAATAATGGCTCTAATTGGATGGTTTGACATTCAGAAATGCCAGGGGTGGTCATCATGCATGTTCTGGTTTTGGTTGCCAGGCCTACTGAGCATGGCACATAGTTACCCTGTGGATTGCTGGCCAGCATGCTGCATTTTGGTAAGTCAAGTTTGCTAGGACCAAATGTACAACAGATGTTGCAAGTGCCCAGCGAGGTGGGTTTATCACATTTGTGCCAGACATCCTGTACGCAGTCTTTCAGATGAAGTCTTTCATCATCTCGCTAGTTCACAGCTCTTTTCAAATCCCTCTTTTTAATTAGTTTGCTTCTGATTTACACTTCAGTCTTAAAGAAACATTATAAAAGCTAGATACTTGGAAGATTGGCTAGATACTTATCTTTCTAACTGTCTTTTACTGTGTGAAGCCCTCTAGGCAATTCTTCTATTTTATTGGAAGACCTGAATAAAAAGAAAATATCCACATGGAGAATGACGGGATGATCACTCAGCTCTCACTTGGGACCTTCATTTTTGCTTTTTTCCATATGTGTAAGTGGGATTGAAGTGTCTCATACCCATCTTTTATAACTTCTACAATTTCCACAACCCTACAGCTCTGCAAGATGCTAACAAAATACAAAATGGTTGGGAAAGTCAGTTTTCCCAAATGAAAAGTACAGCGATTGTGGTAAACTGGATACATGTTAGATTAGAAAATTCAAAAGAGAACAAAACCCAAAGCAGTTGCATTTTGGCACCTGGGTTGTTCAAGTATTGGACAAGAATATAGAACAAATGACAGTAGAAAGCACCTTGATTCTGCACCTCCTATTTCCTAAAGAGATTTGATGCTGAGGCTGCCTTAACGTTACTATCACTCACAGAGTAAAACCATATGTATTTTAAAGGTAACATATTATTCAATAGCTTCATCGGTCGTATTCATCAATGATATAGATGTGAAATGTCCTTTTCCATGTGAGCTTTCTCTTGGCAAAGAGAAATCTATGAACTTGCCAATGTAAATTGAACTGCAGGCTTCTAAGAAAATTAGTAATAACTAGGAGAATTCTAAACTATTTAGCTTAACAAAGGTCTCCTATATCTAGATGTCATACAACATAAAATAACAGTTGACTTTATATTTATGAAACAGACTGTAGACAAAGGGACCATTGCTTACCAATACCACAAAAAAATATATAAGCATTTGATTATAAACTTCAATGAGATGTTGTTTAAAATATGAGTTGAGTGGAAGCAGAAGCATACATGAATCATCTGGAGTGGTTGAATTCCCCCACTCCATTTTATCTGAGCATTTACTGTGCCATTGAGATGGGAAAATACCAAGAATGTATATAAATTCCAGACTTAGACTGATGTCTCTCAAAATCTCTGGAATTATTGACTCATTATCCAAACCATTATATTTCAGGCTTGTTTTCATTCAGGCTTTTGTAATCCATAACTGGATTAAAATACAAGATTTAAAGGCAACGTTGTTAAACCAACTGACCAAAGTTCTATTGATCAGCTTTCCAGCTTTCCATGTTACTATGGGGCTGTTGTCTGATTTGTGTGGGGAAGGTGGCCATAAGAGGCTGTAGATGGCACAGAGACTCCCATCATCCTGAGTAAGTCCAGCTCTGGAAATTTCTGCCCCTCCTAAAGTTAAAGATAGTTTATTTTATACAAGGCAATAAAGAATGTGAAACAGAGAGTGAACATCTGAAAATCCTTCATTTATTAAAGCCTTACAAATAAGAATGCACAGCATTATTCTCAGTCCTTCAAATGAGTCAAAAATATTTTTTTCAGTCACATATTTTTCCAATTAGTCTTTTCAAATGTTTTTAATGCTGGCATTTAAATCACATAAGAAACAGGAGATGGTGCATTTATTAAAATAACTGTCTCAGAGAAGAACAGAACAGCAAACTCTAAACCACGGAATTTTTTTTGATACTTCACCCAAAAATTACTAATACATGTACAATATTTTGAATGTTCTATAAAGGCCAAATGTTTAGAATTAAAGAATCTATAAAAATCCCAAACCAAACAGCTAAGGAATCTGTCTAGACTTTGTCTGATCCTCATCTCAAGTGTGTTCCTTGGCCTTGTTCAATTGTTCTTCCCTCCCATCCTTGCTTTCCATGCAAAGAAAACACAGGTGTGCTGCTCCAGAGAGGACCATCATGACCTGAGCATCATATGGATTAATAGTGAACCAGGCTGAAGGGGTAAGTGTGCAACATAATTTCTGGTGAGGTCCTGCAAAGACATGTGACTTGCTTTTCTTTGTAGGGGGGAAGTTGAAGCTTCAGGTTTTTTAGTGTAAAGACGTGTAGTTGTTACATTCCCTCAGAAATGTTTACCTGCCCTTTTTGTGCTGAGTTCTACTTTCTTTAGTTTTGGTCTGGGGGAAAACCACCATTCTAAAGAATTTCTTTTTTATGCCTTTGTCTAGTAGCAGGAATGCAATAACGCAGAGGAGAGCAAGCCCTCTCACAGAGCATGTTTTTCATTCTGGGTAAAAAAGTGGAAAAAAAGGAGCTATAGCAGTTTTTCTTTCTTTCTGGGGATACACTGGGAAATCACTTCATAGCTTACTCATAAGCTTTAACTCTTCATGCAGTATGGACTGGAGGGTGTCAAAACCCAGGGAGTGTGTTGCCTTCCAGGGTAGCAGTTATTGGGATGTTTTGGGGGAAGCAGGCGAGCATCTAGGTTCCCATTACAATTATAGTCCTCAAAACCCTTATGCACATTCAATAAATTCAATGGGTCTCCATCTGAGATAAAAACTATCTGTCTCTTTAAGATCAGAACACTGGTAAGATTCTAGGTCTAAATATAATTATGTTCTTTTACACCCCAGTTGACATTTTTTATTAAAAGACACAAACAAAATGTATGTCTTTATGCTCTCAGGTAGCTCTATCAGGAAAAGATTTCTTAGATTTACTCAGGCAGGATAATTTTGACTACTTTGTCAAGAAAAGTGTTTTTGTCAGGTCAACTCTGTATTTCTTTGAGAGGAATAAAAGGCTTGAGAAAAGACATACGAGAAAGAAATGGGGACATATCCCTTTTGAAGTACAAAAGAAGTGTGTCTTGAAAGTCATGTTTGAGGTTGTTATTGTGGCTGCTTGTGTACTTCCACAAATGAAGCCAGAATGCAGAGGAGTCAGCATTAAAAATTATCTTCAGAGCCCATTGTACCAAAGCGTTTCATTGTAGAAGAAAATGAAAGGTATCTGCTGTACTGAAAGCAGCAATATGTAATTTTTTTTAAATTGCAGAATCAGGTCACAAGTTTTTAGCATAAAACATTGCAATAATTAATCTAATTTGAAGGCAATGTGTTGCCATAAAAATTACGCACGTTCACAGCTATACAAATGCTCTTTTTAAAGTCAGACTCTGGGACCAATCTGCTGGCAAATAATTTTCTGTATTGCAGGCAGTGCTCTAAGAGTTTGTAATCTGCCTCGTAGTCTTGACTGTTCAACACCACTTTGAAATAACAATACTGGTGGTGAGCAAAGCCAGCATGTTAACCATTCAAGCATCTCCTTTGTTCAAATTCTGTACCTTGCAATTATATTTTACTTTTTATGAGCTTTTATCACAGTTGCAGTACTTTTCAAACGTGGAATGTTCTATTTTTAAGTACCTTTTTTCCAATGTGTTTCTTCCATTATGATGAATTTTCCCTATATATTTAGTTTTCTGCATTGTTTACTTTCCTTCTCTTTGCTTTCCTGCTGTGAAATATTTTTATGTTTCTCTGCATTTAATGCCTTTGAATGGTTCATTTACAACAATTGTAAACTTTAAGAGGTGCTTTCTGAGAATATAATCTCTATTGATGAAGTAGAAACAGCAGTACTTTGGAGAGGCTGCTTTCAGTATGGGGCAGTATTAAATAAAGACATTTACCCTGATGCAACTTGAAGGATTGAAATTTACTTTAAAAGTGGGAAGTGTAAAGCTAGACAAGACCTCATTTTTTGTGAAGGAGGAAAAAGTAAAGGCAAAGTGAGTCCACTGGTAGCATCCTGAGAGGAAAGCACACGTAAAACTGGCACATCAAAATTTTCCCAGCCAAAGCACTTGCTCTGGAGAAAAACATTTGTGTGTCAGTGCAAGACATAGAGTTCCCTCGGAGTTGCCCCAAAGTGGGAAATAAATTCCCACAGGAATAAAAAGTTGCAGCAAACGTCATCACTTTTACTGGAAAAGCAATCTGCACACCTTTGACTTTACTTCGACTAGTACAAGCTTACAGATGTGTTCTAAGTACTCCATTGGTCATTGCACATGGTTATTGCCTGGGAAGAAGAGGAATAAACAAATCTATAATAGATGTTAGTCATGTCCTAGTGCACCCTGGCAGGGACTTAGATGCAGCAGTGGTAAGTTTGTCTACTGAATGTAGAGTAGAAAAGATGTTGTTACTGCTTAATCACAATTAAGATGTTTCCAGTAAAATATAAAGTGGCCTGGCCAGAGACTTTATTAGCTCACAGCACTTCAACATGAAAGTAGTTCCTTTGATGTCAGAAGAATTGTTATGATTTTAGACGGGCTTGAGCAAGATAAGAGTCAGTCCCTGACTTTTGCAGATAAAAATAGAATAATGATGTTATTTATTAATTATTTTTTAGTAAATGACATTATCCTGAGGGTTGTATGAAACTGAATTAATCCCATAAAGAGCTGCCATAAGGAATCATGAAATGCCTTTGTGAAATTGGTAGCCTAAAAGCAGCTGTTGTATGTGGGTTAGGATGTATAATTTGTGGTTTAACAAAGGCTGGAATCAAAGCGCTCTTTGTTGTTTGATATAGTTGTGTAAATGTGTGTGCATGCAGGTGCTACCATGAGGGGGAAAAGAGGAAGAAATCCAAGCAGCAAAACAATACAGCAGGACCTTGAGAAAAAGGAAATCAAGATTTCAGCCAGGCCTTGCAGTATGATACCAAGGAAAAAATAAGAATAGTGCTTTGGGGAGAGATTTGGAAATGTGAACAAAGAAAAACTCTTTACTTCATTCTTCATACCTCTTACAAATCCTCCTTCCAAGAACAGAAATATTGGCTAACTGCCATAAAAGAAAATCAACTGCAATAGTATTATGTCAGTGTGATGGCTACTGTATTTACCTTATCAAAATCAACAGGAGAATAAGAATCTGTTTAAAACTCATTGCTGAACACTAGGTTATTCACATTCTCATTCTGTCTGGAAACATTTGTAAGAGAATATTTAAGAAGGAACAGCCCAATTGCATTAATAAAATTGCTGGCAAGATATGAGAAAGCCCAAAGATCATGTGACTGCTCCGGTTAGGTGACCTAAACAAGCGCTAGTTTTAGTAATTGCTTTGTATATAGAAAAAGAACAAGGATTAGCCCATTAAAAATATTAAATAAGCTACGCCTAAATGAATGCATGTAAAGTCTACAGCATTGCAAATATAAAGACATGATGTATGGGTTCATAGTTCCTATAGAGATTCATGTTAAATACACATTATAGACTCTTTTTCATCTAAGCACTGTTTTCAACTCGACCACCAAAATTTAGTACAGAGCTGCAAACAGCCAAGAATAAGTTATTCATTCTGTATGTCCATGTTCCTGAAACTGTCTTTTATTTTTAGAAAGAAATAGAATAAGGTGTTTTCCTCCAACAGTAGTGGTGAAATTTACTCCCAAGCTAAAGATGTGCATCTGAGTCTCACTTTAGCCCCACTGCAAACAAGTCTTACAAACTATTATTCAAGACAAAAAATTTCAAATATAAGTCAATGAGGTGGACAGTTTTACTGATGAAGATAAATTTGTGTTTTTAGGATCAAGCCATTAGCTAGAGCCATTTGCATTGTCTTACATTTTAATACAAAAATAAAAAACAGCTATCCTTATTTACCTGAGGAAAAAAATTCCTGGAAATCAAACAATATGAAATTTCCATTTTTAGGGTTTTTTTTTTTAAATTTTCTATTGCTATCTAAATATGGGTCAGGTTTGGTTGGGTTGTTTTAGTTTCTGTGTCTGGTTTTGGTTTTGTTATTTTCGACCTGAGAGAAAAATTTTCTCAGCTAGTCTGTCACGTGAAGAGGAGAGGATGAACTAATGAGACACTAGAGGCCTGAAACACTTTTAGAGGAGTTGGGGTTTTTTTTCTGTTTTATTAAGAAAGCGAGATTAAACCAAACCACTGCTCCTTCAGACCCTGCCCTTGACACAAGAATACTCGCAGTCGATGAACGATCATGTGTTCTTGTCCATCACACTCACACAATGTTCGAGCATGTCCAGCCTATTGAAAAGCACCAACAGCAGCAAGACAGTGTACAAGTATATTCAAATCTCCTGCCTCTCTGCATTTCAGGCTCTTTTCTCTCCTGTCCTGTCTAGGAAAGGCAAAACTGAGTTCTGGAAAGAAAATGTTCTTTATGTGTTACGTAATGAAAATATATTGATGGATTGTGTGTAATCATAGCTTTGTTTCAGATTATTTTTCTTCTGAATTCTTTTTTTTTGTATCTCATCACAATAACCAATATTTCCAACCACAGATAATTGGCTACCTTGTTCACCAGCCTGAACAGGGTACGTTGTTGGGGGTAATATACAGAAGCATTCAGTTAGGGAGTTAGTCTCCATATGCTTCCTCTATAGTCAGGAGAGAGCCATAAACACCTAGGGAAAGCAATTCAAAGTATCAGAGTTAAAGTAGACCCTTTAGTCAGCTAAATCACTCTGTAGACCTACAGGCTTTATGGGCTGTATATTCACTGACTACAGGAAGAGTTTAAACAGCTCGTGTACAGGCACACAGATACCCATCCATAAGCAAAAGTGTCTTGGTGAGACTCCTGCTGAATGAGTGGGGTGAAAAGGCTTACCTCAGGTCCCCCAAAACTCCCAGTGCATTGTCATTAGGAAGGATTTTCTTGTTTCTTTCTCATTTTTCTCATCTACATTCTGTCAATTCTGTAATCTACTGCTTTATTGTAATCCTTTGTTACATACAGGTTGAGGATTCAGGGCTCAAAGAAATCTTGCAAAGAATTTTAAAAGTGGTGAGAGAAATCAATATATGAGCTCATTTTCTCCTTAGTACAGACCTGACTCAGGGCAAAAATGCCCTTGTTTGTCAATCCATAATGTAAACGAGTGAAAAGATTTTTATGACATATGCAGGAAAAGCTTTTATCGAGGAAGATTAATCTTTCTTCTCCTTTGTTTCTCATCTAATATATCACAAGGAACTTTCTTCAGAAAGCAACTTTTCTTGGTGTTGTTCAAAATCTGATTGTTAACATTTCTTAGGCATAATCCCTTCATCTTCTCTGTTGAAGGAAGTGATGTAACACATCATCATATACTTCGTGCTCAAACAACAGGGCTGAACTGATTGGAAGTCCTCAGAGCTTCTGTACACACACATGGAGGGAAACCTTTCTGATATGTATTTAAATGTAGATAGACTCCATCCCAGATGCCATATAACCAATATTAGGACAACCTGGTGTTTGAAATATTAAGTCTTGCTGAGAACTATGCTATGTTAGAATGAGCACAGCATGGTACAAACATGGCTATACGATTTCTACAGGGGATATTAACTCAAATGCACCATTCTGCTAATGCAGCTACTTGGCTTCCCAACAGGAGCTTGCCCTCAGATTAATAAATAGGTATCATCTGTATGTGTCACTGGTTTCATGGGACAGTCTGCCTGTGCATACTACAAGATAAATTCTGCTGTGGATGAAGAAAATTTAGTGTGTGTTGAATGTGCTCAAAAGATTATTTTATTTTCTACATGCAATTATTTGAAATATAAAATTATACTACTGAAAGCTTGATGTACAAAGAACATTAAAGAGAATTTTTGATGTTCTTTAGGATCTTTCCAAACTTGTTCACAGTCCTTCAGATCTGAGATAAAAGACAGTCTGTACCTGCTGGCTCCACTAATAAATGATCTTCTGTGTTGTAAATTCAGATTGTTTTGAGGCGTTCTACCTCTGCAAAGAAAATATTAAATCTCATACTTAATGACATTGGCCTCGTTTTCAGTGTCAGATACTTAGCTATTATCAGCTGATGCTGGATCCATTATCTTCTTTGAATGGCTTAAATTTACACCAGCTGAGGATGTGGCTCCTATTGTTGAAAATCCAAGCTAACAAAAAAAGGACTTTCCTCTCTGCTTCATATGGGTCTTTCCAGTATTATAGCTACTAATCCCAGATGTAGCTTGTGCTGCCGACAGATGTCCTCAATAATGATATTGTTGGGTCTTCTGCTTACTATGTTTAGCATGATACTGACATATGGCAATGCTGCGACGATACTGGGGCACTGAGCCAATGTTGTCATTTCCTATTTACAAAGTAATATGTTTGGGAACCACCACAAATTCAAATAGGAAAGAGCTTTCTGATGAGGACCCTGCAGTCAGTGCTGGTTAGTGGGAGGCATAATATGTAAATGGAGAGATTAAGTGCTTTATTTTAATTAATCAATTACTTAATTAAAGGGGCAGGGCTGACAGCTGCATGATCACAGTTGGATCTTTGGAGGTTGGAACATTTTCTTTCTCTTTTCAGGCTCTCAACCTTCATGTCACCCTTCATTTCTTTCACCTCTTTTCCCACCCTAATGTCCTGCTGCTCCTTTTTCTACAATACTAAAAAAATCAGTCTCATCCTCAACATTCCTGCTTCCAAGACATACTGCTTGTTTGGCATAATTTCTCTTCTAGACTACATGACCTCCCTTCCTCCCTTATTTTCCACATAATTTTGTATACAGCTGTAGATATTTTCTGCCTGTCTTGCCACTGCCTTTGTGGCTTTCCTGCTCTTTCATTGCTCTGTTCCACAGTGACAATTTTCCACAGGGATGACATTTCTGTTTGATGCTCAAGGATTTTGTGTTCTGTGAGGGATTCCCTACAGTGCTTCCTTTGACATTCCCGGTTAGCAAAACAATTGAGCCTTGAAGTTTGTTTCAGGAGGTATGAGTGCTCAAATCAGATGTCTCACAATTTCTTTTATTTTCAAAGACTATACAAAGTTCTGTTTAACTGAACTGAGGAAGCAAACAAGAGGAGACTTATTCCTGTTAGAAACGTTTCATGCTTTTTTCAGATAGCAATTTAAGTCCCCTCCAGAATCATTCTTGATAAGGTTTGGTTTATCTGTTTTGAGGACCAGGCTCTCAAGACTTGTTTGGAAAGTGACTAGTGTTTCTTTCCTAAGGGGTGTTTTTCCCACCTCAGTGCCCTGTGCACACATGTCTCTCTCTTAAGGAAGCATTCCTCCAGATCCAGGGCACTGGTTTTGATGCATGTACTTTACAGGGAGTTTTCTACAGATTTGGTACCCTGATTGTAAAGTGTTTAACTTCATATTGCTTAAATAATCTTATAGGCTGCTGGTTGTGAGGTTCAACTCAGACCATAATTCTGAAAGAAAATGGAAAAGGTGAAGGCTCAGTTAATACAGGTCTTAGAGAAGGACCCCTTGGAATCAAATACAGTTCCCCATTACAACAAGTTTGTCACTCACAACTTCTAAGAGTATAGACGTTTCTGTGGAGCAGAATATTCTCACCAGGTATCACATATACTGTTTTATCTCCAGCTCAGGTTTAAAGACAGAGATGATATAGAAGACTGTAGGCTTTCTGGACGTCAGGTCTGATGTTGTCTTGAGAAAATAACCCAGAACTTCACACTAGCTCTTTATAAAGATAGAGAGGATTGGACTGAGACAAGTGTGTGGTTTGATTCAGAGGTTCTGCAGCTTGCAAGCCACTTGCAACCTATGTTTTTTCTACAACCACTTCTGACAGAATAAACAAACTAAGAAAGCTGTAGCCAATACAGATCTTTTTCAGTTGTGCTGACCTCTGCTTGAATAACTGGGCACTCAAGTCCTGAATTTGTCAGCCAATTAGAAGATGGAGAAGCCTGTCTTGCTGCGTTATTAATTAAGATCCCTGGCTTTAGTCCAGAAAATCCTACATACCAGACTCCAGCTGGTTCTCTTGAATCCTGTCTCATTCCAGCAGCAAATCTGCTCCAAGAGCACGATACATAGACCAAAGGGTTTGAGTTTCATCCATTTATTTTTCAGGTCAGTCAACCACACCAGTTGAAATTGGACCATTAGAAGTCCGACAGTCCACCCTGGAGAGCACAGGTAGCATAGATGTTTCAAGGACAACCACAGAGAAGGAGATAATTTTCCTTGTGCTGTCCACATTTGAGTCCAAACAGATTGGGCAAGCCTAGCTGTATTACTAGGACTGAGGCTGGTTTGTACTTTTGTGATTAGCAAGAGAGAGGGCACCTACATCAAGAGACAAACTTAACAGACCTCAAAATGTGAAAAGAGATTTTCTCTGTAGCATCCATAGAGCTAAAAACACAGAGAATAAAGGACTAGGGACAAGAACTAGAGACGGAGGGGCAATGAAAAACACCACAGGGGTTGGGCTGCAGCAAGTATCTGCATCAGACTGAACTGCAGCAAATCCGAGGACCGAGTGTTGATTACAGAATTAGGGGCATGTAGAGAGAAAACCAACATGTGTGAATGAAATATGGCTCATTTCAGCAGAGATTCAACACTGTCAGTCTGCTGAATTGCCAGTCCTCCCAAAGATTAACAGTTCTCTTCTGAAGTTCATGCACTCGTGAAGAATCATACCCCTTGAATACCATGTGCCTTCGTGTGCCTCTGTCTGTGTGTGTATGTGTGTGTGTGTGTGTGTTTGTGTGTCTTTAGGCTGAGAATACAGCTGAAAAATTGCACTTTGACTTCATTGTTCATTAGCATTGGTATGTTTTACTTTGTATCAACTATTAAACTGTCCATATCTCAGCCCATTAACTTTTTTTGATTCTCCTCCTCATCCCACTGAAGAAGTACTTAGTCCCTGAAAAGTTAAAACTTGATGCCTTTGTTATCCTTAGCAAGACACTTACGCCAGTTTCATTACTCCTTCCAGCTTCTTGAGGCATATCTCCAGTGGATCCACATCAAGAGTAGAGCCAAAGTAACTACAGCCTTGAAACTATCAGGTTAATGTGAAATGCCCAAAGGAAAATCATGCATCTATATCTGTCTTTTTTCCATTGTAACATTAGAAGAGTGGCAAACATAGAGGGGCCTTCCTGCATTCCTCCATGCCCCTTATTCTTATGTCCTCTTACTGCGTGGATCTGAAGTTTATGGTTTCTTTAAAGTAAAATTCCTTTCTGACAGAAAGAATATGTTGCCTGATGAGAACTCCCATTTCTAATGGAGACAAACTCCCTTCTGCAGGCTGCACAAGGACAGACTGCGTACGAACAGTTAGAATCCCATTCTTCAGTGATGCAACTCCCTTGACTTCAGTGACGGCAAAGAATTTGGCTACAGCTTCATCTTGTATAGTATAGGGGTTAAAATCCCTGTTACTATCATATGAAGAAATCAGTGAAAAGCACTTTGTTTCTTTGGCAGTGACCTGAGCCCTCTCTATCTGATATTTCTAGGGCTTAGTATGTAGGCTGGTTACCACGCAACTGGATTTTTTTTGTTTTGGAAATAAAAGATTTCTTTTTTTTTTCAGTGTACAGATTGGATGAAATTGCTAAATGCAATAAAGGAAATTTGAAACAATAAACAAAAAATTATCCCAGAACATAATTTTTTTATGAGCTTGCAGTTACTGATTTATTTTTCTGCATCTAACTGTTAAGGATGTGAAAGTTTACAAAAAGGAGAGGTATCCAAAGCAAAGGAAAAAAACAACTAACCCCAAAATAAAACATTAATTCCTCAACATAATATAAAATAGAAAATTAAAAGAAAGGTGAAATAAAGGTATACAGTAGGAAATATTTGTGAACACTGCTGCCCTAGGAAAATCTTCCTATTTTCACCTCCTCTCCAGAAAGCACGAATGAACAGAATAAATGTCATATTAATGTAACCTCCCAAGTATCTTTGCTTTCAGAAACTGGTATATTCAGAAAAACTCAGATGTTGCCATTTAAGAACACATTAATAGTGAACTGTTACTTTCTCACCTAGTATATATTATTAAAGCAAGCACTGAAAAGCTAACACACCTGTACGCATGAAATACACTGGTGGATAGCACATCTTGATGACCTCTGCGTAGAACTTCATTCAAAGAAAGTCATTTGATGCAACAGACAGTAGTGTATCACCTCAAATCTAGACAACCTGGAGTAAGGGTGGAAAATGCACGTGGGTGCTGACAGCAGCTGGCTGGTTCTTCCAGCTGGAGATAGAAAAGTATCTGAAAAATGTGCATGTCTCTCTCTGTCTTGAGCTTTGCCATGCAATGTATATGCCCAATTAATGTTTGCTCCTCAGTTAAGCCAGAATGCAGACCTTTGCTATCTCTGTTGATTTGTGAGCAGCTACAAAATCATGTGTTTTGCTGCCGATAACTGAAACAGAAGGAAGCCCTTCTTAGCGTAAGGGAACTAAACTCAGATCTCTACTCAAAGAGGAAAACCGCAAGCTTACAGGTACATTCACCGCTCCTCAAGCAGTTCACATGGTAACCACACTGTGGGACCAAGGAAGACAAGATACAATAGAATTTTCTATTCTGCTACTGTGAATTGCTTCTGGATTTCAATTTAAACAGACAAGCACGCATAAAATGAAATTATGTACAGAGCAGAACCAGTTCTGCTGTCCTCAAGAGTGTTTAAATCACTGAACTATAAAATTATGCTTACTCCTAGCCATTCTTTCTTTGGTTTTACATATATACACATATATACTTTGCTGTAGAGTTGCCCATTTTAAAGAGTAAAGGGAAAAAAAAAGAGAGTTGTAGTTTTCAGTAAGATATTTTAAATTTAATATACAAAATCATTAATCAATAAACTTCTCTGGCATCTCTTTTTGTTCTGTTTCATAGTGGAAGTCATTGTGACTTATATTTTATGACTGAACTGTGTGCTCTCAGAAAATGTTATATCTGACTTAAGGGGTACAAAATACTTAAGAAAATTCCAAAATCTAAAGAGATTCAGGGTTTAGATTAGACTGATGTCCTGAATTTAAAGGTCTGTATTCTTTTTCAGAAATGTACATTGTATTTTCGAGCTTTCACTAGAAACTCATTTTCAAATTGTGACTTTACAAGTGTGAAACTACATTAAATATATTATTTGGGTTTTAGCAGAGCTGAGGGTCTTTTTTTCCTGGGTTTCATTAAAATTTTCTGTCACGTTACACCTTAGAAAAATATTTTCTATTCATTTAGTTCTTAAATGAAAATTTAAGTTTAGTTTCCTTAAGCTAAGAAGGGTTTTTAATGTTCGGGATATAAAATGGACATTTTGTCCTCAATGCCCCTGGTGCTCAAATGCTCAGCTAGTGTCAGTGTTGTTTCACACCCAGTGACACTCTGGCTCCAGATAGCCAGCTCATTGCTTTCAAAGCTTAAAATGACCATTTAGGCATTTAACCTTAGACAAACAACTTCAGGTCTTAACTTCAGTACTCATCTCCATAAAAGAAACACCTCCCTTAGGAAGATTTCACATGTTATCAGGTCTGGTTTTCATTTAATCAACAAGTAGCATAGCAACTGCCTTGTCTCTTATTAGTTGTGAGAGCCTAAGTAGATACTTCAAAGCCCCTCTTGAAATTATAATGAAAAACAATTTCTAGCTGAGAACAGTAGAATGATTTGCTTTATGTTCCCACGGCATCAGAGGAGACAGAAGAGCACAATGAAGCTGAAGAGTAATGTGTTGACAGAGAGAGGCTGAAGGCTAAAAGACATGTAAAACAATAGACAGTGTATGTCATGCCATCAAAATATTTCAGAGGGCAAAGCAGTTCAGGAAAACAGTCTGTTATGCAGCCTTACATTTTGGGTTTTTTTCAGATTCTATTTATTACAGTAAAATTATACTGGATGTCTGTTAACTTTCCATTGTAGGGAATGGCCAGCAATCAAGTTATACTGTTACCCCAAAGGATACCAGAAATGGTTATTTAAATATTGAAAAGTATTTTTACAAAAACCCCTTTATCACTGCAGGTGTTCAAGTTCTTTTACTTTGTTTTCACATTCATATTTTATGTATCCTTCTTTGGTTTTGTGCTCAAAATGTTCATATTTTCTTCTCCTTATTCCTGTTTGTGTTTGTTGTGCTATTGCAGAAATCCAGAGGAAAAAGATTGCCAAAAGCCAGTCCCACTCCCACTCCCTAAAGCTGAATTTCTCTTCAAAATGTGGTGGGGACAGGATCATAAGATCCCAAATATGCAATCAAACATCTTGCTTGGCCTGATATGTGGCTTGGCCTGTTGTATCATCACACATACATAAAGCAGTTTTATGCTCCATCCTCTAACTAGGACTCACTGGGTATCAGACTGGGCCATGGCAGAACTGACTGCAGCACTTAAGGCAGAAAACGCTGAGGAAAGCATCATCCAGGATCCATTTACTGAGCACATAAATCCTGCATCTTACTACTGAATGAAGCATTGAAGTTGTAGCAATGGCCAACCTACATTCATGAAACATCTTTAACGCCTCCACTCAGTAAAAAAATGGGTATTTAGTCCTTCCCATGACCACAGAATTGGCATATTCTGTCTTTCATATATTCCCATCATATTCTGCCTTTCAGCATTATTTATTCATGACTCTACACTCTGCTTTTCTCCTATATTCACTTCTCTAAATAGCTGAGAAATTTTATCTACATTTGTATTTATTAAAATTTCATTTTTTTCAGTGACTCAAGCCATGGAAGAAAAAAATTTTACACAACTAAAAGTTTTTACATAACTCATAAAATGTACATACTGCGTGTAGAAATAACCACATATGTAATATATATAAAATATAAATTTTTAATAATAAAAATAACCCTTTTCTCTAGTCTTTGAGAACACATTGCATGAATTGATGCTCCACCTCCATTCAATAGCTAATTATTCCCCCCACGAGGAACTCATTTATGTAGTCACATCATGAACTGATGTAATTATACAGCTGCACCCCTCTACATGGGCTGCACATTCCCCAGGTGGATGTGCCATCTTATTCAGATTTAGAATGAGATTCTGCTTTTCCACAATAAACAGATCTAAACAGGCCACCAGTTAATTAGCAAATATATATACATACTTACTTATTTATATAATTACTAACACTCTTTTTATCCCCCTTGGTAATATAAGTCTATAAAGTTTACTCATTTAGGTGGGCCTCATTTTTCATTTATTTAATGTCTGCTACTTTCTAAATTCTTAAATGTAGCACTTTCCAAACCCAAACAAAAATTTCTTTTTTTTTTTCCTTTCCCTGCCGAGTCACTACTACTTTTGATATGTTTTTTCAATATTTCTATATTTCACTCTCAAAATTCAATATAAAGCCTTATTAGCACTTTTCTTTCTTCCTTCTCTGTTTCACTTGCTCAGCTGCTGAAGCATTTATTTCTGGACTGATAACTGGTCAAGCTGTTCCCAGATCTGGAGCCATTCTGTAGGTCAGTCAATTGGAGCAGTGACAGAAACACTGAACTGTATTTCATCTGTCAGAAACCAGCCGCTGTCATCTCAAAATGTGTTAATTCTTTTCTCATGTTCTCCTGGCCAGTGGCCTTTTACTTGACATCCACACCATCTTCTGAGCTGGTAGTTGCTTTTAGTTCCATAATAGTTACACCTGAGTAGCAAAGCCCTAAGGTCACACTGGAAATACGAATGTTCTATGACAAAATGCTTAAGTAAGTACTGAGCAAATCAATCACATCACTTTGGTGAAGTTTACACATTCAGGACTGCTGAATTCTTCAGATATATGAAAACTCACAGCTGAAGCCTCTACTCTTTGTACTTGTGCATTATACTAAAGGGAACTCAGAAGTTCAAAGACGTCTGCAAAACTAAGTGTGATGCAGGCAATTGGAGATATAGAAGAAAACCTGTCATTCTGCAGTTAGCCAAAAACACTTTTGGCTTTTAATGGTTCAAGTTAAAAAGTCAGAGTTAATTCTGGCCACAGGCAAGAAAGAGAGTAGCATAGCATACAGTGCTTTATTCAGCAAAATGTGACTTTCCAGGCAATGAAGAAGTGCCCATACAGAGATGTTCAGAAGAGGATAGCTAGTGTAGACACATGCATATCTTGATATTGTGCACTTGTGTTACTGAATCTGTATGTGAGTTTTTGTCAGAAAAACTTCTCAAAAAGTTACAGCAACATAAGCTTGTGCTTATACTAAAACACGAGTAGTATTCCCACAGAATTACTAAGAACTCTATTTTAGACAACCTGTGAGATAAGGAACAGAGAGATAAATTCAGTCCGCACTGCAGGGGACTGAGAAATACATTTGCTGAACACATCCTGTGGCAGCTTTAAGGCTTCAAGGTCCATCATCAATGAGCCAACCTAGCTTTCTTAAAGCAGAGTAATTTACTTTTCACAAAAGTAACACAGTGTGACAAGGGTTAATACTACACAAGTCTACAAGAATGCTTTTATCCTCTACATGAAGTCTTTTTCATATTCTTCTCCTTTGATACACTAGGCTTGAGGTTTTGGTTTTGTTGCACAAAAGCAATGTGTGACCTCCTCCAGAGAGGCTGTTTAAATTCCACTCTTCCATCTTTATAAATTTCATCTCTTAGAACCATAGACTCATAGAATGGTTTGGGTTGGAAGGAACCTTTAAGATCATCTAGTTGCAACATTGGCAGAGAAGGCTTCCTCTAGACCAGGGTGCTCAGATTCCGCTCCAACCTGCCCTTGAGCATTTCCAGGGATGGGATAACACATGTGTCTCCTCCACCTGTGTTTACTGACCTGGGGAAGACAGCCTGGTAAGCCCACGAAAGAGGAGAAGTAATCCCCCATTTGCTGGAAGAGACTGTTTTGGCTGCTGTCCATCCTCCAAATCATCAAGCCTTAGAATTTGGATAGTAAACACATAACCTTCTTAACATTTCTCATCAAGCAATGCCCATAGAGTTGGTATTATGAACTGCCTCCAGACTGTCACCATGGAGTTGTTTATTTTGACTCTATTAGTGGGGTTGGCACTGCAAAGCAAACATTAGGAGATGTGCACACTATCCCAAAGGACAGTGCTTCTGATGTCCATTAGAGAAAGTACTACTGAGACACAAGCTGCTGCAGTGCTGTCCTCAGTCTTGGGAGAAAATTACAATGTCATCTGTTTGATCTGAGTTTGAGAAATGATTTACATGCAGCATGCTGACTGTTAAAGCTAGATTCTCACCTTGTGTATAAATAGCTGTTTAATGGAAGGACAACTGATCCAACATTCACAGGGATATTCCCACACATCTCACTGTTTATGCTGCATCTGTTGGTTTCTGCTGCCTCCTGACTTTCACTTTAGACTGTATGTTAAGATCTTGTAGCCATTTGAAAAAGGGCTTTTGAAAGGGGGTGTAAGAGAGAAACCCCACTGAGTTAAAATTCAGTTTTTCCTCAAAAGCCGTTTCGGGGAGGGGGCTGTCCCAGATGGAGCGGGACCTGTGCCAGTCCCTGTGCCCCCAGGGCGGGGCTGGGCAGCAACAGCTCCTCATTTTCCGAGGGCCGAGTGGTGGCTCTGCACCCTCCAGGCCCCTGGCAGCAGGGCAGCGGTTTCTAGCCCTGCCCCGCCTCCACCGTTCCTGGGAGCACAGGGACCGTCCCTTTCCCGCACAAGCATGGCAGCTTCCCGGGGAGAGTGGTGGCCTGGGGGCACAGCCGCAGGGAAGTCCCGGTGTCCCTTCAGGGCGGTGGCTTCTTACCCCCACCCCGGGGAGAGCGGGTGGCGGCCCGCAGCCCCGTGCCGGCCGTGACCAGGAGTTTCAGCACCACGGTTGTTAACGGAGAGTGATAGAGAGCTAGCCCTGGCATCGTGTTGGTGCTATGGCATCTCTGAGGTGCTGCAGCCATGAGAACAAAGATGGCGCCTAATGACAGAACTCGTGAGTTCTTCAACGAGAAAACACCGGAAGCGAGGCGGGGCCCGACTGGCTGGACGAATGGGAAGCCGGCTTGGCCAGGAAGAAGGCGACGATATTCACGCAAGACGGAGAAGGCTTAAAAGTCGAAGCACGGCCCCGCCCCGCTCTCTTTTTCGGCTGTCGCTGCTGGGAGACGGATCGCAGCCCCGGTGTCCAGCGCCTGCAGGCCCCGGCGGGATTCCACCCATTCCTCTCAAC